>NQYQ01000001.1:2360405-2374634 GCA_003055925.1 Escovopsis sp. Ae720 | reverse complement strand
CCCTCTCTCCTCCCGGTTCTGGCGAATCTCACCTTTTGGTCAGACGCGCAATCCGAAGCCGCCTTCATTCGACACACGGTCCCATGGAGTCGCCGGCGCAGGAGAAGCAGCTTCACGAGCAACGCGCTCCCGATAGTATGTCTTGAGCCCTTCCCTCCCCCCCCCTCCGTTCGACCCGACTTCTCCCCCCTCTCCTCCTCAGACGCTGTGAAACAGCCGTTGGAAAAGCACAGGCATTGCTTCTCTTCTCCCAGCCTTCCGGGAGACCTGAGTCTGCCACTTCATTACTACCTATCACGCCGCCATGTACGCTGACGCTCACCGTCTGCCAGCTCCCGAGGATGACGGGAAGACGGACTCTGCAGAACCCGAAGCCTCGGTCGAAACTCGCGATGATGCTCCCGCTGTTCGCTTCGCCTCCGCCATCCAGGAGATCTCACCAAAGACCTGCCCGACCCTCCCGACCTCCAACGAACCCGACAACTCCTTCAACGATGTGGCCGCCGATCAGATGCGGAAGCTGCAGGAGCGACGCATGAGCACATTCCAATTTGAAGCCTTCTCCCTGCCCCCCTCAAGAGTAAGTCCACGAGCCGTTGACTTTCTCCTCCTCCCGTCCCGGCATCTACATCACTACCTAGTTGCGGCTTCGTCGAATCGTCCAAAGGACTTTCCTGCTCGGCTTTACCCCGTCTGGAGATGCTCTTGGTTTCGATATTTGATGCGCAAGGCGGCCTGTCCAAGCCTCACCTCCGGAGGCCCACCAATGGCCTCTGGGCTGTCCTCTCGTCTTGCTTCTCGAGACATCGGACGCGCAATGATAGCTGACACTGACTCCTCTCTATAGGTTCCCTCCCGCGAAGATGGATCAAACGAAGCCAGCGGTTTGCCGACTCCAGTTTCGACGAGCTGGCAATCTCCCCACTCGAGCCCCAGGCTCTCCGCTCTGGCATCTCCCCCACTGACGCCGGCCGGCTCCGATCCCTCAAACCCGGCAGACAAGAGATCAAACAGGGAGACCACCACGGCCGGCTCCGATTCGCGGGCCATCACCCCGCAGGCCTCTTCAACCCACGACAAGTCGCCGACCGCAGCCGACCGCATCGCTCTGCCCCACAGGCCCGCGTCTTCCGATCGCATGATGCTGAGATCCTCGTCGGCGGACAATAGTCGGCATGAACCTCGGTCGCACAGAAGAGGGCTCTTCGGAATCGGCCCCGGCTCGGTTCCCGTTTCCCGCGAATCCAGCCCTTCGAGAAACGCAGCTTCTCACTACTACTCCAAGCCCATGACCCCGACCAGCGAGCCGAACGATCCCTACGCGAAAACCCGACGACAGCCCCAGCAGCAGCACCCGACGCGACAGTCGATTGATCCACGTTTCGTCTTCTCGCGGAAAAAGCAGCGTGTCTCTCCCAGATCCTCCAAGTCGACCTTGAGTCACGCGCACAAGGCCAGCGACGATCATCCTCCACCGATCGAAGGCGGCCAATTGCACCACTCCCAGGGCTCCATGTCCGATCTCAAGCGCTTCTTTCGCAAGCCCGGCCACCACAAGAAGAGGGACTCGTCTCCGGCATCTCCCATCAAGTCTCCCCTGAAGCCCTCCTCCAAGTCGATCCTCAACAGCAAGTCTGCGTCGCAACAGGTCCCCTTTGGGGATGACCATGGCCTCACCTCCAAATACGGCAAGCTTGGCCGGGTGCTCGGTTCGGGGGCCGGCGGCTCCGTTCGACTCATGCGTCGCAAGGAAGACAACACGGTGTTCGCAGTCAAGGAGTTTCGCGCCAGACATACCTACGAGACCGAGCGGGAGTATAATAAAAAGGTCACTGCCGAGTTCTGTGTGGGTTCCACCCTTCACCACGGGAACGTCATCGAGACGCTCGACATCCTCCAGGAGAAGGGTCGCTGGTTTGAAGTTATGGAATATGCGCCTTACGATCTCTTCGCCATTGTCATGACCGGCAGGATGACGCGGGAGGAGATCAAGTGCTGTTTCCTACAAATCTTCAACGGCGTGACTTACCTGCACAGCATGGGGCTGGCACATCGAGATCTCAAGCTGGACAATGTCGTCGTGAGCAGCCACGGGATCATGAAGATTATCGACTTTGGCAGCGCCCACGTCTTCAAGTATCCGTTCGAGAGTGGCTTTGTCCCGGCAAAAGGTATGCTTTTCGCTCGAACTTCCCCACTCTCTCGTTTCTCAGATGCAACCCCTTCTTCCACCCCAAAAGGCCCCTCTCTTGTGCTTTTCCCCTTGGCAGCCGGTGCTGACGGACTATAGGAATTGTGGGTTCCGATCCATACCTCGCGCCTGAGGTGTACGAATCCAAAGAGTACGATGCCCAAGCCGTGGACATCTGGTCACTCGCCATCATCTTCTGCTGCATGTCCTTGCGCCGCTTCCCGTGGAAGATCCCGCGGATGACAGACAACTCGTACAAGCTGTTCGCCGCGGAGCCGACTCCGGGTCACGACCCCAACCACCTGATCCGCCCCAAGTCGGAAGGCGACGCGTCGACCACGATTGCGCGCGAGTTCCTGCCGCAGGATGAGAGACCGAAACCCCACCGCGAGCACCGATCCACCCATGGCCATCATCACAAGCGAGGAGTTTCCGAGACGACCGTTGCCCCGGAGGCGCAGACCCAGGAGCAAACCACCGATGCCAACGCAGAGAAGAAGGAGGTCATCAAGGGACCGTGGCGGATCTTGCGACTGCTTCCTAGGGAGAGCCGGCACATCATTCACCGCATGCTCTCTGTCGACGTCGAATCCCGCGCTCGGATGGAGGAGATTGTGAAAGAGCCGTGGGTGGCGGACACGGTCATTTGCCAGCAGCTGGAGAACGGAGAAGTGGTCCCGGCCGAGGACCACGAGCATGTGCTTGAACCGCCAAGCACCCAGCCTCAAACGAAATGAAGAAACCGCTCTCGCTCCGACATCGGGATTCCTCCTTTGAATATCATCTCCCCTTTTCTTTTTCTCTCTTTCTTTTCACTCCCTCTTTGAAAAACAAAAAAAAAACATCTAGATACCTCCATTTTTTCTTTCATTTTTTTGTTTTGGCATAGGCGTCTCGGAACCCTGACTCCGGTTTTGATGACGGAGACAAGAGCTTTTTTGAAAACGACGCGATGGGTGCATGAAGCAGCACAAAAATAATTAATCATTTCAGGGCAGCGGGATAGAAAGGGGTTTAAGGGCGGGCAAGTTTGGAGATGGGCATTGACAACATAGTATTTACCTTTCAGTACTTACAGCAGATAGATTTCTTTCGCATTCATAATGAGGACAAATACGATATTGGATCTCATTGAAGGGGCATTCATGGTTCTGAAGATGCAGCGCAGGTTAAAGCAGTCCCAATTCATTCTGCGGCATTGAGTTCCAGTCTTCTAGAAGCGGTTGGAATCTTGCATTCACGGGATAGCGGCCCGAAAGAAGGGGGGGGGGTTCTATGCTGACTAAGCAGCGTTGCAGAAATGCGCGAGCTCCACTGGGTCCGAGAGCTTCTGGATTTCCTCATAGAGCGCCAGCTTCCGACCAATCGAAGGCCAATTGCTAGCCTGCATTCCAATCTTTTTTTCTCTCCCGCGAACATTGTCATACGGAACACCTGCGGCCTCCAAGCTTCCAGCACAACCCCCCATCAACAAGAGACACAATGGTGAGTGCATTGTCCCGAGACTATACTACTATTCATCGCGGGGGCGGGGTTGCGGCTTTGTCAAGCAAGATGGGGTTGTGCGAGGGGAGGAAGAGAGAAAGCGAGAGAGAGAGAGAGAGAGAGAGAGACAGAGAGAGAGAGAGAGAGAGAGAGAGAGAGAGAGAGAGAAAAGAGAGAGAGAGACTAAGCATCATCACCCCGCAGGCCACTTCCATCCGATCGATCCGAGCGCTGGCTCCCCTCCTGGACCGCGTGCTGGTGCAGCGCGTCAAGGCCGAGACCAAGACGGCGAGCGGCATCTTCCTGCCCGAGAGCTCGGTCGAGAAGCTCAACGAGGCCAAGGTGCTGGCCGTGGGCCCGGGCGCGCTGGACAAGGAGGGCAAGCGGATGCCCATGGGCGTTGCCGTCGGCGACCGCGTGCTGATCCCCCAGGTCGGTGTGCCCTAGCCTGCTTTGCAGTGGCCTGTGATCTGTCTGGCGCAGGACTTTGATTCCACTGCTTTCTTGGGACGGTGTGCTGACTTTGGCTGTAGTTTGGCGGCTCTCCCGTCAAGGCTGGCGAGGAGGAGTACCAGCTGTTCCGCGATAGCGAGTGAGTTCCCCCCCCCCCCCCACTTCCCGAGACCCCCCCCTTTTGATCGGCCTGGTCCCTCTTCCTCAAGTTCTGTCTGGTTTCCCTTTTCGTCCTGTGTCCTGTGTCCTGTGTCCTGTGTTGGTGTGAGGAGTCGGGACTGCGGCTGACGATGTGATAGGATCCTCGCCAAGATCAACGAGTAAACGATACCCCTCTGAGCATCATGACGAGTGTACTATATGTCCCAAGCTTGTACGATACACAAGAAGCGACCAATCACAAAAAGTAAAAATTGAAATTTTTCACCCAAAAAAAGAAGAAAAAAAAAAGAGAAAGGCAGAAGTGACACGAGGAAGAAAATGCTCGGGATTGAAGAACCAGGGATGTTTGGATGTGCTGCATGAGGTCGTTGGCGACGATCCATGAATCAATCAATCAATGCATTCGCGGGTTGAAGTCTTGGAGAGAAGTGGATGGATGGATGGATTTCCCAAGGCTTTGAGCACGAAAGAGAAGGTGACTTCCATTTGAAATTCAGAATTCAATCTCAGCTCCCTCTGATTTGCTCCTTCCTGCCCAGACGCTTGGCTCCTTCCGTCTTCTTGCGAGATCGACAGGTCGAGGAAGGCACCTGCGGTTGCTCTTGCAGAACACGGATACGAGAGGGGCTGTCGTGAGCTCCTTCCTCTTCTGCGTCGAGATTTGATCCGTTAAGAAGAGAAAAAGAAAAAAGAAAAAGAAAAAAGAAAAAGAAAAAGAAAACATCACAAAAAAAACATCACGATCCCTTCATCACCGGGCAAAGTCCACCTCATGATATCTCATCAATTTGTCTTGCTTCATCCTCAGAGGCTTCGCTACTGTCCGAGACGAAACAGTGGCGTCTGCGGTGGAGTCAGCGCTTAGCCTATCACAATGTCTCATGCCCAACGCCTCTTCGATTCGAAAGCGCGAGGCCTCTCCCCAGGACCCTCTTCTCAACCCCCATCTCCCGGAGCCATCAACGACCTGTCGATGCCTTTCCCCCATGTTCTCGTGTCCGGGGCACGTCCGGGCCTCTTGACAGGGCCGCCGACTTGTCCCCGGCATTGGGGACGGAAGCGGCTAGGCGCCGGGATTGGCTGCAAATCATGGCACATGAAACGGGAGTGATCCGCGTCCCTGCTTGACACCGGTGATCGCTTCAGCTGCTCGTTGCAACCTGCTGCTAACCTGTCAAGTCGAGCAGCAGGCCCCTCCTCCTCGGATTGATTGAATCGAATGGGCATCACAGGGCAATTCAACTCTCATTTTGCGTTTCACCTCTTCTCGCGCGGAAGATGTGGAAAACGCCCTGTTCTCCTCGAGAGGCGAGAGGCGAGAGGCGAGGAGGGGCAGAGGGGCAAAGAGGGAGAAGAGGGGCAAGCAGATTGGAGGAGCTGTTGTTATACGCCTTGTTCGGTGCGACCAACGGCGGTCCCCTTTGTCTCCTTGAGGCTGATTGATGCATGGGATCCATTATCGTCACTTTTCGAGGTCTCTCTGAGGAATCCCTGTCACAACGCTGCGGTTCCATCATGGCTTCTTCATCAACATGTCCATGATAAATATTCCTCCCTCGTTGCGCCATTCACTTCCTACTCCTCCTCTTCTCCTCCTTACTACTACTGACTCACCAACTCTTCTCTCGTTAACTCATCCGCCGCTCATTCTTCAAACACCTTCTCTTGCATATCTCTTGCATTCCTTACTCATATCATGAGATAGCCTGACAATTCGTCGCTCCCTTCGTTCTATCAATTCAAGTCATCGATTTTGCCCCTCCCTTTTCTGCATCTTGAGAAAAAAAAAATGAAGTCTCTCGCTCTTCTGGGCCTTGCCTCCTTGGCAAATGCCCACACTGTCTTCACAACCCTGTTCATCAACGAGAAGAACCAGGGCGATGGAACATGCGTGCGCATGCCGCTTGATCCTCAGACAGCCACGGCCCCCATCGACCCCATCGATGGACCGGACATGGCATGCGGTAAGAAAGACACGACCCTCAACCCCAATCTTTAAATAGAAGTGTGCTGATCGTGTGATGAATTGATGCCTACAGGCCGTGACGGTGGCACTGCTGTGCAGTACACCTGCCCCGCGGACAAGGGGTCCTTGTTGACTTTCGAGTTCCGCCTGTGGCCGGACTACGAACAGCCCGGCTCCATCGACCCGGGCCACCGCGGCCCCTGTGCCGTCTACGCGAAGAAGATGGACTCCATGTCGGACTCGGCCGCCGGCCCCGGCTGGTTCAAGATCTGGGAAGACGGATACAACCCGGACACCAAGAAGTGGTGCGTCGACACCCTGATCGCGAACAACGGCCTCCTCTCCGTCCAGCTCCCCGAGGGCCTCCCGTCCGGCAACTACCTCGTCCGGCCCGAGATCCTCGCCCTGCACAACGCCTGGCGCGGCGACCCCCAGTTCTACGTCGGCTGCGCCCAGGTCTTCATCCAGTCCGACGTCACCGCGCCCCTCGACGTCCCCGCCGACAAGTCCGTCAGCATCCCCGGCTACGTCAGCGCCACCACCCCGGGTCTCACCTACAACATCTACGACGCCGTCCTGCCGCCCTACCCGATCCCCGGGCCCGAGGTCTTCATCCCCGCCGCCTCGGGCTCTGGTACCGCCGGCGCCGGCGCCGGCGTCGGCGCCCAGAGCGCCAAGCAGCTCGTCGCCAAGCAGCAGCAGGGCGCCGTGCCGTCCGACTGCCTCATCAAGAACGCCAACTGGTGCGGCGAGCCCATCGCCCGCCACACCACCGAGGACGCCTGCTACGCGGGGCTCCGGCAGTGCTACGCCCAGAGCAAGCAGTGCTACGCGTCCGCGACGCCCGCCGGCTCCGCGAACTGCAAAACGTGGGACGAGTACTGCCAGCAGGTCGGGAACGCGTGCGACGCGGGTAACTTCAACGGCCCGCCGCCGTTTCAGGGCTCGGAGAAGTTCGCGGCGGTGCCTGGGCCGATCCCGCAGCCGTGGAACAACGTGTTCCAGCCCGAGGCTGAGCCTGAGTCTGCGGGGAGCGCCCAGAAGAATGCCGGCAACAATGGAAACGCACCCCAGGCTCAGGCTCAGGCTCAGGCTCAGGCCCCGTCCCCATCCCCATCCGCGTCTCCTTCTCCGTCTCAGTCGCCGTCGCCGTCCGTGAACCCCCCGCCGTCTCGTGTGACCGTGACCTCGTTCATCACCGTCACGTTGAGGACGACTGCAACGGTCACGGCTAGGTCTTGAGGGCCAGCTCTGAGACTCGAGCCATTTAATCCTGACGGCTGGACCCGCCTTGATCGCTGGACCATTTTCGCCCTGACTTTGACGGCTGGGTCACTTCGTCCCGACGATTGGACCCATCGTTTTCAAGAGTGCAAATGATATATGTCAACGGTTGGAACCCTTCTCCTCACTGAAAGGGCACCAACTCTCGACTTTGGTCATCATCTTCTTTCTCCTTCATCTTCACTCGCTTCATCGTCCTTCTCGGGCAAATTCATTGAAAGCCTGGAGCTTTTTTGTACCATCCAATGTATCTTTTTCTCTTTTCGCATGATCCACCATCAAAAAGGGCAGGAGTGATTATCGCATTTAGGAATCTCAGGGAAGGAGTGGGCTGGGGAAGGAGGGCGGATCGATGCTTCTATATAGGGAAATACTATAGGTACTTCGCTGGAATGTCACATGCTCCTGCTCCTTCCTTGATCTGCATGTTTGCAGACAGAGCCGCCTCGCAATTTCCCGATTCACTTCAAACCACGGAATATCGCCTCATTCCAGGCAAGAACGATGAGATTCTCGACAATGCCCGGGAAGGAGGGGAGGCCATCGGAGGCAGGAGCTTTGGTGCACTGGCAGGCGCTTAGTAATAAACTGACCCCCTTTTTTTTTCTCTTCCCCTCCCACCTCAGCTCCCCTTTTTTGGGGGGGAGGGGGAGAGAGGGGGGGTCCTAAGTCTAAACCTCTCAAGACCACGACAACAGGCATTGACCGGATTGCCCATGCACGAAGGTGGTTCGCGATGATTGCCTGATCCCATTCTCTGCAATATGATCGACCAATCGAGAGGCTATGGCGCTGGAGTCGTTCTGCTTTCGGCCGTCAAGGCGCACTCCAATGTCTGATGCGTCGAGCTGCTGTTCGGCCATGATTGGATGGCCGCGAACCTCCCTGTCGCATTCAACGACGCTTCTCTGCCGGCGAATGGATGGCATATTTTGAGTCAACATCCCCTCCACACCCATGATGCTCTTTCTCATTCATTCATTCTTTCGTTCTTCCTAATCCACTTCCCCGAAAGCATACATGAGCTCTGTGTTGTCCCCGGATCCTCCCAACGGCGGAAGCCCTGCAGCAATCAGGGCTGATGCGTCCGCAGGTTGCGAATGCGAATCCCCGGGATCCTCGTGGCTTGCAGCGCAGCATCGCAATCCCTGGTGATTGCTGCGACGGAGAACCCGTGCATCAACAATCTGCGACAAGCAGCAGCAGCAGAAGCAGCAGAAGCAGCAGCCCACTGGGCCAATCACGGCGTCGACGAGGCTGTGGCTTCCGGAGGACGCAACGCTCACCACACCGCGTTTCATTCTAGACCGACTGTTGCGACCTGCAGCCGGGCAGCCGGAGCCTGGAGGGGGCTCTGGCCTCTCTTGCTGGGCGACGATTCATTTGCATTTCGGCTCCTCGTTGCCGATGCATGGCTCGATTGGCCGCAGCCGTTTCTTGGCCGTGATGTGGCCACGCAGACTTTGGGCATGCCGGCGTCCTCCCTCTCGTCATTCGCCGCCCGCGATCTCTTAAAAACTCCGCGATGTTCGCTCCTCGCCCCCCCCCCCCCCGGGGACTCCCCATGTTGGGACTACCTGGGCACAACTGGAGCATAATTCTCGAGAAACCCCGACAGTCTGGCCAGCAGTCACCCTCGACACACCCTCGTCCTTCATCTCTCAGGCTCACGCCATGGAGCCCAAGCTTTCGGCCGCCGAGCAGGCGATGAGTGACTTCGACGCCGAGTTCGAGAGACTCAACAGCCTCGCCGAAGCCGAGGTCAAGGCGGAGCAGACACGCATCAGGAATGCCTTCTCGGATGCCCTGAGAGTCGCGGAGAGAAACCGCGCGTATGTCGATGCCCTCAGCCCGGAGATGATCATGGCACGAGGCAGCATCCCGGACGCCACGTCAAAGGGCTTCTGCAACGGAATCTTCGCCGGTCTCCTGCCAAAGACGCCAAAGACGGACAGGCCGACAGACCAGATCCTTTACGGCCTCATCTTCGGGGCCGTGGCCCAGCTCGCCCTCGGCATGGGCAGGGTGATGGCAGCAGCCCCTGCGGCGCGGGCTGCCGCTTTCAGGGAGCTCGTCCACGATGCGTGTTTCGCGGCCGCGGCCTCTGGCACGGCGGTCTGGCTGGCAAGAAAGCTCGAAGGGTGGCTTGTCGCCAACACTTCCAGGATACTGGCGGTCTTGATGAACGTCGAGGCTGCGGAGAACATGGCCTTCCAATTCGTGAGTGCACACCCTTCAGTGTCTGTACAATCCCCCGCCTGTCGAAGCAAGCAACTACTAACGATGGGGCCTCCCTCCACCTCTCGCTCCGCACTCAGACTCAAAATGCCGTGAATGTCTCGACCACCTGCAGCACACTCTTGCAGGGCGCCTTTCTCGCGACCACCAGCCTCTGGCACGGGTCGAGGTGCGCCTGGGCAAAGTACAATCGGGACAACGCCACCGCCAACCTCGAGTGGAAGAAGGTCAAGGAGGCCCTCGCCCTGGACAACCTGGTTCGCATCTTCGTGTCGGCCTTGTCGGGAGCGGTGATTGCGACCACGGTCGCGCCGGCAGCCGGTGCCGGATTCTTGGGGGTCACGGTCCCCTGCCTCGTCTTCTTCGTATCGCAGTGGATGCTCGAGCACATCATCACGCGGAAGAAGACGTATGGCGGCTGGAGCGGGTGGCTCTCTTCGTGGTTCATGGAGTATCAGGGGGCGCACGTCTGGGCCGGGGGGGACTTTGACTTTTTCGAGGACCGGGTCACGTACCAGCTCAAATGCAGCATCAGCCTCGAGGTCGTGTACGTTTTTTCCAACCCCTCTCCCCCCCAGAAGGATCCATTGTTGATGATTCCGAGGCTGACTGAACCCATGTTGTTGTTGTTGTTGTTGTTGTTGTCTGCAGCGTGGATCCGATCCGGTCGATCCGCACCGGTGTGATCTACGAGCGAGCCAAGCTTTACGCCTGGCTCGACGAGCGCGGGACGGATCCTCTGACGCGGAGGCGCACGACGAAGCTCGACTTCATCGACGCCCCGGTGGCGAAGCAGCACGCTGCGAGGCTCGCGGGCTTCCTGGGCGCCTGCCCCTTTCGCAGTCCGTGAGGTGTATGTACGGAGTACCCTGTGCCCCGTACGAGTACAGTCTCAGTACGAGTACGCAGGAGTGAAGCCGCCGAACCGAGACCGAAGGGCAGGGGGATTCGTGGTCACACCTGATTAGGTCAGTGACTTGTCAGACCGGGATGCCACGTGGAGAGCTGTGGGATCCCTGGTCAGCGATGCCAGGAATGTGCCGTCCTCCCTTCTCCCCCCCCCCGACAAGAGTCTGGCGATTGCAGTACAGAGATCGTGGATCTCGGGCAGATCTGGTTCGCGGTATGGAGTGAGGAGAGAGAGAGTGTGTATGGAACGAGTATGTACGAGTACATGACCACAAAAAAAAAGGGGGGGGGGGGGGGGGGGACCGGGGGGGCGCCGGGTGCGTGCGGCTGGCTCGCGATTTGTCCCTCGGTGTGGAGCTGAAGAGATCAATGCTTGTTGAAAGAGGCATCTGGCCGGGCTGGAGAAGCAAGAGAAGAGGAGGAGAGGATGGATGGAGAAAGGAATGGAGCAGGAATTGGAGAAGAGGATTGATGCATTTCGTGAAAAAAAAAAAAGCCATGGGGTAGAATGGGAAAGGGGGATATGGACAAGGCCATGCGGGCCAGGGGATGGATGGATGGATGGATGGATGGATGGATGGATGGATGGATGAATGGATGGATGGATCAATTGGATGGAACCCAAGTATCAATGGATTGATTGATGTATGGAGTACGGAGTACATACGCGAGTATGGATGGGACGGGAGAAGATAGAGAAGGCCGGAGAAGGGATGGGCCGACCTGGGCCTTTTTGACTTTTGCCGACGGGCATTGATGCCATTGATGCCGATGGCTGTACGGAGTACGGAGTACGGAGTGGGGAGTACGGAGAGGTACTCCGTAGTATTGATTGACTCTGTATCCGCACTCGGTAGATGCCAGGTTACGGATTACTATCGGAGTAGTACCTAGCAGTACTAGTAGGTTAGTAGTAGTACGGAGTACTATCAAGTACGTGTACATGGATTGATGTCAGGCACAGCGAGTCCAAGGCGAGATACAGCACGGTACTACTACTTTACTCTCTGTACGTTATGGCTCAGCCATCAATCTACATGTACTCCGTATCCATCCATCCATCCATCCATTGATTGATCCATCAATGCATTCCTGGCGTTGCCACGGCAGGAAGGCCAGGCTGGGGAGAGGCTTGGGGGATCAATATCTACTCCAAGTATATCGATCCATCCATTGATGGATGATCCTCGAAACCGTACAGCCCATGAATCAATCCATCATATGAATCAACATATTGATATTTTCCATTGGACTGACGAGTACGAGTACCATCAATGGATCACTCGACTGCATGCAATCCTCCGGTGATTGGTCGTCTTCCGTACGGTGCGGGCTGGCGGAGTCGACTGTGCCGTCCTCGTACGATGCAGCGCATGGAAGGGCTGGAGGAGGAGTCAGTGGTGGTACCAGTAGCACCTCTCCGTACGGAGTACATTACCTACCTGTACTCCGTACCTCATCTCATATGGCTGCTCGTACGGAGTACAGGTACTGAACCCATTGATCCATCAATCCATCCATCAAATCCATCCATCCATCAAATTGATCAATCCAATGTGGCTGAACATCCAGACGGCGTGCGCTGTAGCTCAAGGGCAGGCCGCCTGTAGCTCGAGCTGTACTCGATGAGCTCCCAGCGGTAGCTCAGCATGGAGGACGCTAGAGCGGGCGCTGAGGCTATACCTGTATTGATGATATATAGGGTAGCCCCTTAGGTAGTATGTACATAGTGCAGTCCATTGATCCCAGGTGCAATGGATCATCTTCTCTCCCCAGCGCTCTCTCTTCTCTTTCTCTTTCTCCTCTTTCTCCTCTTTCTCCTCCTCTTCCTCTTCCTCTTTTTCTTCCTCTTCTCTCTTCTCTCTCTCTCCTCACTTCCCCCCCCCCTCCTCCTCCTCAGTCTTACCAACGATTGATACTACATGTAATCTTCATTCACCCTTTCTACTACTATTGATCCCTCGAGTCCTGCGCCCTCTTTGTGGGAAGGCGACTTTTCGACTCTTCCCTACCTAATTGTCCCTTTTTCTCTTCCTCCTCTCCCCTCTTCTTTCTACCCTTCCTTTTCGTCGTCTCTCTTTTCACTCTCGGATTGACTCCTCATCGCCTCCAACCTCCAACCTCCAACCTTCAACCTTCAACCTCCGTCCTCTAACCCGCCACCGCGCTCCGCCCCCTCCTGGCACCCATTGATTGATTCTTCTATCCTAATTCTCTTCTTTTCTTCCTGCTCCTCCTCCTATATCCACCTCTACTGCTCCTCCAATCCTCCAATCCTCGTCCACGGGCATCCACGAGCACTGCCAGTACCAACGCCGCCGCCGCCGCCTCCGCCTCCGCCTCCGCCTCCGCCAGAGCAGTACCACCAAGACCACCACCACCACCACCTCCTCCTCCTCCTCCTCCAGCAGCAGTCCTCCCGTCAATCAGCAGAGACCTCTACTCTACAGATTCACGACTGCACGTCTCCGGACCAACCATTGCCGCTGCCGCTGCCGCTGGCGTTGTCTCTCAGTCTCTCTCGCCCACCCCGGTGTCCGGTTTTCAGTCTTCGAGGCTTCGGGCATCTTCTCCCGGCACACCATCTCTCTCTCTCCTATTCCTTCTTCTCTCTCTTCTCCTTCAACAGCAACTCCGACATCGCCCTTCGTCTACTCCTAATACCCTTCCTTCTTGCTCGTCCCTGCTCTTCTCTACCGACCTCGATTCGACACCACCGCCCACCATGCCGAGCAATCGCAACTACGACTTCCTGGTACGATGATCCAATCCTCCTATACCTCCTCCTACCTACCTCTATACTGCCATCATCTCTACTACCACCCACCAAGACACGCCATCCTCGGCGTCGCCATCGCACCGTGTCCTGCGCTGTGTGTGCCTTGACGACGCCCATGCCAATGCCCTCTCCTCTCCTCTCCTCTGCCTCAATCGTCTCTCACATCATTTGCCCCGACCTCCCCTTTGCCGTCACTGGCATCCCGCATAGTCTAGATCATCCATTCCTCTCTTGCCCTCACACGGCCGAAGCTGACTTCTGTTGTCTTTTTTTTCTTCCCCTCTTCCGCAGATCAAACTCCTCCTAATAGGCGACTCCGGCGTCGGCAAATCATGCTGTCTCCTGCGCTTCAGCGAAGATTCCTTCACCCCGTCCTTCATCACCACCATCGGCATAGACTTCAAGATACGGACCATCGAGCTTGATGGAAAGCGCGTCAAGTTGCAGATCTGGGACACCGCTGGCCAGGAACGCTTCCGCACCATCACCACCGCTTACTACAGAGGCGCCATGGGCATCCTGCTCGTATACGATGTCACGGACGAACGATCCTTCAGCAGTACGTCTCAGACATATTGGATGGAACACCCCCCCCCCCCCCCCCCCCCCCCCTCTTTCTCACTCCTCCCTCCTCCCCTCTTTCCTTCCTCTTCCTTTTCTCTCTTCTCTTTTTCCTTTCCTTCTCTTCTCTTCCACTCTCCTCCCCTCTCCTCCCCTTCTCTTTCCTTCTCTTTTCCCCCTTCCTTCCTCTCCTCCTTCCCC
>NQYQ01000001.1:2329531-2342360 GCA_003055925.1 Escovopsis sp. Ae720 | reverse complement strand
CCCCCCCCCGCTCCTTCCAAAGTCCCGTCGACATCGGACCCCGGCTGACTTGATGCATCAAACATGGACGCTGGCCGTTCCAGCTCCCCACGTCCCCACGTTCCAACGTCCGTCCGTCATCACCGTCGTCGTCACCTGTCAGCTTCACATCTGGCATACGTAGCCGTTTCCGCTCGCTCGTCGGCCATCAACTGCTTCCGCTCGCCCCGATCACCCGGCATCCCCTCCTTGAGTTTCTCTCGTTTCTCTCGTTTCTCTCTTCTCTCCATCTCTCGATCCGCGCCGTGATCCCCATCTATGGGTGCTGCTCTCGGTCCCTCCTCTTTCTCCGGTTTCTGCTCAGGCAGTCTCCCTTCCTGAGCCGCCGCGTCGCGCCTGCGCATCCTCTCCATCGCTCGACGAACAGACGACAGACGAACAGACGAACAGACGACAGACAGCATGGGCGTCGCAGCCGTGCTGCTCGAGCCGCCGATGGCGCTGTGGGCGCACCTCAGCGCCATGTCGGCCCACGCGCTGCTGGCGCTCTCTGTCGCATTGGCCCTCGCGGGCCTGCTGAGTGTAAGTAAAAGAAGAGAGAAAAAAAACATATCCGCAAGTCCGTACGGAGTAATGGAATTTAGGTCTTGATGCTGATCCGTGGCCCGCCGCAGCTCTTCGCGCTCCTCCATTTCGTCGCCCCGAAGCCCCGCCCCGTCGTCCCCTCCGAGAAGACGTACATCACGAGCAGCCCCGCCGGAACCCCGACCAAGCCCCGCCCCCTGCCGTGCTGGTACGACCGCTGGCTCGCCGAGCGCCGTCTCAGCGCGCAGGCGCGGGCGCAGGGTGCCGACGGCAGCGGTGGCGCTGGCGCCATCGAGCCCGAGCCCGAGGCCCCCGAGGTCCTCCTCAGCGTCGTCTTCCCGGCGTACAACGAGCAGGAGCGCATCGTCCCCACCCTCGAAGAGGCCATCGAGTACCTGGACCAGCACTACGGCCGGCCGAGCCCCGAGCACACCACCAAGCAGGCGCCCGCGCCCGCGCCCGCGCCCGCGCCCAACGGGAACGGCGCAGGGAGGAGGGGCGCGCGCGGCGCGCTCCGCGGGTACGAGATCCTCATCGTCGACGACGGGAGCCGCGACGAGACGGTCCGCGTCGCGCTCGAGGTCGCGCAGAAGCACGCGCTGCACGACGTCCTGCGGGTCGTGTCCCTCACGAAGAACAGGGGCAAGGGCGGCAGCGTGACCCACGGGATGCGGCACGTCAGGGGCCGGTACGCGCTGTTCGCGGACGCCGACGGGGCGTCGCGCTTCAGCGACCTGGGGAGGCTGATGGAGGGCATCGAGCACGTCGTCGACGGGTCCCACCGGGGCGTCGCCATCGGCAGCCGCGCCCACCTCGTGGGCAGCGAGGCCGTCGTCAAGCGCTCCGCCCTCCGCAACTTCCTCATGCGCTCGTTCCACCTCATCCTCACCATCCTCACGCCCCCCGCGACATCGCGCATCCGCGACACCCAGTGCGGCTTCAAGCTCTTCACGCGCGCCGCGCTGCCGCACATCGTGCCATACATGCACGCCGAGGGCTGGATCTTCGACATCGAGATGCTCATGCTCGCCGAGTCGGCGCCCGCGACGGGCGTGCGCGCCAGCGACGGCGCCATCATCGGCACTAGCCCGGGCATTAGGATCGCCGAGGTGCCCGTCGAGTGGCACGAGGTCGGCGGGAGCAAGCTCAACGTCATACAGGACAGCGTCAAGATGGCCATCGGGCTGGCGATACTAAGGGCCAGCTGGATGCTCGGCGTGTACCGGAGGCGGCTGACGTGAAAGCGCTGGGAGATGAGCCTGCCGGTATTGAACTGATGTGTTCGCGAAAAGCGGAAGCAGAAAAGGGGGCTGAGATCCCCTCGGATATGTCTGCTTCAACATGAGTCGTGCATGTTGCGGGATGTGGGGATGGCTACATCTATTGTTGCTTCTTACTAGTAGATACCAAAAGCAGGGGGAGACGCTGCCTGTCCCCCCCCCCTTCCCCCCGGAAATTCCATTACGATTCGTTGTCCAAGCCGGACACCTATCAATCATCTCCATGTAGCCCCCAACTTCAATTGAACACCAGACTGCTGCTATTGCTTTCATCGAGGAGGTTCTTCAACGTAGATCTTTCCCTGCCATCTTCTGCAACATGACACATAAGAGATCTTTTAACCGCCAGAGAGGGTCTGGGATGAGAAAAGAAAAAAAAACAAAGGTCATGATATATAGCCGCTTCTCATAGATAAAGCATTTCGCAAATGAGTCGTGATGATCTAGCCCAAACATCCCATCCATATATATATATATATCCTAACGCCTCCCAGGGTTCTTTTCACCTCGGACCCGGACCATCTCCCACCACTTTCCGGCCCAGTGGAGAAAAGATAAAAAAAAAAAGACAAAATACAAGGAACAAAGCAACGCCGCCGGCACGACTGAGCTAGCTACCGGAAGACCTCCTTCCATATCACGGGGAGGAACACGACGCAGGCTTTCCACAGGATGAGGATGGCGTCGAGCACGGCGAGGGGCAGCTTCCAGAAGCCGAGGAAGGGGTTCTGGCCGACGACCTGTGCGCCGTGCATCCAAAGGGCGACGAAGGCGACGGTGAAGAAGTGGTAGGCCAGGACGAGGGGCTCCTGGATGAGACCGCCGAGCATGCCGACGGGCCCGTCTGTCTGCTCGCGGCGGAAGTACTCGAAGCAGCCCATCTGGAGGGCCCTGAGCTGGGGGTCGTCTGCGGCGAAGAGCGCGTAGAGCGCCTGGGCGAGGGTGTTGAGGACGCTGCTGTAGCGCTTGCGGCGCCAGTAGAGCGTCTTGATGGCAGCGCGGACGGCGGCGGCGTCCTCGAGGCTGGGGACGACGTCCGGGTGGAGGAGCTCGGAGAGGGCGAGGGCGTCGTGGAAGGCGACCGTCATGCCCGCGCCGGTGAGCGGGTGGCGCATGTTGTAGGCGTCGCCGAGGAGGACGAGCCCGCGCGGGGTCTGCGGCACGGCGGGCAGCCAGCTGCTTGGCATGGAGCGCGGGATCTTTCCGTCCTCGAGGGCCTTGAGGGCGGCGGGGCGCACGCACTCGGGCAGCGCGGGTATGGCGTGGTTCTTGATGTAGCCGCGGACGCCGCCGTTGGCGGGGGACGCCTCGGGGATGCCCTGGGGCACGTCGAAGAGGGCGCGGGTCTCGCGGGCGCCGATCTGGTAGAGCAGGACGGGGAAGGCGTTGCCGATGACGACGTGGCCGTGGTGCGGCTCCGGCAGGACGGCGTCGATGAGCTCGAGCGCGTAGAACTTGCTCCGGACGACGGGCTTCGTGCCGACGGTCTGCTTGCGGAACTTGGAGTCGTAGCCGTCCGCGACGATGGTCAGCGAGCCGAAGAAGCAGTCGCTCCTCTTCTCGCCGGCCCCCTTGTCGACCGTCGTCCTCGTCTCGACGCCCAGGATCGTCTCGTCGTGCTCGCCGCGGATCGTCTTGACGACCTCCGTCTCCACGACCGTGATGTTCTCGTGGGCCATGCACGCCCTGCGGAGCTGCATGATGAAGCGCCCGTGGTGGAAGCCCCTGCCGATCTGCTTCTTGCCGCCCTTGCCCTTGCCGCCCCACATGTGCGGCACCCGGCCCGTCTCGTCGAGGCCGGGATACTCGATGACGTTCTGCTCGCCGTGGTAGATGACGTTGTAGCCGTAGCAGGGGATGGAGTCGATGTCCTCGACGCAGTGGCCCAGCCCGAGCTTGCGCAGCGCGGCGAGCCCGCCGGGCTGCAGCAGCTCGCCGACGATTCGGTCGGGCTCGTGCATCCAGCGCTCGAGGAGGATGACGGACCGACCCTGGCTGGCGAGGGCGAAGGCGGCGGCGCAGCCAAAGATGCCCGCGCCGACGACCACCACATCCGCCTCGTGGTGTTGCTCGCGTCGCAGGCGTCGCGGGTCGGCGGTCGCGGGCTCAGACTCCATGATGACGGTTGGTCGAATGGATTCTTCTATCAATGGGCAATGGCGGACTCGGAGGCTGTATTCGCAAGGAGAAGGGTTCTTTGTGGGATCGTCCCGCTGATGGGTCTCTTCTAGTAACAACGTGGAATAGTATGTCGACCGTCTAGCAATTAAGGATAAAGTAACTGAAAGAGAGTCGCAAGTGAGGGAGCCCAGGAATTGGCGCAAAGCACAGCAATCATAATATCATCAACGCAGACCGCGACTCAAACAAAAGCCGCCGACATGGAGATTGGGAATGGCCCTGCAAGGAGGGAGAGGAGGAGGAGGAGGAGGAGGCGGCGGAGAAGCGGAGGAGAAGCGGAAGGAAAAGGAAAAGACGTGCAACTACTATCACATGATTCTCGACGATGGATGGGACGATTTGTTCAGGAACGACCAGGCACAAGAACAAGTGGCATGCGCGCTTACATGATACTCGGTACCTGTACAGGTACGGAGTACTCGTAGCCTCGATGGGCACTAGTCTCATCAATCCGATTGGTCAGATCGTGCCCCGCGCGTACTCGTACCCGCACTCGTACCCGCACTCGGCATCGCAATGCGAGGATGAAGGTGCTTAGTAAGCATCTCGCATTCGCGATGGACTCGGACTCGGAATTTTATCGAGAATTCTCATCTTGATTTTTAATCGTACTCGTACTCGTACTCGCATGAATTCAATCGAATTGATTGATTGATGTGGTATGAAACGAATTGAGCCTCATGGACGGAAAGGATTGAAGAAGAAGAGAAAAACCATCGAACAATACCCCAAGAAAAAAAAAAAAACCAAAAAAAAAACAAACAAAAAAAAAACAAACAAAGAGTTATCCCATCTCATCCGTACCGGTATCCAATGTCAGGCCGTCCCTGTACATATTTGCAAACACGTCACCGTCTTGAAGTCGTCGTTTCGTCTCACTGCTGCGTCATGAGCTTGCTGCCCCCCCTGCGAGCCGCCGCGTCGTAGAAGCTGTCAATGTCCCTCTGCCACTGCTCGACGTCGGGCCTCAGGATCCGCCGATCGTACGTCAGCAGCCCGTTGACCTCCCCCTCGACGTCCGTCGTCTGCGTGTACACGCCCCCGCTGCAGGCGTAGCGCTCAATCTGCTCGCGGAGCTCGCGGAAGAGCACGTTGGCCCTGTAGTTGTACGCCTCGAGGTCCGCGTTGATCTCGTACGTCTGGTCAATCGTGTCGATCGCCTGCTTGACATTCCAGAGACTGCGCGGAAGAAGGAAAAGTCAGCCTCAAAACGTAGAACAAGTGACAGAAGGGGGAAGAAGGGGGTTGGTTGATGAATGGAGACCAAAAAAAAAAAAAAAGCTCAACTCACTGGTCGATCGACACGTTGTGGCCGAGACCGCCAAATTCACCCTGGAAGCCGATTCTCGTGGGGTCGTAAGGCGACGAGAGGATGGAGTAGAATGGCGTGCCGCACTGGGGGTTGGCGTAGTGGTGGTTGTCCTGGATATTGGTTAACCTCTGCTCAGAGGTTCTTTTCTTGGGGGGGGACGTCAGGTCGACCTACCGAAAAGTCACCAGATCCGCGATCGAACCACCCCGTCACAGAGTCAATCAGTCTCGTCGGGTCAATCTTGCGGACCAAGTCGGTCAGTCCCTCTTCGGGATAAGGCGGGCCCCTGAGCTGGGCCCAGCCCTCGTTGTAAATCACCCAGGTGACGATCGAGGGATAGCTCTTGTGCTCATTGATGAGGATCTCGAGCTGTCTCCCGAACTCCGCCTGCTGCGAGGGATTCGGCGGCCTGTTGCCGTCGTTGGTCATGCTGGGCATGTCCTGGAACACCAGCAAGCCCAGCTTGTCACAGGCATAGTAGAAGAGGTCCGGCTCGACTTTGATCTTTCAAACCATTAGCGGGGGTGCCAGGGAGATGTGCATGATTCTTCGGACTTACATGTTTTCGAACCATGTTGAAGTGTAGCTTCTTGAGCACCTGCAAATCATAGATCATGGCCTCCTCATTCGGCGGAAGATAGAGCCCATCCGGCCAGTATCCCTGATCCAGGGGCCCAAACATGAACACAAAGTCCCCATTCAGCAGCGGCCGCTGGATGCCGTTGACCACGCCCCTCGAGACCGTGCGGAAGCCCGTGTAGCTCGAGACGGCGTCGTCGCCCATGGTGATGGTCAGGTTATACAGGGTCGGCGAGTTGGGAGACCACAGGTCCGGGTTCTTAACCTCGAAAGTGAACTCCTCGTCTGCGAACCCCTTTCCGGAGGCGATCTCGAGGCCGTCGTGGCCGATGACGGACACTTGCACCGTGGCATCTTCCTTGCCGGAGCTGTGTGCCGTCACGGTGACTAAACAGATGAAGAGTGATCAGATTGTCGATCTACTCGTATGTGGCAGCTTGCAAGGAAGGACTATGGAAGAGAGACATCACGAGACAGAGAGAGAGAGAGGGAGAGAGAAAGAGAGAAAGAGAGAGAAACGAAAGCAAAAACCATACGTACCTGTTCCATCCATGCCAGCGGCGACGTCAAGTTGCGTGATGTGATCCGCAGGCGCGCTCTCCAACCACACGGTCTGCCATATTCCGGTGCACGAGCGATAGAAGATGTGGCTCGGGTTTCGGGTCTGCTTGCCGACAGGAATGACTTCCAGATCCGTAGGGTCATGCACAAAGACAGCCCTACCCATTTGAATTTGTTGGAATCAACAGATGGTTCTTGAGGGGGCCTTGGGGGGGTCTGTTCTTTTGGGGCCCACTTACAGGCTGTTCTTCTCCCCAAACTTGACAACATCGGTCACATCGAGGGTAAAGCGGAAATACCCTCCCGTGTGGGCGCCGATCCGCTGGCCGTTGACGTACACGGTCGCCTGGTAGTCGACCGCCTCGAAGTTGAGCAGGACGGACTGGCTGTCCCAGTCGGCGGGCGCCTCGAAGGACGTCGCGAACCACATGTCGGTAACATTGAGTTCTTGAAGCCCCGAGAGGCCGCTCTCGATGCAAGACGGCACGAGCACCTCGCGTGCCAGCGGGCCCTCGGCGGGCGGGTTCTGGGCCCGCCCGCCGGGAGCCCACGTCCAGATGCCGTTGAGGCTCTGCCACGCATTCCGGCGGAGCTGCGGCCGGGGATGCTGCGGCCAAGGGTCCGTCCCGACATTGTAGGTCCAGTCCGTGTCCAGGGGGGGCGTCTGCACCTTGTAAGGGATCGGGTCGCTGCTGTGCTGGGCCTCGGCCATGCCGGACAGGCTCGCGAGCGCGAGCGCGCCCGTGGAGAGCGCAAACTTCATCTCGGCTGGAAATGCCACGCGCCCCTCGCTCCTGTGATCGTGTTTCTCTTGTGTCTCTGTGTTTCTGCCGGGATTGGCAAGGAAGACGCGGTGCAATTGCGTCAGTCGTTGTGCTTTTTACCTCGATGCTAAGCCGAGCCAGGCACGCACTAGCAGCGGGAGCTTCTCTCAAGCTCGTGCTCACTTACACCGAGCTTCAGGACAAGTAGATGGGAACAGGTACTAAAAGCGACGACCACCAGAGGGGATCCCCCTCTGCATATATAATGGTGAACTCGGTGCAAGATGATGCATCAGGATGCCAAGCTTCTGGCCATCCCCTCACTTGCTCTGCCGGTGGTCATTCGGCCTCCCCATTCTTCCCCAGACCACCATGGGAGGCGTTCTTCCATGTTGGCACCGCACAGGATCTGCACAGGACATTGCACTTGCACCAACGCCGGAAACATGATGCAAGCAGGGGTTGGGAAGGGGAGGGGAGAGGAAGAAGAGGGGAAGCACCGTGATGAGGGGAGATGGCTGTCCAGCAGTTGCCGGCCGGCCAAGGCCCAGGCCGAGAGCTGAGGAGAATTCCAAGCACCCCCGCGGGTGACAATGGGGAATGCAATGTTGTGAGACTGTTTTGCATATTTAGGCAGGTATTTTGTGTATGCGCGCGCGCTGCAATGCGTGAAGACGCCTCTGGCGCACGGCATTTGTCTCGACCAGTGCCTGCAGGTCCATCATGAATGGCTTCGTTCTTCTGCGCTCTCTCAGGCTGTACTCGCAGCGGAGCCGCGTATCGTCTCTTGAACAAAGTACGAGTACTCGTACGACTGCTCGGACGAGTACGAGTGCGGAGGAGCTCCATCAGAGCCTTTGACCCAAACAAGGCATTATTTCGACCATGCCCTTGTATGGGAAAGGTAATAATGCGGAGAGCATGCGGGAGCCATTGCATCCGTCTGCTGCTGTTGGACGCCGAGGCGGCTATATGCGAGGCGCGCACCGTCTTCCAGAGCTCACTGGCTGGATTCGATTCGATTTGCTAATTCATCTGGGCGAGCCCTGTGTGTCACTGGGCACGGTCTCATATGACGTCCATGTTTATTTTCTGGGCTTTTTCATCCGAGGCATCAGAGCGGCGATCGTGCCCGTCGTACTCGTACGGAGGACTCGTACTCGTACCTGTGCACGATGTCAGCTTCTGACTTCGTCTCGTATGCTGCGGTGCTCGCCCTGTCTTTGGAATGGTCTCTCCCATGGGATGATGCATGAATCAATCAGCACCAGGGATGATCAAGACGGCTGAAAGGCTTAAGTTGGTCCCTTGCCTGGCGACATCGAAGCCCCCTTCTGTCCAGAATCCACTGCTGCCTCCGAAAAGTTCCCAAACGTGCTCCCCGAGCACTGGATATCGCGGGAGCGAGTCCCAGTCAATATCGGAAGCTTCGTGGCAGCGCAAAGAGACCTCGGAGGAAAGCAAGGGAAGTTCAGCGCTGCAAGCCACGAGCGCTTAGAGCATGCAGCTCATCGCCGTGCAGGATGCGCCATCCGGACTCTAAGCATGAGGCAGAACAGGGCGCTCTGCCAGCACGAGTACGAGATTGTTGAAGTCGAAAGAGTATGTGTGTACATACTCTCTATCTGCTCTGCTCGGCATCCGGAGGCAGATCACCAGATTGCCTGATGCTTCTTCAGTACACCGTACCCCATAGCGTCTGTCTCCCTTGGGCCCGGAGCACCGGCACGTGCGGGAGGAAACGGCCTGATTATTCTTTTGTTCGACCTCATCTCCTTTCTCATCAGCTCGCCCCCCCCGTGGGGGCACGTGAAGCCTCCTGCGCAACCCGACCCTGCCAGGTGTTCGGTAAGAGGCATGGTGCGCCGTGACACCAGATTGGTCTGGCTCCAGCGCGGGAGAACCAAGACGTGAAGAAGAGACATCTTGCACGTGGCACGACGCACGAGATTCAGATAGACATGAGTCATGGCCTCGGCCATCAGCGATCCGCACTGGTGCGAGAGTAGTGTCGCGGCTGCGGAGGACAAGGACCAGCGAAGCTGGAGACGATGTGGATCATCGTCTCGTGCGCGTTGACTGATGACTGTGGGCATCGTCGAGCCAGGAAAGACGGTGTACTCGTACTCGCACAATGGCGAGAACCGAGGTTCTGGAACCACTGAGGTCCTTCCACCGAACATTCCAGCATCTGTGCGACATGGTCAGTTGATGCGAGAACGATCGGGGGGGCCGCTTCATGTTCCTCTCCGTCTCAAGCTGGCTCCCCACACGATCTCGCTATTTCTTCCCCCTTCGTTTCGGCACTGGCACGATCCGTACGAAGTACGAGATCGTCATGTTTGCCTCTGACATTCTGCCTGGGCCCGGAGCCAGGATGAGCCGTTCGGGCCTCGGGTGCAAGGGGTCTCGTCAAGCTCCGAGCCCTCGCGGACATCAAACGAAGCGGTCGTGTCAAGCCACAGCCGGACCCTGAGACTCCCTAGGTGCCAGGGACTTGCAGGCCGGCGCGCGTCCATGCCCCGGTCATTCGCATGCGGCAGTGACCATCAAAAGGCGGTCATGGTAAACACTCTCTTCCCTCGCGATTGGACGAAACACGGGGACCCGTTCCTGGAGGGGCCGAGGAAAAAGTAAGGATGGCGCCGCCGGGAATCTTGCTCAGCGAAGGCTCTTTAGCGACGAGTAGCGCGACAAGCGTGCCGTCCAAGTGCGGAACGGCTGGGCAGCGGTGGTCTTCTCCGGCTCGCCTGGGCGGTACTCTGTAATACGGGAGGCGATGAGATCACGACCAATACGACCGGATCGAGCGCGCGGCAACTCTTCCTCAGCAGGTTCGTCCTCGCTGCTCTGCCATTCATCACCCCGAGACCGCCACCCCCGGTGCGCTAGAGGGCTTGTCGGGCAGATCCATGGTCGACCGGCTGCGAGTTGGCTCCCCAACCGAGCCGCTGGGGGGGCCTGAAGGAGGGGAAGGGGGGAGATTAAATTGATGGAGGGGAGGAGGAGGAGGAGGAGGAGGAGAGCGAGCAGCCCTTCAATCTTCAACAAGGCGGGCAGAGGCCAGAGGACGCGCAATGCGGAAAAAAAGGCGTGAAGAGCGGGCAAGGTGGGGGGGCAAGGACGCCAGATAGAGGCTAGTACGGTTTAGGACAAGCGCTGTCCCGCACATCCGCGCCTTCCTTTCTTTCGCTGCTTCATGCGGACCAGCGTTCCTGGCCCTTGGACCCGAGTGCCGGAGGGAAAGAAGGACCCGAGCAGAGGACGAGACTCCCCGGTGCGAGTTAGAGTGGTACCATCGATACGACTCAGTAGTACTCCGTACTCGTACCTGCCATCTGAACGCTCGGAGTTGCCAGACGGTAGGTACTGCCGGCAGAAGTTCAATAGAAGCTCCCGGTACTCGTTAGGAGGTACTACTAGTAGTAGTTAGTACCTAGGTAGTACCTAGACACTGAACCTCCCTGGAGCTCGGAGTACTCCGTGCAGGATTCCAATGCTTGTCGAGGCGGTATTACCACTCTAGTACGAGTATGTACATGTATGTATGTACGAGCAGGCACCCAGTCCTCGTGCTGCACCAGTGTCAGTGTCTACTAGGTAGGGGTCGAAACGGTCAAAAGTTGAGCATCCGATCAGCAGTGGATACTAATACTCGTACTAGCAGTACTCCGTACTCGTACTGACATGCGAGTACGGGTCACTCGCACCTCCGTACTCGTACATCGTAATTGAAGCTGATGAGGGGGGAGGCGCGGAGGACGCGGGCTTGAGGGGTGCTGCCTTCCATCTTGAACGGCCTCGGGCTCCTGCCCACCCCCCGCCAAGCGAGCGGAAAAGTTGGTCGAAGCAAAGCCCGCAGGTTTTCTGCCCGCTAGCCAATTAGGTGCGTGCCTCGGCCTTATCTAGCCACCCCCCCCGTCGCTTCCGAGCGACATCCAGTTCCATCGCGGCTTCCTTGGCCATCGAGGCTCTCGGTCCTAGGTCGCGCTGGTGCTTACCTTAATTTACGAGTATTGCGATCTTTGCTTCGCCTCGTGGACGGCAGGTGCTGGTCACCAACTACCTACTCGTACTCGTACTACGATACTACTACTACCTCCTAGTGCAGCCTGGTGAGGGGGAAGGGAAGGGACGAGACAAAAGGGAAACAGAGGGGAAGGAGGAGGAAGGGCACGGCAAAAAAAAAAAAAAAAAAAAAAAAAAGTAAAGCAAAGCCACACTTGCATTTCAGGGCCGCCGCGAACTAGTAGTAACTTAGTAAGTTCAATGTTGACTTGGAGGCGATTAGTAGTACATCGTACATCGTACATCGTACATCTGATATCAACAACGTTCGGATATAAAACACGAAAATCGGAGGAAAAATATAAATATCGAACAGGCCTTCGGGCTGCGTGCCAGGTTTCGTGCTCGTGCTCGTCGGGCGTGTCCACGATCCTGCACATCTAGTATTGATTGATCGCCTGGTCTCCGGCCCTATAAGCATCTGATCCATCCATCCATCCATTGATCGAGCCATCCAACCCCGTTCAGCCTCACTCTCCTGACCTGGCCTGACCTGACCGAAGCTGCGGCGAGTGTCTGCTTGGCATCCATTGGAACCACAACGTCACGCAAGAGAAGATCGGACGGACAGACAGACGGACAGACGGACAGACAGACGGACGATCGGACGGACGGACGGACGAGTCAAGGAGATGGATTTCACCGTCCCCTTCTCCATGCCGAGCCCTCATGGCTTCCCGGCGGCCTACATGCCCATGACCCCGTCCCAATCGGGCTCGGATAACTTGGCCCAGAGATCTCCCTCGGTACGTCCTCCTTGTCACTTCAATGCCTTTGATCCTTTGAGGGGTTCGGCCACGAATCGGCTATTTGCAGCTCACCCGTCCTGGCCGCCGGCATGAGGGGGTTATCCTGATCCTCAATGCAATCCCTACCTACTCGTACGAGTACGAGTACCGTCGAGTCGCAATGCCAGATACGGACCTGTTCAGGGGCCATCATGTTGACCCCAGAGTGGGAGCCTTCTCGTGGTGGAACCCTTCCCCTCCTCGAGTCCCCCCCGCCATTGACTAACCCGGCCCGCGTTCTATTCTAGGAAGCTTTTGATGACCACCTGTCTCAGACGGATCGCTTCTCCGGCTTCGACTTCACCCACGGCTTCGGCGGCGCCCAGCAGCATGCCTTCTTCCCCAGTCCCGCAGGCCATCCGGGCGGCATCCGACACGGACCCCAAGGCCCAACACCGCCCGCCAGCGACGGCAGCAGCCAGACCCAGGGCGACATCCTAGCCTTGCCCAAGCCCGAGACCGTCAACGAATTACCGATTCCCCACGTCGGGAGCGAGGAGGACGACACCCAGACTCCGGCTCAGTGCAGAAGAAAGGCCCAGAACCGCGCTGCGTATGTTCCTCCCCCCCCCACCCCCCACTCCCCCGTTCAATAACACCTCCGCCACACCTCCCCACCACCACCGTACAAACCACACCTACCGGAAGCACACATCCTGCTCAACCTCACATACACACTCCCCCATTACACCACAACCACATACTATACACACCCTCACGACAGAAACACCC
>NQYQ01000001.1:2306268-2329512 GCA_003055925.1 Escovopsis sp. Ae720 | reverse complement strand
TTTTTTTTTTCCCCCTCCCCTCGGCCCCCCCTTTTTTCAACAATTTTCTTTTCTCAAATTTCCAATGAGCCCTCTGACATGGACCCCCTTCCCCCCCAACAGTCAGCGCGCATTCCGCGAACGCAAGGAAAAGCACATCAAGGACCTCGAGGCCAAGCTCGCCTACCTCGAAGCCGCCCAGAAAATGGCCGCCAACGAGAACGAGCAGCTCCGCCAGGACCTGCAGAAGATTTCCACCGAGAACGAGATCCTCCGCGCCACGTCCTCCGCCAGCCTCAGGAGCCACAGCAACAACAGCAGCAGCAGCGGCGGCCACTCCCCGCGCAGCAACTTCGGCGAGCAGATCACCACGGGGCCCATGGTCTACAAGCCCACCGACTTCTACTCCAAGCTCCTCGAGAGCCAGCTCAACAAGTTCCCCTCCCACCGCATCATCACCTCCGACGACGGGCAGAAGCTCTTCGCCGCCGGCGCGACGTGGGACTACATCGTCGGGCACGAGCTCTACAAGAAGGGCCAGGTGGATATCCTCAAGGTGTGCGACCTCATCAAGAACCACTCCAAGTGCGACGGCCAGGGGCCCGTCTTCTCGGAGAAGGACATTGACTCTGCCATTGAGCAGGCTGTGGCCGGTGGTTCGGATGATCTGCTGTAAGCAGCTTCAGTTTCCCATGAATCAAACCATGCAACCCCCTTGGGTTGTCGTTGCTCGAGAAGGCAGAGAAAGGGGTGACAAATAAGAGAAGAAAATCATGAGAAAAAAAAGAAAAAGAAATACAATTTATAGAAGGGACGGTGCTTATAGAAAGGCCCGAGGAGGTGACGGAGACAGCACTGGCAATTGTTCAACTGGCGTTGCGGATTTCCATTGGCAATACCCACATCTTGAGTAGGTCGGTCGGAGTGTGTTGAGATTCTCGTTCATACTACCTCTCCGTACTGACAGTCTTGTTTTTTTTTTCCGTAGTTTTGGAACAGATAGCGCGACTTGGATATACCTAACTAGAATGGCAGTTGGAGAATAAAACCCACCTTACGAGTAGTGGTAGTAGTATTGATCTCAAGACGGCGCTGTCTCGAGGCGCATCGAATCTGAATGACAAGTGCGGCGACAACCTGAATTTAGAGCGAAGTGATCTGCTCGCATGAAAAGGATTCCATCAGCCACGAGTAGCAATATAAATAGCATTATGAAGAAGGATTGGCTTTGGCTGCGCGTCGCGATTGTATACATGTGAAAAGAACGACCATCCAACCCCCCCCCCCCCTTTTTTCCCCTTTCTTTTTACTACCGGCCCACAAGGAGGACATTGCTAGTCTTGCTGAACCCAATGCGCCGTGGTATTTCTTAGGGTTTGACTCGTCCCTGGAAAGATAATGAGCATTTCGCGCCGCCGACAGGGTCCCACTCAGAACGTGCTCGTCGCCAGCCGACTCGCCGCGTTCCTCGCATCCACCCGGTCCTCGTCGTCCTCGTCCAGGCCGACGAGGCCCGCAGCGCCCGCGCCCGCCGCGCCCGCCGCGCCGCCGCCGAGGACAGAGCCGGCGGCGTCCTGCGCCTCGTCGCCCTCGCCCTCCTCGGGGACCTTGGCGACGAAGCTGCCCGAGGCGGTGCGGCTGGTCGCGTCGGAGCGGCGGGGCGCGCCGCTCCACGCGTCGCCCTTGGGCCCCTGGCTCGCGGCGAGGCTGGTGCGGCGGCCGACGGGGTGGGCCTCGCGCCCGAGGCGGCTGAGCCCGCCGGTGCCGTCGATGGCGCGGATGTCGCCGCGCACGCTCTCGAGGAGGGCGAGCGTGCGGCGCTCGGCCTCGATCTCGCGCAGGACGAACTCGCGGATCTCCATGCGCAGGTCCGTGGCGGTGCGGTCGAACCACTTGCGGCGCTCCTGGACCAGGTTGCGCGTGACCCGGCTGGTCTTGTTGTAGAGCTGGAGCTCGTTCTCGCGGGCCTCGTCGAGCGCGGCGATGGCCTCGTCGACCTTCTCGCGCCGCACGCTCGAGCTGGCCTTGAGCCGGTCGGCCGAGTTGAGCTTGCCGCGGGTCACCTCCTGCGCCTGTAGGAATTCCCGGATCAGGATCTGTCGGTTCGTGAGCGTCTCCTTGACGATGAAGGCGTCCTGGGAGTGGTGCTGGAAGGGGTCGCCGATCGTGGTCGCCTCGGCCGTGGCCTGCGCGGCGTGGTAGTCGCCCACGGCCTGCACCACGCGGCCGAGCTTCTTGTATGCGTTTGCAAGCCCGGGGTGCGGCTCCTGCACGTGCATCCTCCCCAGCTTCACGCCGTAATCTGACTCTGCCAGCCCGAGTCCTGCTTCGTTGTCAGCAATCGTGTCTGGACAGACCCGCCTCAGTTTGGAGAGGGGGGGGGAAGGGGGGGGGGCAAAACCCCTCAGGGAACGTAAACGTACCGCGCCGGGCCTTGACCAGCTTGTCGACCTTGTGTCCCGCGTCCATCGTCCCGAGATAGAAGAGCTTCACGGTAGGCCGAGCATCGGCCAGTTCGGGGGTGTCATCCGGGGGCGGGGCGAACTGCTTGAGGATCTTTCGGCGCACGCCGGTCGCGGGCTGCTTTCTCTTGACCAAGGGGCTGTAGCCAAAATCGCTCTCGACGAAGAGCACCATCTCGTCGTCCATCATGAGCACTTCGCTGCCGCACACGTAGCTGAACCACCTCTGCATCAACGCCTTGACTCGAGACTCGTCTTCGTCGGTGCCCGCGCCGGCAGATGTGAGGGGAGGGGGCACCGCCGGAACGAGCGCCTCGGGGTTGGCGGATATTAGGTGCTCGGCCAGCTTGATGAACTCGGAGTGCAGGCGGCGGACATCCCGGTACTGGGTGGTGCGGAATCGGGGGAGGTTTGTCTAGAGCGCAGGATCAGAACCGCCTGTTCCCAAGAGCGCGAACACGAATGAGGAGAGGAGGGCTTCACGAACATGGACGTCAAATCTGAGTATTGGATCCTTCTTGCCTGTGCGCTCCAGCCCTGTGATCTTGGCCTGCAGCCGGAACTGGGGCTGTGTGGATTTGCGAAGCTGTGCCGGCTCCTCGGCTGGCGCGTCCGGGGCTGCCTCCTCTTGCGACGGCAGCGGCCGCTCGGGCGCAGGCGGCTCCAAGGCGGCGGCCTCCTCGTGAGGTTCGGCGGACGGGACCGGAGGGGCCACGTCCTGTGACACGAGCTCTTCCCTGGCACCCTCGGCGCTCGATGTGCTGGGTCGCGGGAACTCGTCATCTCCGATGGCTGCCCCGAGACCGTTGGATGACTGTGGGGTATAAGGGAAGGGCACCGTAGGTTCCCCGATGACACCTCCGAGGACGGTGCGATTGATCTGAGGCGAGGTCCCCGGGGTGGTATTGCCCCAGGGCGATGCCGCCGGGTCCTCGTTCTCATGTAAAGGAGCGCTGTAGTCCATGGTGATGCCGACGTCTTGGGAAACAGGCGGGCGGCAGGAGTGCGGAAGTGGCCTGAGTCCTGAATCGAGGGGCGGCCCCGGGGGGGGGGGGGGGGTAAATGGGGGGGGGGGGGCGAAACGGTGGATAGCGAGGGGTGGCCTCGTTGACGAAGACTGGAACACGATCGGACGGTGTCGTAGGAGATGAAGAGGGGACGACTGAGATGTCTTTTGGATCAATTTAGCCAACCACGGCCTGCCGGGCGAGAGAGCGACGAGTTGATGCTGATGATGCCGACGGCAAATGCGCAGGTCATGAGCCAAATGGCTGCCACGATCGATCTGTCTAGTACAGGTAGAGGTATAGCGAGTACGAGTACGAATGGGAAGGTACTGAGTACTACGGGGTAATTCCTGCCTCTTACCTAAGTCAGTCTGAATGATGATGGCCATCGCGGTTTCCTGAAAGAGGGACAGTCCGTGATTGGCTGAGTAAGCGCAGCGATATCGCGGCCAGATTAGACGCGATAATGCTCTTATCAGGCCCGAAACGGGATAGTGCGGGGCAGGCGCCGATACGGAGCACCTCGTATTCGCATGGATGAGAAGAGAAAAAAATATGGGAACGGGTTTTGGCGGACTTTGCTCGAGACTCTTGCGCCGTCACTCGCCTGTTCTTTGTTATCGATCTGCAGCGCATCCTTTCGAGATCTTCTATCTCCTCGTTTGTCAATTTCGAGACATCAGCCATGGGAAAGAAGAGATCAAGAGAGGAGGGCGGCAAGGAAGCCCCCCCGGCAGACGCCGGAGTCGACAAGATGGACGAGGACAACAGCGACGACGAGGTGGGTGCTTTGACCTACTACACTGACGGCGGGGCCTGCTATGATGGCAATGCTGCTTGCTTGGTGTGGTCTGTGAGATGAAGTTGGCTAACGTGAAATTTCGATGGCAGGACTTCGATATGGTCAATGTCGACTTTGAGTGGTTCAACTTCGACGCCGAGATCGACTTCCTCGGGACCAAGACGCTCCTGCGGCAGCTGTTCGACGTCGACGCGGTCCTCTTCAACATATCCGCCCTCGCGGACCTGATCCTCTCACAGCCGACCATCGGATCGACGGTCAAGGTCGACGGCAAGGAGACGGACGCGTACGCGCTCCTGACGGTGCTCAACACGGCCGAGCACGGCGAGAAGGAGGCGATGCGGGATCTGCTACGGTACATCGTGGAGAAGGCGCAGGCGAGCCCCGCGCTGGCGGCGGTCGCCGAGGTGCTCGGGGCCAAGAAGCAGGTCGGGCTCGTCTTCTCGGAGCGGCTGATCAACATGCCGGCCGAGATCGTCCCGCCGCTGTACAACATGCTGGCGGAGGAGGTGGACGACGCGGTGGAGGACGGGGAGCCCTACGAGTTCTCGCACTACCTGATCCTGTCCAAGACGTACCATGAGGTGGAGTCCACGCTGGACGTGGAGGACCGCAAGCGCAAGAAGGCGAGGGAGGAGGCCGGCACGTACTACTTCCACGCGGAGGACGAGGTGCTGCACAAGCACGCCGTGGCATACGGCAACTTCCCGTACAACAAGGAGGGCGAGGCGGTCGCGGACAGCAAGCGGGCATTCCAGGAGCTGGGCATCAAGACATTTGGGCACATGATCCTGATCGAAGCAAGTAAGTTTAAGGCTGCTATCCAAGCCGTCGGTGATTATATAGCTGCGCCACAATAGATGCTGGAGGGAGAAAGCAAAAACCACAACAACACAAAGAGACGGAGCAAGGAAAGAAAGAAAGAAAGAAAGAAAGAAAGAAAAAAAAAGAAAAGAAAACGACAATCAAGGAGTCGGCAAGATTATTCCTCCTCCGATTCTAATCTCTGCATCAAATATTCGACCTCGACCTTCTTCGTCAGGGGGATGACGTAGTCCCTGTAGAGGCTGACGACGGCATCGACGTTGATCTTGATGGGCTGCTCGACGCCATCCCTGGACGAAGGGTCCCTGCCGTAGGTGGCGGCCTTGAGCCGGAGGCGCGCGAGGACCTGCTCCTCGACGGCGCGGTTGGTGATGGACTCGGCGATGCCCTCGCGGTCCCCGGCGCGGATCATGCGGGTGTACTTTTCGGGGTCGGACTGGAACTTGGACTCGGCGACGAACTTGCCAAAGTGGATCCTGTTGGACAATGCCTGGAGGCAGGAGATGTCGCACGTGGCGGTCGAGCCGTAGTTCTCCTCCTGCTCTCCGCGGTCCCCGCGGCCGAAGTCGGGGCAGACGCCGGGCAGGAAGTTCTCGATGTAGAACTTCTTGATCTCGTCGTTGACGCAGACGTCGTTGCTGTGGAGGATCTTGGGGTAGTTGAGGGGCTTGAGGATGGGCGTCTGGACGGCCTCGGGGAAGAAGGGGATCTCGTCGGGGGACTCGTAGCGGCGGATGAGGGACTGGAGCTTCTCCTGCTCGAAGAGGTACCAGTCGATGAAGCTGGACTCGCTGCGAGGGATCGACAGGGCGCCGGGGGTGTAGATTGTCTATTGCTCCCTCTCGTTGCACTCGCACGGAGCGGAGGAGTAGTTGGTGGGGTCAGCGCGGATCCAGATGCCTCAGCTCGCCGGACGGATCGCTGGATGGATCGCACCTTGTTCAGGGGGAATTGCACCCGCTCGATGAGGTTGAAGGTGATGGTGTCCTCCAGGCGACTGGTCCACTGGTCAGCAAGGGAGGGTCACGGCCGCGACGCAATGGGGATGATATCAATGGAATCTCGCTGCTACCCACATGAGCTGGAAACGGATGCGGGCCAGATCGAGGGCCTTGGAGCTGTCGGCCAGGTCGACGAAGGAGTCCATGATGGCGGCTGGAGGGGAGATGAATTGTCTGGATGTCGGAGCTCGAGTGCCTCAGTTGACGGCAATGACAAGAGTACTAAGAGCAATTGACACCCAAGGGGTTCAGGATGAAGAGTCACAATCCAGTCCAACTTATGTATGTAGAGAGGTATGGACTCGTACTCGGAGTCAGATCCACGGACGGATCCATCGATGATCACATCATCATCGCACAGTCGCGGGGTTTCCTTTTCCACACTGTGCATCGAACCAGGCACATGCGGGTTCCTGATCTACATACCCTGGAGGGACCTATCAATTTTCTTCAAGCTGTAGGGTAGGTATGGATCTGGTCTAGGGTAGCTCGACCGCACGGGATCCGCCACAGCCCCTCATTCTTGATTGATATTGATATTCATCAACATATTCATTGATTCATGCAAAATTGCGCCAGTCGATGCGAGGGAAGCGCTCGATGGAGCGTTTCTGCCGGAATATCGCGATGATAAGAAAGAGAAGAATCCATTGCGGAGGATGATGATTGTGAATATACTGATGGTTGCTGAGGGATTCAAACGGGCCGTGCAATTGCCGGGATGCACGTCCATCCACATATACATTGAACCCCGGACGTGCACCAAAGAGGCATCAAATTGTGGGCACGAGTCGATAACTTGCAGATGCTTCTTCTCTAGCTCCAACTCCCTCCCGCTTCTGCATCAACAGCGCGCATAATCTTTCTTTCTTTCTTCTCTCTTTTTTTTCTTTCTCTCTCTCTCTTCCTCTCTCTCCTCTCCTGCTTCGGTCTTGGCTCGGCAATCTGCGACATGCCAGGGCGTTCGATGCGAAAAGACTCGACTCCCTGCTCTCCCCTTGATCTTCCTGCGAAAGCCGACGGCCTCACCCTCCCGCGCTCGCTGCCTCGAGAGGCAGAGGCTCGATAGACGCACATCGTGCCACCAAGAGCTGAGGTCCTCGAGGTCGAGCCATGGCCGAAGTCGATCCTCAACACGCCTACGACGACGCTGGTGACGACGAGCAGTCCATCATATCCGTATGTCGGCCCTCGGCGCGCGCCCGCCCTCTTTCACCCTCCTCCTCCTCCTCTTCCTCTTCCTCCTCCTCCTCTTCCTCTTCCTCCTCCTCCTCCTCCTCCTGCTGCTGCTGCTGCTGCTGCTCGTCCTCCGTCCTCTATGCACATACTATAGACATGGACCGCCCACTTGTGCTGCCCGTCTCCGATTTCTGCGCAAGGCTAATGCGTGTGTGTCTGTCTGTCTCTCGCGTGCTCGCGTGCTTCTTCATCTTCTTCGACTGCTATAGACCCGCGGACTCGAAACCTTCAGTCGCAAGGTCACCGTCACCGCCAGCCACCTCATGGGACCGGCCGCCGACGCCACGGGAGCCGGCTACCGCAACGCAATGGCCGAGGTCCACAGGCAGATGAAGCGCCCAAACATCCAGCGCGGCGTCTTCGCCGTGGCCCGCTCGAGCCCGTCCGAGATTGTGCGCTCCAAGCTCTCGACCACCGAGATCCAGCACCGCGCGCTCGTCCACCTGCCCGACGAGATGCTCGCCAACATCCCGGACCACCACAACCCCTACTCGCTCTTCCAGGGCTTCCAGGCCAGCTTCCCGGACCTGACCGAGGACAACAAGAAACACAGGCACCGGGTCACGCGGGGGAGGAAGCTTCTCAGCGAGGCCAACGCCTCCTCGGCGACCGCCCCGCAGCTGGCCGAGCTCAAGAAGGACAGGGCCGCCATGGCGCATGATCTCGACCTGCTCGGCGTCCGAAAGAACATGGCCAGCTGCGAGATCCGAGACATTGACAACAAGATTGCCAACCTCTACGGCATGCGGCGCATCATCCTCGAGAGGCTTGCCGGCTTCGAACAGGAGGAGTCTCTTCTCGAGCACGATAGTGAGTTCTTCTTCTTCTTCTTCCTCTCCTCAAGCTCGAAATCATGTCGTTTCGGTCCACTGACGGTTTTGAATCGCCTTTTCGCAGTCATCGACATGGACGCAAAGCTAGAAGAAGTGCAGGCGTTGGTCGACGAGGCCGAGGAGCTCGCGCGCAACACCGCCACCAAAGACGAGCAAGACCTCGTCGGAGACGCCGACGACCACGACGCCGAGTTCATGTCCCAGTCCGTCTACGAGAAGCTCCCGTCCAGCACGCCCCGGAAAGCGAAGAAGTCCCGCCGCCGAAAGTCCATGCCGATACTGCACGAGCACTTCGAGCCAGGCTCCAAGATCCGCGAGATTCGAGCCCACAAGGACTCCATCACGGCCATGGACTTTGACGCCCCCTTCGGGACCCTGGTCACGGCCGCCGTGGACGATACGCTCAGGGTCTGGGATCTCAACGCGGGCAGATGCATGGGCTTCCTCGAGGGCCATACCGCCTCGGTCCGCGCCTTGCAGGTCGAGGACAACATCCTGGCCACCGGCTCGATGGACGCCACGATCAAGCTCTGGGATCTCAGCAAATCGCACTACGTCCCCACTCCCGAAAAGGAGGGCGAGGAGGGCGAGGAGGAGGAGGAGGAGGAGTCGGCAATCGCCTTCGAGCGCCCCAACGACTCCCTCGAGCCCCCCCGGGGCAGCATGGACGACTGCGCGCTCTTCACCCTCTCGGCACACGTGGACGAGATCACCGCTCTCTATTTCAGGGGAGACATCCTCGTCTCCGGATCCGCGGACAAGACGATCCGCCACTGGGACCTGGAAAAGGGGCGCTGCGTGCAGACGCTGGATGTCATGTGGGCGGCCGCGCAGGCAACGGCGACCGGGGCGACCAACGACAGCTCGTGGAGGCCGACCGGCCGCCCCCGGGGTTCGTCGGCGGACTTTGTCGGCGCCCTACAGGTGTTCGACTCGGCGCTGGCGTGCGGCACGGCGGACGGCATGGTGCGCCTCTGGGATCTCCGGAGCGGCCAGGTCCACCGCAGCCTCGTCGGCCACACGGGCCCCGTGACCTGCTTGCAGTTCGACGACCAGTACCTGGTCACCGGTAGCTTGGATAGAAGCATTCGAGTGAGTACTACCCTTATCTCCTTGGAAAACCCCCAGGTGTCGGTGTCATGGCACCGCGGAAGCTGACGGTAGGACTTTCACAGATATGGGATCTCCGCACAGGGTCCATCTTCGACGCCTACGCCTACGACAACCCCATCACGAGCATGATGTTTGACGAGCGACGCATCGTGAGCGCAGCGAGCGAGGACGTGGTCAAGGTGTACGACAAGGTGGAGGGCCGGCAGTGGGACTGCGGCGCCGGCGCCGGCGCGGAGGAGGGGGCTGCGGGCGCCGCCATCGTCGAGCGCGTGCGCGTAAGAGACGGATATCTGGTGGAGGGCAGGCAGGACGGCATTGTGGGCATATGGACCTGTTGATGGGGAGCAAGCCCCCCTTCCCCCCCTCCGAGCGCAACTCAACTCATTCCAGCATCTTGAGACCTGTTCTTTGGATCCCGCGGCTGCCCAGTGATGTGACTGATCTCGGCCGATGAGCGAGAAAGGGGGTGAACATGGACTGGGTGATGGGCTCGGGAGATTCCAGGCATTCAAAAAGGAGGAGGCAACAAGTGTAGACATTAGAATCTCATGCAGCTATATCATTGTGCTTTTTCGAGATGATGACCATGAGATCAACGAATCGCAACATACATGTATTTCAGTCCTGGTAGTTGTGAAAATGCGCGCTTCAAAAATGGTGCCACTCGATGGAATTGATCTCTCTACCCTAGTATTTTGACTCCCATCTATGTCGTCGCCAGGTCGACTCAAGACCCTCCCAACATACCCAACTTCATCTCCTCAACGCCCACCAACGCCAGACAATGACCCTGGCCGACGACATCCTCTCGCGCTACCTGCAAGCGGCCACACTCCTGACCGAATCGTCAGACACACTCCCACCTCAGGCCGACAACACTCCACTCAGCCGCCAGGCGCACGGCGAAATCTCTTCTCCCGAGGACCCGCCATCGAGGGGCCTCGCCGCGCAGCAGCTCCTCCGTCGCCAGGCCAAGCTCATCGTCAAGCTGCACGCGGCAGCATGGACGGCCGGAGGCGACGAGCAGTGCCCGACCCATGTCGACCAGGCCCTGCTGCGCACGCGGCTCGATGACCTCGCGGCGCTGTGCATGTCTGCGTTCTACGCCCACCGGTTCGATCAGCTGCCCTACCTCTGGCGCCAGATCTACACGGACACGCTGATCCTCCACTCGCACCGGGAGATCCTGGAAGCGCTCGGGGGGACCACGACCGGAAACGGTCCGCGGGCGCCGCTTGACGGGCGCACGATCGACCGCGTGGTCGCGCACCTGGACAGGGCGCTCATCACGGCCGGCGGCGCGGGGACGGTCCTCGGCACGCCCTGGATCGAGGGGACGCTCGAGCTGCTAGACCGGTTCGCTCAGGGCTCCTCGTGGTGTCCCCCGCGCGTGCCGGCCTTGTTCTCCGACGCGGAGCCGTTCGGCAGGCCGCCCGTCGCGAGGGAGCACGAGTGCCCGCGGCGCAGCGGGTGGACGCTCCCCGCGTTCGAGGCGTACATGAACGCCGGCAGCACAGAGGGGGGCCCGCGGCCGCTCGTGGTCGAGGGCCTGCTGGACGCGTGGCCGGCCCTGGGGGCCCGTCCGTGGCGGAGCCCGGCGTACCTCCTCGCGCAGACGCTGGGGGGCAGGCGGCTCGTCCCCGTGGAGGTCGGGCGCAGCTACGTGGACGCCGGGTGGGCGCAGGAGCTGATGCCCTTCAAGGAGTTCCTGGGGCGCTACGTCCTGTCACCCCCCGAGGATGCGGCGGGGTGGTCGGGAGGAGACGTCGCCGCGGCCCCGGGCTACCTCGCGCAGCACGACCTGTTCCGCCAGATCCCCGCGCTGCGGCGGGACGTGCTCGTCCCGGACCTGTGCTGGGCCGACGTGCCGGGCCACCCTCTCGACGCGGCCGGGAACCAGCCGCCGCCGCCGCAGCCGCCGCTCGACGCGCCGCGGCTCAACGCGTGGTTCGGCCCCGCGCGCACCATCACGCCCCTGCACACCGACGGGTACCATAACCTGCTCTGCCAGGTCGTCGGGGCCAAGTACGTGAGGCTGTACCCGCCGTCCGCGGGGGGCCGGCTGCGGCCGCGGGGCGCGGAGCACGGCGTCGACATGAGCAACACGAGCGAGCTGGACCTCGGGGTGCTGGAGGGCTGGGACCCGGCGCCCGAGGACGAGGACGAGGACGAGGACGGGCGGGGGGGGGACGGGGACGTGGGAAGGGCGCGGGAGGCCTTGCGGGGCGTGGAGTACTGGGAGTGCGTGCTTGGGCCGGGTGACACGCTGCTCATACCGCTTGGGTGGTGGCACTACGTGAGGAGCCTGAGCACGAGTTTCAGTGTCAGTTTCTGGTGGAACTGAAGCAAGATGCTGTGGTCTGCATGCCATTTCATGGGTGCTTCAGCGTGGTCACTGCCCATCATGGAGCATCGTCTGTACGACGCGTGGGAGCGCAAGACAATCACGGCGAGCAAGCATGTAGAACGAGAGCGAGAAATTCCCCTTCCAAGACGTCGCATTCACAAAAAAAAAAAAAAAGAAAACGACAGAAACCCGCAGAATCCTTCCCATCAAAGTGCGCCGTAAGATAAGTACGAATGCAAGAACGGATCAATGCATCGATATATAGGATGACATCCACACGTCCCAGATGTCTAGATGTCTCAGGACGCGGTGGACCGCGTGTCCTCGATGCTCTCGGCCGTCACCTGCGCCTCGCGCCTCGCCTTCGCACCGGCCTTGAGAGTCTCCCACTTCTCCCGGTACTTCTCGAGCGTCTTCTGCATCTTGCGATTGTCCTTCTCCAGGCGCTCCATCTGCTTCAGCAGGGCCGTCACCTGCTCCTCGAGGTCGGTGTTCTTCTTGGCGAGATCGTCGTGGGCCCTGCTGCTGCTGCTGCTGCTGCCGCCGCCGGCACCGGAGGGCAGGGGCGAGGCGGGCCTCATGATGCGGTAGCTCTCGGCGAGGGCCATGCTCTGCGCGCTGGCCTCGAAGGTGTGGAGGCGCCTGGTCAGCTTGTCGAGCATGTCCTTGAGCGACTTGTTCTCGGTGGACAGCTCCTCGACGATGTTGTGCAGCTCCCTGTCGGAGTGGGAGCGGGCGATGCGGCGCCTGGCGCCGGAGGCCGGGTTCTCGCGGGCGTCGACGAAGTCGTCGTCGTCGTCGTTCTCGTGGCGGGAGGCGCCGCCGCCGCCGCCGCCGAGGAAGTCGCCGTGGACGGAGGCCTCGAGGCGGCGCTTCTCCTTCTCGGCGTAGCTGAGGATGTTGGCGTACGACATGGTGTGGCCGGTGGAGGGGACGACGTAGAAGGAGTCGGTGGGGACGTGGCCGTCGCGGGCGAGGGCGCGCAGGGTGGCGCGGGAGTATATCTTGGACAGGTCGGGCTCGGCGGATGGGGCCGGGGCGATGCGGACGCGGTGGTGGCGGGCGGTGGGGGACAGGCTCGGGGCGTCGGCGGGCTCGGTCGGGGTGGGGGGCTCCTCCTGGATCAGGGGCAGGCCGGCAAAGGCGAGCGGGGCCGAGATCTTGTTGATGAGGCTGCCGAAGGTGCTGTAGAAGCGGGCGTAGCCGCCGTCGTCCTTGGCGGGGGCGGCGGCGGTGGCGGGAGGGGGCGGGGACTCGGGGTCGGCCGACGTCTTGAGGGTGAGGGCCGGGGCGCCCCTGGCCGGGTCGGCGTCGTGCCTGGGAATGGGCGGCGGGACCCAGGCGGGCCGGGCGGACTGGCCCTCGATGATGTTCTGCATGGTGGCCTTGGGCCCGTCGCGGCGCGGGTGAGGCTCGACGTTGCCGGGGGCCTGGTCGTTGGAGACGCTGGGGCTGAGTGGCTGGCCGCGGTACCTGGAGCGGATGCCGCGCGCCGAGGCGAGGTTGCTGGCGATGGACGAGGTCATCTCGCGGGTCGCGTACCGCTGGGCGAGGGTGGGCAGCGCGGACTTGTTGGAGGCTGCGGCAGTGGCGGCGGCGGCGGCGGCGGCGGCAGCAGCAGAGACGTCGGCGGAGTCGTGGCGGCCGTCGGCGGCGGGATCGGACCCGAGCTGCTGCTCCTGCTTCTCGTCGAGGTCGGCATCGGCGGCGGTGGCGGTGTGGCCGGGGGGCAGCTTCAGGATCTCGGCGAGCTTCCTGTGGTGCTCCTCGAGGAGCTTGAGGGTCCTGAGGGCCTCGAGGCTGGAGGTGTTCCTGGCGGCGTTTGCGAACTCGCCGGCGGCGAGGGTGTGCTCGTTGATGGCGACGGTGGTGTCCGAGGCCTGGCGGGTGGCCACGGCGGCGGCGCGTGCATGATCGTGCGCCTTTACCAGCGGCGACGAGTCCATGGCGTGCTAGGTGTGTCTGTGGCCCTTGGCAAACGGGGGATGAGGTAGGATGATGTTGCTTTGTGCGAGCAGCCGAAGGGGGGGGGGGGGGGGGGGGGGGGGGGGGGGTCGGTGCGAGTGAAGCGGTCGTCTGGGACCCGGAGCTCTGATGAGGGTGAAGGGTCCAATCAATTCCAGAGCTGGTCGGGAAATTCACTCGTCCGGGCTGTCGAGGGGTTAGACGTCGTTCGTTTGTCGCCAGTGACGATGGTGGTGGCCGCGGTCATGGGAAAAGGGTCGATGGAGTCATCCATCCATCCATCCATCCATTCATTTCATGGATTGATTCATCAATCAATCAATTCATCAATTCCATTTCATCCAATGGATTGATCCAGTTCCATGAAAATCGAGTGGAGTCGCTCCTGCCGGCACGCAGCAGGTCCACGTGCATCAAAAGCGGGTCCGCGGATCCACTCTCGGTATCTGTGGACATTGATTGGTCAATCAGCATTTCGACGCCTTCAGCGCTGAAGCCCTGGGGCTACATGAAGCCCTGGGGCTACAGGGGCTCTAGCGGATCTCCAGCGGCTTTAGCGGCCAATCTTCAGCGGCCACGGCGTCTTCAGCGGTTCGCCCGTCCAGCACTGCGGCCGCTCATGTGCACGGAGACGGTCTGTACAGTTACATATGTATATGCTGCACACATTGATCAATACATCAATGGATTGATGAATCGACGTGTAGGGTAGGGCTGAGCGGCGCCGTCGAGTCCGCGCACTGTGCGCAGGGCAGACTCGGTACGGAAAACATGTACATGGAGCACGGTATTGATGTACTCGAATGTTTGTGGGCCAGGGGCTGTGGCTGGTGCTTTAAGTGCGACAAGGCGGAAATTGCCTGGCCTTGGAGATGCAGATCCAGAGACCGATCCAGGAGCTGCCAGTCTCTCGCTTCGGACACTGCCTGTGGCCCAATCAAGGGTCTCGTAATACGCGGTTCGTCGGGAGTTTCCTGAAATAGATTGATCAATCCATTGTTTCCTCGAGGATGGCGATGGCCTCTAGGGTTTCACAGATTCGAGCTCTGGCATCTGCATCTCAATTAGTACCCCTCGGTCTGTACATGTACTATGTACGAGTATGGAGAACATGTACGTGTACTTTAAAGTAGATACCGGTACAGTGTGCGATGCTCGCTGGAAGCGGGCCAATCGCGTGAGGTGTCTGTGTTTTAGCGGTCGGCACCTGCAATCCGAGGTCGAACCACTCGTCGATGGGGGATCAAAGATTGATGGATCAAAGATGGATCAAGATGGATCAAGATGGACTCTTTATGTATGTATGCAGGGTTTCGAGACCTGCCGTAAGAGCGTGCATATCATGTGCATTTCGCGACGTTCTCCTGGGAGGCCATCGATCGTCGCCGGATCCTGCCTCATGTGGAAGCTCGACCTGAATCGAATCTGGATCATTGGGGTTGACATTCCACGGCACATCTGCCTGTTCATTCCACGGCTGCCAGCAATCATGACGTTATGTCTGGTATTGGTATCAAATCATGGATGGATCGAGTTCTTCAACTCCCCTCCAGCTCCCGTCCTCTCTTCCGTAGCGCCCGCCTGGATCGAGCACTACTCTCGAACTAGGCGCTCCAAAAGTCATAATGTTTGCCTCCCTGGGAGCCACCATGATTCGAGCCGGATTTTCCTGTTCCAAGTCCGGAAGCTCGACTCGATGAATTTCTCGGAACTTCCGATCCCGAGGCTGAGCCTCGATGAAGGATTTATGAGGTACTCCGTACTCCGTACAGGTATGTACGTTGCTGCATTCAAGGATGAGATTCACCACTGTTGAAGTTCAATGCTGCCGAACAACATAGTTACATGTATGCTGGCAGTCCCGGTTGTGTGGAGTATTCGTACATCTACCCCCGCCATGGCCCATTCGCCACCGCAGTCCGAGTCGAGCTACTTGCAGATGAACGTGCATCCATGCACAATTGCCGTGGGTTTAAATGTTGATTTCAACTCACAGGTACTTAAGCTGGTCCTAGTACAGCACGTAATGCACTCCAGCTCGCCAGGCCCGATCATCCCCTGAAGCAGCCGCAGTCTACAGGGGGGACTTGGCGCTGCCGTTGCCCGCTGGAGCCGCTGGAACCGCTAAGCGAGCTCCGTTCAGGCCGCCGGCGGGCCCCGCGGACCCTGGAAGACGCGCAGTTGCAGGGTAGCCGCAAGCCGATCCTGCACGGCCCGGCGCCGTGGAGCACCTTGACCAAGGAAGGAAGTGCCGTCGCAATTTCCATCCATTATTACCTACTCCGTACCTTCTAGTAAGGTAGGTAGTAAGTACTATAGTGCTCGTGCTCGTTCCCTCCTTCCTGAATCCAATTGATGTCTTTGCCTCGCCAAAAAAAGTCCAAAAAGTCCAAAGTTCCAAGTTCCAAATTCCAAGTTCCAACTGGCTTCATCTCCTTCATCTCCTTCATCTCCTCCATCCCCTTCATCTCTTTCAATCCCCATCTCTCCCCATCCTTGTCCTTGTTCCTTTTCTCTCGTGCTTTTCTTCCTTTTCTTCCTTTTTTCCCTTTTCTCCCCTCAATTTCATCCGCGCAGTGCGCAGCATTGATCCATCAATCAATCTATTTGCATAGCCTCTCGTCCCATCTACCGGTACGAGTACATATCCACCACCACCACCACCTCCACCTCCTCCCTCCCAGCTCTCAGCTCCTACCTGTAAGCTCCCAGGGGCTCCTCTCCTATGTCGCCATCTTCGCCCCCCGCCGGCCACTACAACTGACCTCGACCACAATTGAATATTGCACGACCTGACCCGGCTCCCCCCCCTTTTTTTTTGTTCCTGTCCGTGATCGTCGCTTTCAATCCATCATTCAATCATTCGAAATCGAGCTACGAGCTACTTCGAAACTGCGGGAGGAACTCGGGGTGACTTGAAAGGTCAAGACGGGAGGAGACTGCGCCATTGCATCAGCGTTTCGGGGTCCCAGCGTCGTCCCCCACGCATTGATCGATTACGATAGCATCCACGTCGCCCACTTCGCGTTAGGCTGGACCGAGAGAAGCCATACCAGTGCATGGATGGCAGCTGGCGACGATGGAGGACTCCGGCAGCAGCTACATCAACAACAACAACTCCACCACCATCACCACCGCCTCCTACAGCGGCCCGAGCTACATCACCAGCACCACGCCGAACCTGACCAGCGGCAACAGCATCAGCAGCAGCAGCAACAACAACAATAACAGCAGCACAAGCAACATCCCCGTTGCCAGCAATGGCGGCGGCAGCGGCAGCGGCAGCGGCAGCGGCAGCGGCAACGGCAATAGCAACAGCAACAGCAACAGCAATGGCGGCGCCCTCGGCAAGTTGCTGCCAAAGGCCATGGTCAAGAGGAGGAAGAAGATAAGGGGTGGCCGCGACTCGGATGCCGCGGCCCCAACCGACGACGATCGCGCCCGCTCGATTCCCGCTCCGGAGATAGCATCGCTCGAGATCGATGACTCTCACTTCCTCTCCATGGCCGACGACGAGGACCTCGACGGCCGAAGCTTCGGCTCCTTCGAGTCCGGCGGTGCTGAGCCCGACCTCGAGTCAGAAGGGTAGGTCGATCCTTGTCCGCGCGTGTGTCATCAGCTTCTCACATAATCCGTCATCTTCCTCTCCATCCGTCTCTCTGTCTGTCTGTCTGTCCCTCCGTTGTCCTCCCAGCGACGTCTCTCTTTTGGCCCCTCCCCCCTTCCCCCTCCCCCCATGCTTTGGTCTCCCTCTGTATATGTATCTCGGTCCTCGTCCTCGTCTTCTTGTCCTTCGCCCGTCCCTCTCCCGCAATCCTCGCGCCCAGTACTCCGTACATTATCCGACTCTTCCTCACGGCTCGGGACTCGGCGCCTCATCCTTCCACTTCCATCCGAATTCCTTTCGGCACAACTTCAAGATAAAAGGAATCCAAAGTATCACCCAGCCTTCCCGGTTCCTCGCCACGGCCCTGGTACCACACATTCCACTTGCCCCCCCCTTGCCCTGCCCCAGCCAATCCACCCGCTGATCAGCCCGGTTCTCTTGGCGCATATTGCCTCGCCCCCGGTTTGCCGCCTTGCTCTAACTCCGCTCAGTAATAGGTCTCGCCCCCGCTCTAAGCGATCAACTACGGTCGTATCCAGGACGTCTCAGGTGCCTTTCTCTCTCCTCCAAAACCCCTTTCGTTCCCGTGATGCAGACGAGCTAATCCGTGGTCGGCTCCGCGATCCTTTCTACTACCACAGACTTCGTTGCGGTCCCCCATTCGCCCCGCGAGCAAACGTGGGTTCCCTTCGCCGTCGCAGTCGAGAGAGAACCTCAACGATCCGATCCCGACGCTCGAGGCCCCTATCCCCAAACCTGCCGGCAAACGCTCCAGGGAACGATCCAGGACGTCGGGGAAGACGCCCGGCACTCCGCCAAAGACCGACGACCCGGCCGCCCCAGCCATCGTCAGCACACCGCCTACCCCGCCGCAAAAGGTGCACGCTCCGGCGTCGCTTTCTTCCCCCGAGAGAAGGACATCCCAGCGAATCGGCCAGGCAACCTCCGTGTCCAACAACGATGGCGGCGCTCGTCCGCCAGCAATGAGCGGCCATCAAAGGACGCGGTCAGGGTCCGGCAATCTCGGCCCCAGCAAGCTCTCTCAAATCACCCTCGCGCCGCTCACACCAACCCCCGAAAGCGGTGACGCTACCACCCCGACCTCCGCCGGCTTCTTCTCCTCCATGTTCTCGGCCGCCCAGAGCGCTGCCAGCACAATCAGCAGCAACATCCAGGGCTCGACCGGCATCGGGGCCGGCAACAAGAGCAAGGCCGCTTCCTTCCAACACCAAGGCCCCCCGCAGCTCAACCTCGTCGACTTCGACTCCCCCGGCCCGGGTCTCCAATTCGAGATATCCATGGACAAGGAATCCGCCATCCAAACCATCGGTTCCGGCGAGCTGAGTCTGAGTCAACTTGGTATTACCGAGAACGCGCCGCCGATGGCGTCTCCCGAGGCCTCCAAATTCCCCGACTTGCTTGATACCCGGTTCCGGTCCGAGTCGGCCCCCTCCGACAATCAGATGATAAGCCCGATCCTCCCGCCCGAAGAGGCGGCGATCCGCCCTCGGTCGCTGTACGAGGCGGCCGAGCAGGATCGGATCGGATCGCAGGCCGACCTGGCTGACTCCCGAAGCAGCGAAATGCAGCGGAGTCCCAGCGCGAAGAGCGACGCCAGGTCGGTCAGGGCTCGCGGTAGCTCCGTGACCGCCAGCAACCTCCCGTCCGCGGCTAGCATGGCCGCAGGCGACGGCGCCGCCGCCGTCCCGGCGCTTCCCTCTGCCGCCGCCATTACCCCCGCCGTCACCTCCGCGGCCTCATCGCTGGCTCCCCCGACCGGCGCATCCGCCGCGGGGCAGCCCGGCGCACCGAAACTGACCGGATTCGCAATCGCCAGCAAGAAGCGCAACCGAGACTTCCACGGGCTCTTCAAAAGCGTCCCCGACGACGACTACCTCATCGAGGACTACAGCTGTGCCCTGCAGAGGGAAATCCTCGCCCACGGAAGGTTATACGTCTCCGAGGGCCACCTCTGCTTCAGCAGCAACATCCTCGGCTGGGTCACGACTCTGGTTATGAGCTTCGACGAGATAGTGTCCGTCGAGAAGAGGAGTACCGCGCTCGTGTTCAAGAACGGCCTCATGATCTCCACCCTCCACGCCAAGCACATCTTCGCCAGCTTCACCAGCAGAGACGCAACCTACGATCTCATCGTCAACATATGGAAGCTCGGGCATCCGACCCTCAAGAGCACGCTCAACGGCGTACGGCTGGAAGGTACGGGCGGCGACAAGACGGAGAAGATCGATGCCGAGCCCGCCGCCGCGGACAACGAAACACAGCCGATCTCCGACTCGGATGAGAACGTCGCAGAGGACGAGGAGGAGGACGACTTCTACGACGAAGAGGACGAGGGCGAGCAGGCCGTCGAGTCCCAGACGAGCAACGCCAACAGCGTCGACGGCGGCGAGCGCGTAGGCTCGCGCAAGGTGTCTGGTGCCACGCTCGCGGACGGCGTGCAGCCTGCCCTGGGCAAACCCGACGCAGCCGTCGACGGCGACGCCGGCACTTTTCCGGGACCCGCAACCCACGCGCCGACAGACTGCGGGGATGCGGCATCGCACTACGAGAGGGTCATAGGCGACGAGGTGATCCCGGCCCCGCTCGGCAAGGTCTATAGTCTCATGTTCGGCCCGCAGTCCTCGACTTGGATGGCCAACTGGATCTCGGGAGAGCAGAAATGTCTCGAGCTGCAGATGGAAGACAAGAAGGGCCTGAGCCTCGACAACCGGTCTCGCGATCTGTCGTACATCAAGCCGCTGTACGCCTCCATCGGACCGAAGCAGACAAAATGCATGGTGACGGAGACGCTGGACAGCTTCGACCTGGATAAGGCAGTGAGCGTCAACGTGAGGACCCAAAACCCCGACGTCCCCAACGGCAACATCTTCTGCGTCAAGACCAAGTACTGCCTGTCGTGGGCCGAGAACAACGCCACGCGCGTCCAGGTCAATTGCGTCACCGAATGGAGCGGGAAAAGTTGGCTGAAAGGTATGTGCTGCATGTTTGCCGCTCTCCGGGTCATTTCTCCTCCCCCTCTCTCCTCGACTCGGCTGAATTCAATCGCTTTCTTCTTTTTTTCTTCCCCTCCCCTTTAACCTAGTTGCTGACAGACGACTCTGACAGGCCCGATTGAGAAGAATGTGAACGAGGGACAGGCCACCTACTGCAAAGACTTGTTCACAGCCCTCAAGGCCGCCGTCTCTTCCCGGCCACGGTCGGCCACCTTGCCGAATGGCACACCGAAGAAGGGCAAGAAGGGAAAGAAGGGAAAGATCCAGCCCTCGGCAGCCGACTCGGCAGAAGAGCGCGCCAAGCCCAAGGTGCCCGTCCGGGAAAGCTGGGGCCTCCTGGAGCCGATCCACGATATCGCCGAGCCCGTGGTCGACATCCTCAAGCCCCTCTTCGCGGGCAACCTCATGTACGGCCTGATAGTTGGCCTGCTGGCGGCAACCCTGTTCCGATCGCTCTCGAGCCCTACGAGGAACACGCCGGCGCCGGGATCATCGGATGCCGGCCTGTACAACCCGCATCGCCAGGTGCTCTACGACGAGATGTGGAGGAGGGAGGAGAGCGAGCTCTGGGATTGGCTCGAGGAGCGGGTCGGCCTGGAGCGGCTCGCGGCGGAGGGCTCCAACGCGCGCAGGAGGGTGGCCGAGCCGCGGCTGCTCGCGGACAAGCTCCGCGAGGAACGCATGGACAGGCGCGGGGTCGAAGAGGCCATCAGAGTCACCGAGGAGAAGCTCCAGCTGCTGCGGGACGTCGTGGCCAGGTCGGGCGGCCAGCCGAGTGGACGACAATGAGAGACCCTCGAGGTGGCCTCCACGGGCCAACCCTCTCCTATGATCCTTTCCAATTAAAGGGGGGTGGGAGAGGGAGGTGGGCTGAATCACCATGCATATCATATCTATTTACGGAGTACCAAGTAGAGTTATGTTTTCCCCTTCTCCATCCTGATTTCACCACCATCTTTTTGTCTGCTTGGTTGTTTTCTTTCATTTTCTTGTTTCCTTCACCGTCGTCTGATTCTTCTTCTTGTCTTACTTACCTACCTCTTCTGCGGACCCTTTCGACCTCATCGTCGCTACACACTGGCAAGCCTACTACTTACTACCTAGCTATTCTCTTTGTACCTGAATCTTAGCAATCTTACTACTCCGTCCAGATCCAAGAAATGAAATGGCAAGTCTGGTGCGTTACGCATCGATGCATTCTCCCTCGGTCTCGTCCTCCTGCTCGCTCCCCGTGCCGTTTGACTTTCTCCTTGGATCGTATCTCGCTTTTCTCGCGGATTGCAGGTGCAAATCCCAGTCAGACCGAGAAAAGCGAGGGGTCCAAGGCCGCCACGGGGCCTGAATGAGGGGCTTACGAGTACCAAGTCTGACCGGTGTTTGTACCTGGTATTCGTACTTCGAGCACGAGCAGTACTTCATGTGCTCCGTATCACGCCCCGTGGATACCACCGGTCGATCCGTGACGCCTGCTCCGCATCTCCGCGGTCGTGTCTCGCCTGTCGAGAGCTCGTGGGGCCGGGAGCTCCTCAGGCGATCCCTTGATGATTTGATTGGGCTGCGCGGCCGGCCAGGTGGGCAATCCGTAGGAGATCCCTTTCGTGGCCGAGGATTGATCTTCAAAAGCGGGCTGTTGTACGGAATACCATCCAGTTGTCTGCACTCCGGACGGAGCATGTATGTACGAGTACTCGTACACATACTCGATTGAGTACTCGTCTTGTGTATATTAGACTCCAGAGCCCTAGACGGAGCTGTCAGCCTTACCGGTGCCGGGAAACGCCTAGCGAGCAACAGCTTCTCTCTCCCCCCCCCCTCCCCCACCCCCTTTTCCCGCTCCCCTGGACCCCCCCTCCCCCAATCACGCGCCTTGGGGTTTTGTGCCGTACTCGTACGAGTAGTCTTCAGAATGAAGGTATTGTGGGTGCGAGCTCGGGGCATACTCGTAGGATTCAGGGTCCTGCTCTTTCATCAATTTTGGAATTTCCGCATTCCGGAGCGCAAGCAGTGGGCCGCCGTCCACCACGCTACCAGGTTCCCCCCCCCCTCTCTCTGTATGAAGTACCTGTGTGTACTCGTATGTGTGTCTTCCTCTCTCATTCCGTGCTTTGCGGCCCCCCCCCCCCTTTTTTTTCCTTCAGAGGAGATTTTCCCGGCGCTGACTGCCCGTGCTCCGTCGAGATCGAGCTGTGGAGGGTGGAATGGCAAGATCGGTGGGTGCGTGGGTGACGTATGCGGTCAGCAAGCAGGCAAGCCACTCTTCTCTTGACACGAATTGGGTCGAGCTGCACGGCGGAGGACTGTGAGCAGAGCACAGGCGCGAGTGCGCCGTACATACGCCGTACTCCGTACCTCTGCGATCCATCATCCCATGCCGTGAACCGGGTGGTGGTGAGGAGCGGCGTGGGCGTGGGCGCCATGTGAAAGGCCGAGGAGGTACTCGTACATGCAGAAAGGGGGGACCTTGAAGGGGGGGGGGGCCAGGCCAGAGTCCGGTGAAGATGGCCAGTCAGGAGTTGCTTGCGTCTGCGAAAAGCTTCCTGATGCGAGCAAGAGAGATCGATGCATTGATGCACGAGTACTCGTACAGAGTACGGAGTACAGGCAGGCTGGTATTGTACTCGTAGAGCACTGATGGTGCTCATGTACTCGTACGAGTACACTCAGCTTACCTGTACATACTACTCCGTACTACTCCGTACAGTAGTCCGGACCGATGCTGGCGAGGACATGGAGGTGGTTCTTGGGGCATGTCGGGCCCAAGTCATGCTGTCATGCTGTCATGCCGGCACGAATGAGGGATGCGGTGGACGGGTGTTCCGGACCAATCCGTGGGTAGACTCGCTGCCGGATTGCTGCGTGCATCTGCGCCTTTATTACACACGATACTCGTGGTGCGAGTCCGTACATGCTGGAATGTCGACTCGAGATGATGGATGCCAGGAGCAGCACGATCCGGCGCGGAGGCAGAGGCACCAGGGCGGCGAGTTCAGCTTGTGAAGGGCCCAAGAGGGGCTGCTGCTTTGGGGAACGGGCGCTGCACTTGCTGCGAG
>NQYQ01000001.1:2271044-2293848 GCA_003055925.1 Escovopsis sp. Ae720 | reverse complement strand
TTTCCCCCCCCCCCCCTCCCCCCGCCCCCGCCCCCCCGCCGGTCCCCCGGCATGCAATGACTTCTTGGATGGAAACACGTCGACTATTACAAGCATCATGTCTTTTGGTCCCCTCTTGTTCTTCTTACCTGGGCGTTGGGAGCGATGATTGGAGTTTGACACGCTTTTGGGGGGGGGGGACTTTCTTCATGTGTGAATCAACGATGGCTTGCAGGAGACGGGTGAGAAGCAGAATCTCAGGGAAATGGGTCATCGAGATTTCCAATGGGCAAGGTCTTGGGTTCACTTTTTTCATCCGACATTGATGTTTTCAAAAGGGGGTCACTTTGGAAGACGGATATTGGCGGCCGCGAGAGGAGTCGGTATCTTGGTCGCACAGGTAACACTACAGAAATGCGAGATCTGTCTTGTGTTGTCTACTGCTGTGCTCGGTATCCACTGGATTTTGATTCTTCTTTTTTCCTTCCCTTTTTCTTTGGCTTATTTTGTCGGCGTGGTATTCTCGATTTTTTTGCATACTAGCTGTTTGCTCATGGATGTCACGTTATGTTCGATATTGGTCCCTGCTTGGACACGAAGAACATCGCACGACAATCTTACCCCGAAGAGTGACGACTGGGTGTTGAGAGACGGTCCCGCGACATCTCACGAATTTTGAAGATGTCGACTATATCAACGGCGATGCTCGCACTCACACATCGGGCGAGACACTTCCGAGGGAGACACTTCCGAGGGATGCAGCGTGCGTCGAGCGTCAAGCGTCGAGCGTCGAGCGTCGAGCGTCAAGCGTTGATCTAGAAAGAGAGGAGACTGGACCGAGACCGGCATGACCTCGCCGCGGCGACTGGCCGAGCCAACACCACCCACGCCATCATCGAAGGCACGATGCTCCAGATGTTGGGACACTGTAGTTGCGCTCATGGCACGGATCAAATTGATCATGGATCAATCTACTGGTATTTGGTCCTGGAGCCGGTCGCACCGAGCGCTTGGATCCACGCTGGGCTCTGGCCCGCGTCGGATGCATTGCATCAACACGCTGGCGGTATACCACCTGCTCTCTTGGGATATCCTCGAGGCCGTCCCGGGAAGTGCGCTGTTTCCTCGAGCTTGTCTTTTCCAGGACCGGAGTACCGACATGAGCACGATCTGGTGGTTGAGCGCGAGTCTGAGATGTGTCATTGATGAATACGTTTGAGGGCGGTGCGAGCACGAGTAGTACTCGTATGCATGCAGGAACGGTGCTGGTCAGGGGGGACCCCCCCGGGCAGATTGGGGGATCTACAGGTATTTTGCGATGAGCACGGATCGGCGATTTGGGCGTCGGTCTTGTTGGGCGAGCCGGGGCGGTGGGTGCCATCTGGCTCGACACGGACGTGTGATGAGTGGGATCGGAGCGGTATAACACGTCCTGAGGGCGGATGGAGTGGGAAGGTGGATCGTGGAGGAGGATCTCTGCGATGGAGAGGTAGGTCTGGGGTATAAGAAGGGCCCGGGGAGGACGATCTCGCACTCGCGGGCTCTGTCTCTGCTTTCTGTCTTGTGCTCTCGCCACTTTACGCACATCGCCGCCGCATACATTCTGACGAGCCCGAGCACGTCGCCAGGGTCGGTTCGGATCACTCCCTCACAATGGGTTGGGCCGAAGCAGAGACTGACTTAAAAGCAGGAACCCAAGGCATATATATATATCCATCGATACACACATCAATACACACCAGCCCCCCCCCCCCCCCCCCCCCCACCCCCACCCCCCCCCCCCCCCCCCCCCCCCCCCCCCACCCCCCCCCCCCCCCCCCCCCCCCTCGGCCACCAGAATGCAGCCCTCGCACGTCCTGATGCTCGCGCTGGCGGCGGTGCTTCCCGTTGAGGCGTGCAAGTGCATCAACCAGATCAGCAAGCAGCAGCTCGTGTCGGGGACGGAGCGGTGCTGCAAGATCCTCAAGGGGCGGTTCACGGGGGACGACTGCGCGGCGAACTCGATCAGCCATGACTTGGCGACGTTTGATGGGTGTTGTGAGGACTTGCGGAAGCCGTGGATCGACCCTTTCAAGTCGGACTGCAGATATCCTAACTAGAGGAGGGGGGGGGGGGGGGTTCTAGATGATGCTGGTGTGTGGGATCTACTGGTGTCTATGTACTCATGGAAGAGGGATGTGGAGCTTGATGATTTCCTGGAAGAGTTTTTTTCGGGGATTTTTTATATCACATTTTTTGTTCTTTCAAAAATGCGAAGAGGACTTGACATGACAGGCTGCTGGCGTTGGCTCAGAGTTGGATTCTTGAGCATGAGCATCAGGGGCAGTACCCTGGAGATATGCTCGGAGCTGTTCGCACTCATCATGGATCCAGAAGACAGCCATACCCCGAATCCACCCGAGTCATTCGCCGCAGCCTGATCAATGTGTTGAGGATGGTTGATCCATGCAGCTTCCAGACTGGCGATGGTGGTGATCTCGACACGACCAACAACAAAACTCAACCCACCAGCAGCAGCAGCAGCAGCAGCAGCACCGCCACCCGCCACCAACCGCTCAAAGTGCAGACCCGACGTGGACAGGGGTTTGCCTTCTGTTATTTGAAGAGAAGTCCGCGAACATCACGCTCAGAATCAAGACATCAATCCATTGATGTATCAAAATCACCAGATCTCACGACGACAACACAGGTTAGTAGTATGAACGGGCTCAACTTGCGGTTGCGCGGCGCCTCGCGATTGGCCGAAAATAGGCTCAGGGCCGATGTGGCATTTATGGCCAATCAAGGGGCTCGCAGGGCGAGGCAGGAGTGGCGGCCAAGCGGCCCTGGGCGTCGCGGGCGGCTAGTCCTGAAATAGTTAGACCTTTCTTGTGGGGAGGGGGGAGGGGGGAAGGAAGGACTGGCCCCACGCCCCCTCCACTTAGTATGCTCTAGGGTAGGCGGCCCGTCCATCGTGCGTATCAATTGAATTGAAGATGCTAAAAGCCTGGTGCTGGTTTGGAATGTTTCGTGCCTGCCGTCTGGAATGCGGGATCTATGAATCAGAGGGCGATGCGCGTCTCAGAGCTCCTTGGCTCTTTGTTGAACTCGTGTGCAAAAAAACACATATGCAATCTACTCCGTACGAGTACTCCGTAGTCTATTCACACCCGAGTCCAGCTCGTGCTGTTCGTACATACAGAGTATGTAGTAGTATTGATATTAGTAATCGTACTAGATGAAGCGACTTGGCAGGTCCTGAGATTCCTGGATTGAGCCTTCCCGGGAGAACGGAGCTCGGGGCAGCAGGTGCGAGCCGAGGTGGGGTCGTTCAACAGGCAGGAGGTTCCCAGGGACAGGTAAGCTCAACGTCCGGTACGGAGTACTCTAGATCTGATCGCCGCGACCTGGGAACCCGTTAGTGGGCTGCGCGGGACGAGTATCGAGGACCTGCGCACAGACGCAATATGGCCGCTCTCTCCGCCTTCATCCCAGGTCCCCGATACTAGAAGAGCTGCCCCACCCGTCCAGACAACTCGTACCCTCCAGGCACGTCCAGGTACCGGAGCCTTCCAGTCTAAGTCGCAGCTTCCACTTGAGTCCTTCTCGCAACCTCGAATTTGACTCGAAGCTCGCACTATGCGGTGCCTTACCTAATCTTGATCCATCCATCCATCCATCCATCCATCAATACGACTCCGATTCCCTCCATCAATCCATTCCAAACATCACGAGCTCCCCCTTCGTGATGCCATCCAGACGGTGCTCGCGCTGACCTGCCTACCTAGTACCTACCTAGTCCTCAGCGCCCTCCTCTTCGCTCTTCTCGAGTCCGCCTCGGATCCTCGAAGGGGCTGAATCCCTCTTTGACCTCCTCTCCTACCGGTACATACGAGTCCACACTCGACAACGCTTCCTACCCGACCAAACGATCGACACCCAATCAGCCCGGCGTATCCACTGACCGCAGCCACGCACCTCGTCCCGCGCGAGACCTCCATCACCGCTCGACCTCCGCCATTGCATCGAAGCGATCGTACGAGCCCCTGATCAACAGACCTCATCGCTCTCGCACCGCACCTCTCCACCGCTGAAATCGACCGGCCGACCAAACCAAAATCCTGAAAAGATATTCCTCGCTGCATCGCATGCTCCTCGTTTGATACCTGCCTAGCACCGTCTTCTTCAACCTTCACCTCTTTTGACGAGCTCACGATAACGCCCCTCCCCATCTCTGGAGATGACCGGTCTTCTGTGAAGACGCACCCGCCCCTCGACTTGCAAGCTTTTTCACCAGTCCCCCTCCTCGATCTTCCGTGACGCTCTTCGAGGGCCCTTGGACCCCCCTCGAGAGTGCTCAGGCTTCCTCGCCCAGCCATGGAGGTCACTACACCGGTCTCACCCCCCGCCGTTGCCGCCGCCGCCGTTGGCAGTAACGGCACTCCGACCGTCGTCGCTCCGGCGCCCTTCGCAACCATAGACCCCGAACGCGTGGTCGAGCACCTCGCCGCAATCTGCGGCATCGCCCTCGGCGCCTCCCGCGACGACCTCGAGCAGCCGGGGAACCTGCTGCACAAGGCTCAGTACGCAGAGACCGTCTCCCGGTGCACGCGCTTCGCAAATGACGCTCTCAACGTCCTCTACATCCAGAAGGATGTCGTCCAGTCCGCCACTCTCGAGAACGCCGCCGATGGTGTTGGTGGGTGATCCCCCTTTCCCTTTCCCCCTCCCGTCTCCCTCTCCCCTCTTCGGAGCTGCTGTTCCGAGTGAGAAGCTCAGTGCCCAAATGCGGGGGTGAACAGTACTAATTTCCTTTCTTGTTATCGGCTCCCCCATCTAGAGATCGTCCCGGTGACCTATGAGTACACCCTCTCCACCGAAATCACCTCGACCGCCACAACGGTGGCGTCCCTCGTCTTGCTCAAGGCGTCCCAGGCCATCGACCCCTCCCGACCTCTGACGTCTCAAATCTTCATCACCAACCTGCCCGGACCTGCCTCCCTCAATGCCGGCACCGCGGAGCAGGGCGTCTCCCTCTCCCCGTGGGAGGTGCTCCATTCCCAGGTCCATCACGCCCTCGTGCCATACTTCGACGCCAACAGCAAGAGCCAGCAGCTCGCCAACGGCTCCAGGGGCCGCGCAGATGTCGACGCCAAGACCGGCATCCCCGTCACCAAGAAGCGGCTCAACGACCTCGAGCTGAGTCTCCTCCACCTCCAGCAGAACGTCGACATCCCCGAGATCTCCTTGACTTTCCACTCGCTCATCCAGACCGCCATCGACGAGGCCGATGCCAACCACACCAAGCCCGCCATGGAGGCCATCCCAAAGAACCTCCTCGGCGACAGCAGCTTCCTCAACAAGCTGCAGGCCAACGTCAACACCTGGATCAAGTCGATCCAGGGCATCACCAAGCTCACCAAGGAGACCACGTCCACCGCCGTCCAGGAGTTCAGCACCGCCAGCCAGGAGGTCAACTTCTGGCTCTCCATGGAGTCCGCCCTCGAGAGCATCGAGGACCAGCTCAAGAGCGAGGGTGTCATCCTGACCCTCGAGATCCTCAAGAACGCGAAGCGTTTCCAGGCCACCGTCAGTTTCATGGCCGACACCGGTCTCAAGGAGGCCAAGGAGAAGGCGCAAAAGTACAACCAGCTCATGCGCGACTTCCCCCTCAACGAGCTGCTCTCAGCCACCTCCCTGCCCAAGGTCGAGGAGGCCATCACCCAGATCTTCGCCCACCTGACCAAGAAGCTGAGGATCTGCCCCTACCCGATCCGAAGAGCTCTGTCCCTCGTCGAGGCCATCTCGTCCGATCTCAACGATGTGCTCCACCGCCTGCTGCCCGGCACCGAGCTCGTCAACCTCGGCTACCCAGAGTTCCAGAACATCATGCGCACCTGCGATAGCATCTTTGACGCATGGGAGGAGAACGTCAAGGAGTTCACCAACTTGGCCAGAGTCGTCACCATCCGCAGGAACGAGAAGCGCATCATCATCAAGGTCAACAAGAAGCACTCCGAGCTCGAGTCGAGGATCAAGTACGTCAGCACTTTCCGCGACAACCACGAGCAGCTCCAGCGCACCATCCTCAACGTCCTCGGCCCCAAGGCCACCATCCCGGGCCTGACCGAGACCGCCACCACCACCACCATTCCCACCGCCAGTGCCGCCGCCGGCGCGACTGGTGCCGTCATGGAGGAGATGGGCGATGTTGATGCCGTCGAGGAGGTCAGGCGGGCTTGGGAGGCGCTCCAGAACGTCGATCTCCTCGACGTCACCGATCAGGGCAAGGAGCGCTGGGCCCAGGCCGAGAACCTGTACAACGAGCGCACGACGAGAGTCGAGAACTCCATCATCGCCAGGCTGCGAGACCGTCTCGCCGTTGCCAAGACCGCCAACGAGATGTTCCGCGTCTTCTCCAAGTTCAACGCGCTCTTCGTGCGGCCAAAGATCCGCGGTGCCATCCAGGAGTACCAGAACCAGCTGATGGACCATGTCAAGCAGGCTATCAACGGGCTGCATGAGCGCTTCAAGCAACAGTACGGCCACTCCGAGGCGCACGCCATGGCTCAGCTTCGCGATATCCCCCCCGTATCCGGAGCCATCATCTGGGCCCGCCAGATCGAGCTCCAGCTCGAGGGCTACATGAAGAAGGTCGAGGCCGTCCTGGGTCCCGACTGGGCCTTGCACGCCGAGGGTCACAAGCTCCAGGAGGAGAGCGAGCTCTTCAAGAACAAGCTCGACACGGGCCGCATCTACGAGGCGTGGCTGACCGATGTCAGCCGGCGCAAAATCTCCATCCACGGGCAGTTGTTCGACATCAACCGGGTGAGATCCGCGGGCGGCATCCTCGAGCTCAACGTCAACTTCGATCCCCAGATCATCACCCTCTTCAAGGAGACCCGGAACCTGACCTGGCAGTCGTACCTGGTCCCCCACGCCGTCACCACCGTGTCCAAGGATGCCAAGAGGGTCTACCCCTATGCCGTCAGTCTGATGGAGGGCGTCCGAACGTTGTCCCAGACGCTGCGCCAACTGTCCGACATGGGGTCGGAGTCGATCCTGCTCAACGGATACAAGAATGAAGTGTTCAAGCTCATCGCCGACGGTGTCCCCCTGCGATGGGAGTCCTTCATCAACTCCCACGAGCTCTTCTACGCCGATCAGAGACAGATGCGGCCCCTGCTCCCCGGCAACACGGGATTCGGAATCGCCAAGAACACCGAGAGCAAGCACGGCATGTTCATCTACGGCTTCTCTGCCGCCGTCTCGGTGCTCCAGACCAAGACGCTCGCGTTGTCCCTGATCAATGCCACCATCGAGCAGACTTTGAAGGAGCTCGGCTCGTGCCCCTACGACGGTGCCGCCTTCCAGACCCGTCTCGACGCCATTCAAGCCTCTGTCGATCAGCTGAACCTGGAGCAGTACGCCAACCTCGATTTCTGGGTGCGGGGCCTGAACAGCAGGATCCAGTCCATCCTTCTCGAGCGTCTCCACGTGGCCGTCCAAGCTTGGATCGCTGCTTTCGAGGAGGAGACCTTTGACGAGGATCGCCGCAAGCAGAACAAGGACGAAGAGGGAAACCAGGATGCACCCACCATGAAGCGACTGGTCCTCGAGATCACAATGCGCAACCAAGTCATCTACCTCGATCCGCCCTTGGAGTACGCCCGCGCCAGCTGGTTCCTGCATCTCCATGACTGGCTCGGCGTCGTCTGCAACTTGCGCAAGATCAAAGCTGCCAGATACCGGATGAGCCTCAACACATCCGACCAGGAAGCCCGTTTCGCCGATCTCCCCTCCGAATGCGCCGACATGCTTCGCCGCGTCTACGTCTCCATGGAGAAGAAGCTCAAGGAGATCAGCGTCTACGTCGACAAGTGGCTCCAGTTCCAGTCCCTCTGGGATCTTCAGTCCGACCAGGTCTACGACATGCTCGGCGATCATTTGCCGAGATGGCTCGAGTGTCTCCAGGATATCCGGAAGGTCAGGACCACCTTCGACACCCAAGAGGTCAGCCGCTCCTTCGGACACATCACCATCGACTACGACCAGGTCCAGACCAAGGTCAACGCCAAGTACGATCAGTGGCAGCAAGAGATCCTCATCAAGTTCGCCAACCGGCTCGGAAACCGTATGCGCGACATCAACGCCGAGATCGAGAGGGCCCGCAAGCACCTCGAGGGCCAGAGCTCCGATACCTCATCCACCGCCGCCGCCGTTCAGTTCATCACGGCTGTGCAGGGGTGCAAGCGCAACGCCAAGCTCTGGGCCCCCGAGATCGACATGTTCCGCCAGGGGCAGTCGACCCTCGTGAGGCAGCGCTACGCCTTCCCCAACGACTGGCTTCACATCGAGCAGATCGAGAGCCAGTGGGAGTCTCTGAAGGAGATCCTCGACAAGAAGTCGCGCATCATGGAGGAGCAATCCGATGCCATGCGAGCAAACATCATTGCTCAGGACAAGCTCATCATGGAACGCATCGGCGAGGTCGTGGCTCAATGGAACCACGAGAAGCCCGTCTCCGGAACGATTCAGCCGGACGTCGCTTCGGCTACCTTGACCATCTTCGAGTCGCGCATCGCCGCTTTGCAGGAGGAGTCCCAACAGGTCGTCAAGGCGAGAGAGGCTCTTGACATTCCGGGCAGCAACGACAACTCTCTGGAGGCCACCCTCGAAGAGGTCCGCGATTTCCGATCTGTTTGGTCGAACCTCTCGACCATCTGGGCCAGTCTCAACGAGAACCGCGAGATCCTCTGGACCGCCGTTCAGCCTCGAAAGATCAGGCAGAAGGTCGATGACTTGATCAAGAGCACCAAGGAGATGCCGAGCAGGATGAGACAGTACGCCGCCTTCGAGCACGTCCAGGGCGTGCTCAGGGGCTTCCTCAAGGCCAACACTATCCTGACCGATCTCAAGTCCGACGCCATCCGTGAGAGACACTGGCACAAGATTTACAAGCAGATCAAGCCCCAGAAGCGCTTCTCCCCCAGCTCCATGACTCTCGGCGACGTCTGGGACCTCAATCTCATTGCCACGGAGGCTATCGTCAAGGATATCATCGCACAGGCCCAGGGCGAGATGGCCCTGGAGGAGTTCCTGAAGCAGGTTCGCGAGACGTGGCTGAACTACGCCCTCGAGTTGGTCAACTATCAGAACAAGTGCAGGCTCATTCGCGGCTGGGACGAGCTGTTCGCCAAGTGCAGCGAGAACTTGAACTCCCTTCAGGCTATGAAGCACTCGCCCTACTACAAGGAGTTCGAAGAGGAAGCGGTTTCGTGGGAGGACAAGCTGAACCGCGTCCACGTCCTGTTCGATGTGTGGATCGACGTCCAGCGCCAATGGGTCTACCTCGAGGGCGTCTTCACCGGAAATGCCGACATTAAGCACCTCCTCCCCATCGAGTCTGGCCGCTTCCAGAACATCAACAGCGAGTTCATGGCGGTCATGAAGAAGGCCAACAAGACCCCCTACGTCCTCGATGTCCTGAACATCCCCAACGTCCAGAGGTCCCTGGAGCGGTTGGCGGAGATGCTCAACAAGATCCAGAAGGCTCTCGGTGAGTATCTGGAGAAGGAGAGGGTGTCTTTCCCCCGATTCTACTTTGTCGGCGACGAGGACCTGCTCGAGATGATCGGCAACAGCAACGACACCCTCCGCATCGCCAAGCATTTCAAGAAGATGTTCGCTGGGTTGGCCGGCCTCGTCATGGACGACGAGTCCGTCATTTCGGGCTTCACTTCGAAGGAGGGCGAGGCTGTCAAGCTGAACAAGGAGATCTCATTGGTCAAGACGCCCAGGATCAACGACTGGCTGGCCTTGTTGGAGAGCGGCATGAAGTCTACGCTTGCGGAGCTGCTTGCCTCCGCGGTGAGCGAGTACACACCAATCTTCGAATCCGAGAACATCGATCGGGAAGCCCTGTCGACGTTCATGGAGGCCTTTCCGAGTCAGATCGTTGTTCTGGCGACGCAAGTCGTCTGGACGACCGCTGTCGAGACATCGCTGGCTAGCGGCGGCCAGAGCCTCCCGACGATCTTCGAGCGGGAGGTGCAGGTTCTGCGAGTCCTTGCCGAGACCGTCTTGGGAGATCTCGCCGTCATCCAGCGAAAGAAATGCGAGCAGATGATCACAGAATGCGTTCACCAGCGCGACGTTGTCGAGAGGCTCATCGACGCCCAGGCAGACACGCCGAACCACCATCTCTGGCAGCTCCAGATGCGCTACGTCTACACGCCGGAGGGCACTTACCTGAACCGTCTGCACATCAAGATGGCCAATGCCAAGCTCAACTACGGCTTCGAGTACCTCGGTGTCCCAGAACGCCTCGTCCGGACGCCGCTCACCGACCGATGTTTCCTCACTCTCACCCAGGCGCTCTGCCAGCGTCTCGGAGGTTCGCCGTATGGCCCGGCCGGTACGGGTAAAACGGAGTCCGTCAAGGCGCTCGGTGTCCAGCTAGGTCGGTTCACCCTTGTCTTCTGCTGTGACGACACGTTCGACTTCCAGGCCATGGGCCGCATCTTCCTGGGTATCTGCCAGGTCGGCGCCTGGGGTTGTTTCGACGAGTTCAACCGTCTCGAGGAGAGGATCCTTTCTGCCGTTTCTCAGCAGATCCAGAACATCCAGCTTGGTCTGAAGCAGGGCGCGGAGAACGACAAGGCGCAGATCGAGCTGGTCGGCCGACACCTTCGCGTGAACGAGAACACGGGCATCTTCATCACCATGAATCCCGGCTACGCCGGTCGTTCCAACCTGCCCGACAACTTGAAGAAGCTCTTCCGCAGCGTGGCCATGTCGAAGCCGGACAAGGAGCTTATTGCCGAGGTCATGCTGTACTCTCAAGGTTTCGGGCAGGCTAAGAAGCTCTCGAAGCAGACCGTGCCTTTCTTCGACCACTGTTCCAAGAAGCTGTCAAAGCAAGCCCACTACGACTTCGGTCTTCGTGCGTTGAAGAGTGTGTTGGTCAGCTCCGGAGGTCTCAAGCGAACCCGTCTTAGTGATGGCGCTCTGGGCGCTGAAGAGGTCGTCGAGCCCGAGATCATCGTGCAGAGCATCAGGGAGACCATCGCGCCCAAGCTGATCAAGGCCGATGCGGATGTCATGGTCGAGATCGAAGGCAGCTGCTTCCCTGGTGTGCAGTACGTGCCCGCGAACCTTCAGGAACTCGAGGAAGCGATCCGCTCTCTGGCCGCGGAGCGACATCTCGTCGTCACCGATCTGTGGATGACCAAGGTGCTCCAGCTCTACCAGATCCAGAAGATCCACCACGGTGTCATGATGGTCGGTAACTCCGGTACTGGTAAATCTGCCGCTTGGAGGCTCCTGCTCGATGCGCTGCAAAAGTCAGAGGGCGTCGAGGGAGTCTCCCACGTCATCGACTCCAAGGTCATGTCCAAGGAGGCCCTCTACGGTAACCTTGACCCCACCACGCGCGAGTGGACCGACGGTCTGTTCACGAGCATCCTGCGCAAGATTGTCGATAATCTCCGTGGCGAGGACTCGAAGAGGCACTGGATTGTGTTCGACGGTGATGTCGATCCCGAGTGGGTCGAGAACTTGAACAGTGTGCTCGACGACAACAAACTGCTCACCCTGCCGAACGGTGAGCGTCTCAACCTGCCGCCCAACGTTCGCATCATGTTCGAAGTCGAGACGCTCAAGTACGCCACCCTGGCCACCGTCAGTCGATGCGGTATGGTCTGGTTCAGCGAGGACACCGTCTCGCCAAACATGATGGTCACCAACTACCTCAAGGCCCTCTGCAGCGTGCCGTTCGAGGACCTCGACGAGGACAGCGTCGGGACGGGCCAGAGCCCTGCCAAGACCCTTGCTGTTCAGTCCCAGGTCGCCGACCTGCTCACCGTGTATCTGACGCAGGACGACTTCATTGTCCAGGCCCTAGAGACTGCCGAGAAGTACAATCACATCATGGAGTTCACCGTTGCCCGCGCTCTCTCTACGCTCTTCTCCCTCCTCAACAAGGCTGCTCGCGACATGATCGAATACAACGGACAGCATTCCGACTTCCCCCTGGATCCTGACCAGATCGAGGCTTTCATCTCCAAGAAGCTCCTGCTCGCGCTTGTCTGGGCTCTGACGGGAGACTGTCCCCTCGGGGACCGCAAGGCCTACGGTGATGAGATCTGCACCTTTGCTAGCTTCGGGTCCCCGCCCCTGGATGGAACGAGCTCGCTCATAGATTTCGACGTGAGCCTGCCCCAGGCCGAGTGGACGCCGTGGCAGAACCAGGTTCCCAGCATCGAGGTCAACACCCACTCGATCATCCAGACCGATGTCGTCATTCCTACTTTGGATACTGTTCGACACGAAGACGTCCTCTACTCGTGGCTGGCTGAGCACAAGCCGCTGCTGTTGTGTGGTCCCCCTGGTTCCGGAAAGACAATGACGCTCTTCAGCGCCCTCCGCAAGCTTCCAAACATGGAGGTCGTCGGCCTCAACTTTTCCAGCGCCACCACCCCAGATCTGCTCATCAAGACCTTCGAGCAATACTGCGAGTACAAGAAGACGCTCAACGGCGTCGTCCTGTCCCCGACGCAAATTGGCCGCTGGCTGGTCGTCTTCTGCGATGAAATCAACCTGCCTGCTCCCGACAAATACGGAACGCAACGAGCTATCTCGTTCCTGCGCCAGCTTGTGGAGCACAATGGTTTCTGGAGGACCTCCGACAAGTCCTGGGTCACTCTCGACCGCATCCAATTCGTTGGTGCTTGCAACCCGCCGACTGATGCTGGCCGTACTCCCATGGGTGCCAGGTTCCTGCGCCACGCTCCCCTCATCATGGTCGACTACCCCGGCGAGCTCTCGCTCAACCAGATCTACGGAACGTTCAACTCGGCTGTGCTCAAGATCATTCCTTCGCTTCGCGGATACGCTGAGCCGCTCACCCACGCCATGGTCAACTTCTACCTAGAATCGCAGCAGAGATTCACACCGGCGATCCAGCCTCACTACGTATACAGTCCTCGTGAACTTACCCGCTGGGTGCGTGGTGTGTACGAAGCGATCAAGCCCCTGGAGTCTCTCTCGCTTGAGGGTCTGATCCGAATCTGGGCGCACGAGGCCTTGCGTCTCTTCCAAGACCGTCTCGTCGATGAGGACGAACGGAAATGGACCGAGGATACTGTTCGACGCATCGCGCTTGACTTCTTCCCCACCATGGATCAGGAGAAGGCTCTTGGCGGACCCATTCTCTTCTCGAATTGGCTGTCCAAGAACTACGTCCCCGTCAACCGCGAGCAGCTGAGAGATTTCGTGCAGGCCAGACTCAAGACCTTCTGCGAAGAAGAGGTCGACGTTCCGCTGATCCTGTTCAATGACGTCTTGGAGCACGTCCTGCGCATCGATCGTGTGTTCAGACAGCCGCAAGGTCACTTGATTCTCATCGGTGTCAGTGGCAGTGGAAAGACCACGCTTTCGCGATTCGTGGCCTGGATGAACGGTCTCAAGGTCTTCCAGATCAAGGTCCACGGCAAGTACTCGGCGGAGGACTTCGACGAGGATCTGCGCGACGTGCTGCGACGATGTGGCTGCAAGGGCGAGAAGATCTGCTTCATCATGGATGAGTCGAACGTCTTGGACTCTGGTTTCCTGGAGCGCATGAACACCCTGCTGGCCAACGCCGAAGTCCCCGGTCTGTTCGAGGGTGACGACTACGTCGCCCTGATGACGGCGTGCAAAGAAGGTGCGCAGCGGCAGAACTTGCACCTGGACTCGCCGGAAGAGCTGTACAAGTGGTTCACGCAGCAGATTGTCAACAACCTCCACGTCGTCTTCACCATGAACCCGCCGGAGGATGGTCTCTCGTCCAAGGCCGCCACCAGTCCGGCCCTGTTCAACAGATGCGTGCTGAACTGGTTCGGAGATTGGTCGGATCAGGCCCTGTACCAGGTCGGCCACGAGCTCACGCACTCCATCGACCTCGACAAGAGCCATTACGCGGCCCCCGACACGATCCCGGTCGCGTACCGCGGCCTGAGCTTGCCTCCGACTCACCGCGAGGCCGTCATCAACTCGATGGTGTACATGCACTACTCGCTCCATCGATACAACCAGAAGCTGCTGAAGCAGCAGGGGAAGACGACGTTCCTCACGCCTCGCCACTTCCTGGATTTCGTCGTCCAGTATGTCAAGCTGTACAATGAGAAGCGCGAGGACCTCGAGGAGCAGCAGCGACACTTGAACGTTGGTCTGGAGAAGCTGAGGGACACCGTCGACAAGGTCCGCGACCTCCGCGCCAGTCTTGCGGAGAAGAAGGCGCAGCTCGAACAGAAGGATGCGGAGGCCAACGAGAAGCTGCAGCGCATGGTGGCGGACCAGAGAGAGGCGGAGCAGAGGAAGAACACGTCGTTGGAGATCCAGGCAGCGCTAGAGAAGCAAGAGGCGGAGGTGGCGATGCGGAAGCAGGTCGTGTTGGAGGATCTCGCAAAGGCGGAGCCCGCGGTCGAGGAGGCTAAGGCCAGTGTTAGCAACATCAAGCGACAGCACCTCACCGAGGTGCGATCCATGGGTAACCCCCCTCAGGGTGTCAGGCTGGCTCTGGATGCCGTCTGCACGCTGCTCGGCCACAAGATCAACGACTGGAAGGCCGTCCAGGCGGTGGTGCGAAGGGATGACTTCATCGCCAGCATCATCATGTTCGACAACGCGAAGCAGATGACCAAGGCACTGAGGAACAAGATGCGCAATGAGTTCCTGTCCAACCCCGAGTTCACGTTCGACAAGGTCAACCGCGCGTCCAAGGCTTGCGGTCCCCTCGTTCAGTGGGTGTCTGCGCAGGTCAGCTACTCGGACATCCTGGACCGTGTTGGGCCCCTGAAGGAAGAGGTCGCGCAGCTTGAGGAGCAGGCCCTCGAGACCAAGGCGAACGCCAAGGCCGTGGAGAAGAACATCGCGGAGCTCGAGTCGAGCATCAACACCTACAAGACCGAGTATGCGACGCTCATCAGCGAGACCCAGGCGATCAAGGCGGAGATGGCCAAGGTGCAGTTCAAGGTCGATCGAAGTGTCAGGTTGCTCGACAGTCTTTCGTCCGAGAGAACTCGTTGGGAGGAAGGGAGCAAGTCTTTCGAGACCCAGATCAGCACGCTGGTCGGAGACGTTCTCGTGGCGGCGGCCTTCTTGGCCTACAGCGGACTGTACGACCAGACGTTCCGAAAGTCGATGATGGATGACTGGTACTCCCAGCTCGACCTCTCCGGCATCCAGTTCAAGACGCCAAACCCCGTGACGGAGTACCTGTCAACGGCGGACGAGAGGCTCGGATGGCAGGAGAACACTCTGCCGGTGGACGACCTCTGCACGGAGAACGCCATCATCCTCAAGCGATTCAACCGTTACCCGCTCATCATCGATCCCTCGGGGAGAGTGACGGAGTTCCTCCAGAGGGAGTGCAAGGATCGCCGCCTGACTGTGACGAGCTTCCTGGACGATACTTTCACGAAGCAGCTTGAGAGCTCCCTGCGATTCGGTAACCCGATCCTTATCCAGGACGCCGAGCACTTGGACCCCATCCTCAACCACGTCCTCAACAAGGAGTACCAGCGAACGGGTGGTCGCGTGCTCATCCAATTGGGCAAGCAGGAGATCGACTTCTCGCCGTCGTTCCGGCTGTACCTGTCCACGCGCGATCCCTCGGCCACGTTCGCCCCCGACATCTGCAGTCGCACGACGTTTGTCAACTTCACGGTCACCCAGAGCAGTTTGCAGACGCAGTCCCTTAACGATGTGCTGAAGTCGGAGCGGCCGGACGTGGACGAGAGGCGTTCGAACCTCATCAAGCTGCAGGGCGAGTTCAAGGTCCACCTCCGACAGCTCGAGAAGCAGCTGCTGCAGGCGCTCAACGAGTCTCGCGGCAACATCCTGGACGACGACAAGGTCATCGAGACGCTGGAGACGCTCAAGACGGAGGCGGCGGAGATCTCGGCCAAGATGAGCAACACGGAGGGCGTCATGGCGGAGGTGGAGGAGATCACGCAGCAGTACAGCGTCATCGCCAAGTCGTGCAGTGCGGTCTTCGCGATCCTGGAGCAGCTGCACTACGTCAACCACTTCTACCAGTTCTCGCTGCAGTACTTCCTGGACATCTTCCAGTCGGTGCTGCGGGGGAGCAAGAACCTGGCGGGCGAGACGAACCACAACGTGCGGCGCGACATCATCGTCAAGGATCTGTTCGTCAACACGTTCAAGAGGACGGCGCTCGGACTGCTGCAGAAGGACCGCATCACGCTGGCCATGCTCCTGGCGCAGGCGTCGCCGTACAAGATGGACAAGTCGCTCATTGATGTCGTCCTGGACAGCCGCATCGAGGGCAAGGACCTGTCCTCCAGCCCCGACGCCAAGGAGGCCGCATTCGCGGACGCCCGGAAGCTGACGGTGCTGAGGGACAAGCTGGACGGCGTGCCGGAGGAGGAGTGGAGCAAGTTCTTCACCGAGGAGTTCGCGGAGAACGCGGTGCCCAAGATCTGGCACGACAGCAGGCAGCCGGTCGATCAGACGCTGCTGTCGCTGGTGCTGGTGAAGCTGTTCCGGATGGACCGCTTCGTGCCCGCGGCCGAGCGGTTCGTGATGCAGGTGTTTGACGAGGAGATGTTCGACATCGTGGAGGACCTCCAGCAGACGGTGTCGCAGGTGTCCGCGGCGCTGCCGATCGCGCTCGTCTCGAGCCCCGGGTTCGACGCCAGCTACAAGGTCGACAGCCTGGTGGAGCGGTCGGGGGTGCGGTGCACCAACATCGCCATGGGCTCCAACGAGGGCCTTGCGAGCGCGGACAAGGCGATCAGCACGGCGGCGGAGACGGGATCATGGGTCCTGGTCAAGAACGTGCACCTGGCGCCGACGTGGCTGCAGAGCCTGGAGAAGCGCATGGACTCGCTGAACCCGCACCCGGACTTCAGGCTGTTCCTGTCGATGGAGTCGAGCCCCAAGATCCCGGTCAACCTGCTGCGGGCCTCGCGGGTGCTGATGTACGAGCAGCCTGCGGGAGTGCGCGCCAACATGAAGGACTCGATGTCGTCGCTGTCGACGCGGGCGGTGAAGAGCCCGGTGGAGAGGGCGAGACTGTACCTGCTCATCTCGTTCCTGCATGCGGTGGTGCAGGAGAGATTGCGATACGCCCCGAGTCTTGGCTGGAAGGGATTCTGGGAGTTTAACGATAGCGACGTGAGTCCCTCTGAGAATCCTGAGACTTGGCGAAAGGAGAAGGAGAAAAACACACGGGGCTATTTGGATGCTGACTCTGAATATCTCTCTAGTACGAATGCTGTGTCTATGTGATTGACACGTGGATCGAGAACGTGGCCGGCAACAGGACCAACATTGCGCCGCAGAACATACCGTGGGAGATGCTGCGGTGCCTCATCACGGAGACGTACGGCGGCAAGGTGGACGACGAAGGGGACTTCTTGCTGCTGCGGCAGCTCGTGACGCAGTTCCTGACGCCGGCGGCCTACGACGTGGACCACAAACTGGTCGACGGGCCGGACGGGGGGCTCATCGTGCCGTCGGGCACGAGCCTGCAGGACTTCACGGGGTGGGTGCACCGGCTGCCGGAGCGCGAGCCGCCGACGTACCTGGGCCTGCCGGCGAATGCGGAGAAGTTGCTCCTGGTTGGGCTGGGGAAGAGTCTGATTGAGAATTTGCGCAAGGTGACTGGGCTGTTGGACGAGGTGGAGAGGCTTGTTACGGATTCATGAGGATGATGGCGTGCATGGAAAGGGAATGGATGATGATGATGAGGATGAGGATGATGATGAGGATGATGAGGAGGAGGATGGCATATGGGATGGGAATGGAATGCAGGAGGAGCCAAGAACGGTGAAGTGCATAGACCTGTGTGACGAGCTTCGGGTAGAGGCCAGCGATGGTGTGTGTGTAGATGGAAACTGACAGCTCAGATTCGAGTGTCTTGTGGAGCGTTGGGGCCGAGCCACTGTGTGAGTGACATGTCGGGAGGAGGAGGAGGAGGAGACCATCCGGGAGTGGGAGACAGACAGGCTGTGAGCATGTAGAGACGAGGGTTTGCCCGGCGGTTGAGGTGAAGTCGTCCTGCCAAGGGTGAGGGTGAGAAGACCAAGCAAGGGGACATGAGGATGACTAGTAGGTAGGTATCTTGGGCGAGATCCGAGGACGATATGTTCTTCAAAAAGGGGCATCCAGATGAGGAGGCCTTGCTCTGTCCTGCATGGACTGAGGAGGGTCCCCCAGCTCGCCGGTTCATTTTCCATTTTTCCATTTCCCCGAGCAACGCATGTCATGTTGAACAGTCATTGCCATCCATGACGATCATGATGTTATCGGCACCGGCTTCGTGAGTGAGGATCTGTGCGACGTGGGAGGGCGAAACCTGCTCCGGGGCGAATTGGCGACAAAGAGTGATCTACACAGTGAAGAAGATTGATGGCACAGGCGGTGCCTCGCCTAAGACACATCGCGGGGGACGGTCGAGGAGATGCGGAGTAGTAGATGGTATCTGATGCAGAGATTCAAGGCAGGGCGATATCTCGATATTCGGATACTTGATTGATTTTGGGATGCTGGAGTGACACTGACCGCAGCCATCGCAATCACCGGGGCTGGGCGAGCTGGTGTCTTGCGAGCCGTGATTGTGAGTGGGTGTGGGAGGGATTGATGTTTGGTGTGTCCCCCCATCCCTCTCCCCCCCTTTTTTTTTGGCGTGATTTGCCTCCTGGGCTGATGCTGTTACGTAGGAGGGATGGGGGGGGGGAGGGGGGGGATGGAGAACCGGTTTTCCTAGGGTTTGCTATTCCTGACCTTTTTCTCTTCTTCTCTTCTGGGGATTGGATTCTCTGGAGTTGAAGTTTCTCATTCATTCGATCCCCAATTTTTTATTTCATGCCTCTGGGGATTGGCCTTCAACAGCATCGACTCTTTTACGCCTCGACGACGCTCTAGTACCCAGCAATACATACTGAGACTGAGTCTCCTTTTCTCTTGAGAGGATCGTGTTGTACATTATTATCGACCATTCGCGGCAAAATGGCAGACTGTATGTTCGACTGGTGGGACGAGAAGACGACGTGAAGACGAAGAGAAAGACGAGAAGAGAGAGAGAGAGAGAGAGAGAGAGAGACGGCTAGCTAATATCGATCGATGTGTGATGTGATCAGGGAATCCCTTCGCCAGGAGAGAGACGCACAGCGTGGCCTCGATCCGCGCGCACAAGGTGCTCGCCACGCTCAGCTGGATCCTGTCCGTGGTCGTGTCCGCCTACTACACGGCGCGCGCGCCCGACGGCATCGACCACGACGGGCTGGTCTACCGGCGGATCTGGAAGATGAACTACCTGTACCCGAGCGCCTTTACCATGAACAGCACCATCGCCGAGATCTACTGGTAGGTAGCCAGCCCTTTTCCTCCTGCTCCTGCTCCTGCTCCTGCCCCTCCTCCTCCTCCTCCTCCTCCTCCTCCTCTTCCTCTTTGAAGGATTCTGAGTGAGATACGGAGTAGAATGCCTGTGCTAACGAGGAGTCAACACCCAGGCTCGTCCTCTTCGCCCTCCAGGTCGTCTTCGTGCTGCGCCTCTTCTCCCGCACGCCCGACACGGCCTCGGCAGCAGCCAACGTCAGCAGCCACTTCGTCGCCAACAACCTCCTGCACGCGGCCTTCGTGGCGCTCTTTGTGCGCTCGCGCTTCGCGTGGGCGGAGCTTGCGCTGCTGCTCAACTTTGCGAACCTGACGGCGCTGTACTTCCGGCACGGCGCGGCGGCGTCGCCGTCGCGCGTGAGCCACGTCGCCGTCGCGTCGGGCCCGCTGGCGTGGACGTTTGTCGCGGTGTACTGGAACGGGGCGCTGATGGTGAGGCACCCTGCGGATCTGGTGCCGCGGGTCTTGGGCAACGTGTTCATCTGGTCGCTGCTGGCGTACGGGGTCTTCTTCCTGGTTGCGTATAGCGTGAGTTCTCCCTTCCCCCCTTTCCCCCTTCCCCCCCCCCCGGCGCGCATTCCCCGTTTTCTATCCTGTCGTGCTCGCCGTCTTGAGATATGGCGTGACCGGGCGAGCTTCAAATTTTTTTTTGGGAGACTGACGGGACGGGCCTGGCCAGGACTACACGATGGGGTTCAACCTCTCGGTGCTGGCGGCGGCGGTTGGCGTCGCGCAGTTCAAGAGGCAGGCCGTTGCGCTGCAGTGGATCTTCGCGTTCGTCATCATGGGCCTGCTGTTCGTGATGGCGCTCGCGGTTGCGGTCCCGGCGTGGAGCGGGAGGGCTGCGCCGTGGAAGAGGAGCAGGCCGGTCGCGGATGCGGAGCACGCGCCGCTGCTGGAGGGGTGATGGTGATGATGATGATGATGATGTGAGATGCTGGAGATGCTGGAGATGATCAGTTCGCAGGAGAAGGATCTGAGAAGAAATGGATCGACCTGGCAAGGTCCTTGGGAGAGGGGGGGGGGGTTGTTCTCCATCGATTTGAGGGAGGGCTTTCGCTGGCTGCACGCCTTGCTTCTCGACGCGACCGTGTTCAATGGCTTCTCCCAATGTTGTTTATTTGTTTTTTTAATCTTCTTCTTTTTGTTTTTCTTTTTCTTTTTTTTCTTTTTTTTTTCTTTTTTCGATCGAAAAAGTGGTGACGACACCATGACGTCACCTGATGGGTATTTCTTTATCGAGTCTTTATCGATAAGCGCAACAACCTGGAAGCTCCTGGTTTGAAACTCGAAGCAACTCGCATCGTGAGCATCGATTCCCTGTTTGAGTACGGAGTACCATTAGCTTCAGTATCCCAAGACTCGTCCCTTTAGCTTCAAGCACGATCCTCCGCTCGTTGAATCCTGTCGCTCCTTATATTTTTGCCTCATACTCGTGTTGCCTCCCATGAGGCCGCTCCTGCCGTTCCCCTTCCCGATCAGCATCGGCACCGACATCTGCCAGATCCATCGCATCTACAGGATCGTCAGCAGCAGCCCCTCGGCAGCCCGATTCGTGGACCGCATTCTCACAAAGGACGAGCAGGCGTGGAACGGCCCGAGGCTGCGCGCCCTATCGCAGCAGCAGCAGCAGCAGCAGCAGCAGCAGTATGGTGTCCCGAAAAGCAATGCCGTGAAGAGCGATGCCGACGCGAGCCACGAGGGGTTCGAGAGGATCAGGAAGCGCAATCCGGAGGTGTGGGCGGCCGCTGCCTTTCTGGCCGGGAGGTAGGACCCCCCCCCCTTTTTTTTTTCTCTCTCATTTCCCCCTCCAGGACACTTTGGAGCTTTTCGTATGCCTGGGCACATTGTCTGGTGGTTCATTGTTGGATCCGTTTATTGAATGAAAACTCTGGGGTCATCAGGTTCGCGGCCAAGGAGGCAGCCATCAAGGCCCACGCACACCGGCGCCTGACGTTCCACGACGTCGTCATCGAGCCGAGGGCGGACCCGGACGGCGGTTCACGTCTGGGGAGCGGGCCGAAGATTGCGAGGATCCGGGGGGAGAAGAGGTCGGCCGGGGATGGCGAGGGTGCATGTGCGGGGGAGAGCGACTCGAGCGCCATGATATCCATCAGCCATGACGGGGACTACGCGACGGCGACTTGCCTGGCGTACGACCCGCGGGCGGTAGAATTTTCGAAACAAAAAGAGGACACATGATGTGGATAGACCTTGCGAAAGAGAAAGAGAAGATTGATCCTTGAAAAGGAAAAGGGAAAAAAATGTTGAAAAAAATAATGGCGAATTGCCGGTATACCTGGGACTCGAACCCAGAGCCTTAGTCTTGATCTCCTAATACCGTCTGGGGATGATTAGGAGGACTACGCGCTACCATTGCGCCAGCACACCTGTTATGTGCAATTGAGTAGTTTTGGCATCTATATAGCCAGCAATCATGCGGAGTCGATCTTCACATGTTGCAACGGGCTGCATTGGCATGAGCTCACTTGACTTGATCTCTGACTTCACATTCTCAGATAATACAGAGCATATGAGCATCAACAGCTCGAGATCTGACCTGCCGGCCTCAATTTCCCGGAGATCATCAAGGATCCATTGATTGATCCATCCAGGATTGATCCATTGATCAAGTCGGCGTTGGCGTTGGCGGGATCCCGCCCGGCCATGTTTGGAAGCGGTCAGGGAGGCAGAGGCGGCGGAACAGCGCTCGCCGGCCGCTAAAGGATCGCCCGCATCCGCTGAAAGGCGCCTGAAGGCCCGATAGCGCGCCGGCCTCGGGCTCCCGGGCCAATCAGACGCGGCCTGCAGGGTAGCCCGGTATACGGAGTACGTACAATTGATGCCCGTCGACTTCGCAGCTCAAGGCAGGCGCGAGTGGACTGAATTCGGAGTCCGAGGTCCTTCCAGCTTTCAATTTCAGGTTGACCGACGCCTCTGGGGATTCTTTGGATTCCCCATCAAGTAGGTAGAATCCATTTTCCTGCACGGTAATTTATCCGGGCGATTCATCTTCTTCCCAACATCATCATCAATCCCTCCAATCCCTTCATGGCCAGGAGTGTGTCGAGGTGGACGCTTCTTGGGATCCTGACTGATCATTTTGTTGCTTCCACTTCTGGACTGCCCCAGTGGTGACATCCATCATATCGCACTTCAAGTCGGGCACATCCAACGTACTACTACTTACTGCTCGTACTACTACGACCTACTCGTACATCTCGACCTTCACCTCCCCGTCTCGTCTTCGGGTCCTTCGAGGCGAGCAGTCTCTCCATGACTCACCCTCACCATGGACGGAATCTCTCATCATCTCGGGACCCATGAACTCGCCTTTGCTGGAAAAGACCTTCTGATATGGCTCCCCCAGCTTGCTTCATTCAGGTGAGTATTGCTGATATCGATCCCGAAATCATCATACCCCCCTCCCCTCCCCCCCCCC
>NQYQ01000001.1:2181519-2230887 GCA_003055925.1 Escovopsis sp. Ae720 | reverse complement strand
CCCCCCCCCCCCCCCCCATCTTCCTCTTCCTCTTCCTCCTCCTCTTTCTCTTCTTCTTTCTCTTCCTTACCCTCTTCCTTTTCTTCTTCTTCTTCTTCTCCCTCCTCCTCCTCCTTAACCTCGCTTTCACCCGCCTTTGTCTATGTACATTTCGTCTGCATATTTCCCCCCTCGCCGAGCTTCCGTCATTGATACACTATTGCTAAACGGTGCGGATCCGCCAATCTCGCTCAGCACCGATATCGTACCTTGGTCGTACGGAGTACAGCTATCGGCATCTTGGACCAAGTCATCTTTATTTCGTGCTACTACGATCACTACTGGCTCACGCTCCACGTGCTGACCAGCACCCGGGCTTCCATCTTCTCTTCATACGCCACTTATCCAAGGCTCATCCCCATCTTGGCCTTTGCGGGGCCGTGCAGGTGGAGTATCGAAGCGCCCGAGCCCTCAGACGAGCTCGGAGACGGCCGGCCATGGAATCATCATTCCTAGACGCATCAGCCGCGGCTGCTGCTTCTGGCGCAACTCCATCCATCTCAAAACCCCACATCCCGTTGACTTTCTTTGATCTCCCGCGAGCAACCCAGCGAGACATCCTTTCTCATGTACAGTCTTGGTCCCTTCACCCATCTCTTCTCCCACTCGCTCAAGGCTTGCGCCGACTCATGGCTGACCACAACGCACAGTGTTCCAATAACGACCTCGTCTGTCTCTCCCTCGTGAGCAAACGCTTCCATGGACTTGCTGCCGAGCAGCTCTATCGGAATATCTCCATCATCTTCCCTAACAAGAACGATGCCGACATCGATGATCCTGTTGATCGCCTTGCCAGAGCTTTGGAGACCATAACCACCAGTAACTACAACTACGCCAAGCACTTGCGAGGCATCTCCATGGATACCCTGGCGGTTGGCGTCAAGGGGGAACGCGCCTACCAGGCCTGCCTTTACAAAAAGTCTTGCGGCAAACTATTGAATAACCTCCTTTACCTGGTCCTCAGGCGGGCGCATCACATCGAGACCTTCCAGTACGTGCCCTTTGCCGAGACGTCGATGTCAACCTGCTAATGTTGATGTCGTCAAGTTGGAACGTCCGTGTGGAACTCAGCAGACCAGTCTTCCGCGAGCTTCACCGTCTCCCGCGATTGGAAGAGCTCCGCATTCGGATGCAGGACGGCGACTCGTACTGGACGATTCCACCACCGCTGCCCATATCAAGACATCGAAACCGGGCGTTTGCCCATAATCAGAACCCTCAGACTCCGCCACCTTCTTGGCCTCATCATCACTGGTATGCCCTCGCATCAACGAGCGTCTTCCACCATCCAACAGCCCCTCAAGCAAATCCCGGCGCTCAAATTTCCTGGGGATCCTCATCTGGCTCTCCGCCCACCAGCAAGGATCCTCCGACATTGTCCGGTTTCAAGAAATTGAGAAGCCTTGCCATCTTGGACATCGACAACCCGTGCACAGTCAAGGAAATCAGGACTTGCATTCAGAAGTCGAGGACCACCCTCACCGAATTGAAGCTCTCTTTCTGCGACGCTCTCGTGGCCCGAGTGCGGAACCCTCCCTCCGAGGCAAATCCTGACGACACCGATACGGATAGCGATTTTCAGCTCGTTCCATCCCATCTCAACACCAATAACGGTCCCAACGATCCCGCCAAGGAGCTCAGGGAACAGGAAGAACGCAAGTTCCATGAGGAGGCTTTGGCAAGAATTCTTGACGTCCAATCAACCCCCCTCGGAGGCATAAAAAGGAATGATCCATGCGGGGGAAAGGGCGCCAAGGGCCAGGCGAGCAAGGACGATCAGAAGCGACGAGCCAAAGTCTCCCGCGCAGAGTCTTCGGGGTCAACGCAAGACGTCTCGACGAATCCGAGACGTGGACCCCGACGGAGAGTCTTCAAAGCGACCGAGATACCGGCTCTGGCTAGTCAGCGCTCTAATGCGTCTCAGGCAAAGGGTAATGCAGGGCCCGAAGATCACGGCCAGAAGACCCCGGCGGCCGGCAGCTCGTCTTCCGCAGGAGCACCGCGCAGAAGGCGGTGCAGGAGAGGGAAAGGTCGAAAACGTGCAAAGGCAGCGGAACAGAACAAAGCTTTCCCAGAAGATGATGATGTCGCAGATTGCGAGACTACGGCCGACACCGAGGACGGCGATGGCGACATGACCAGTCAACCTTCGGATTTGGACGACTTGAGAGAAACGCTCGGCCAGCTACAGAAAGCCGCAGGATCGTTGATGGGGGATTTTGAGCGCCTGAGACTGCAGGACTGCTCCGAGCTCGAAGCCGAAGGGCAATCTGCCCAGTTGCAAGCGCGCATTCTTTCGACCGAGTTGAGCGGTATAAAAAACAAGGTGCGACTCGTTGAACGGGAGACTCTTCTTGTCGAACGGGAGCTTGAAGACACCAAGGAAGGGATTGAAGCGAGGACCACGATGGCGAATGCCGCGGAGCACCCCGTGAAGCAGTATGCCCGGAGAACACGCGGCCTGTCTCTCGAATCTCTGAGCATCCAGCTCATACCCGTGAAGCCTGGTGTCTTGGCAAAGGCCGTCAACCTGAACTGTCTGACGCAGCTCACCCTCCTCGATGTCGGGGACCAGATCCCGATCTGGTGCATGATGATGAACTCCAACAACTCGCGGCCCCTGGCGCTTCGCAGCGTCTTCACAGATCATGTGTCTCACCAATTTCTGAAATTCGTTTCCGAGCTCGAAGAGGTCCATGAGCTATTCATGCTCGACCGGGGCCCCCAACATCAGCCGCGGAGCCTCGCGCCTCGAGTCGAGACCACGATTGAGCAGATCCGGCGAACAACCCTCTACACGCACTTGAAGACCTTGAAGCGCTTGTGGATCAAAGATGATTCGGGTGATACCAAATGGGATATCGATGAGAAGACGATGATTGCCATTTGCGTTAAGGGGGCAAAGCTTCAAGAGTTGGGCATCGGCATGAATGTCAACGCCGTGGTAGGTCCTGCATGGCATCTGTCCAATTTTGAACCATTCCCCGGCTCGATCGGTCCCGCAGGGGTACCACTTTTAAATATGACGGCTGACAGTATTTCCATCACACAGCATGCCTTTCTGCAGTTCCTCTCGCACCTCCGCAGTCTGCGCGCAATCAATATCCTGCACTTTCGAAACGGCGACACCTGCATGTGGGTTGTGCAAGAGATACGGCGATTCATTGTGGATCATCTATCTCATCATCCCCACATGGTGCTCGACTGGATCTCGGTCGAGAATGGGAGTGTCCATCAAGTCATCCGCACTCCAAAGGAGAAGAAGCCCGAATCACATAAGAAGAAGGGCAAGATCAGGTGGAGGGGTAAGGACCTTGACTACTCCACCGCATTGGGCTGGAGCATTCTTCATCCGTGGCGGAGCCTCCCTTCAGATATGATCGGAAGCGGTGACGAAGACGATGTCCCAGAGGGCACAACGCGCCTGAAGATAACGACGCAAGGGCCGCTTCGCTTCGACCAAGCCCCGGGGATCAAGATCTTCGAGAAGGAGATTCGCTGTGGACGACTGTGAGACGGTCTCCGCCTGGAGACTGAAAGCTCCTAGTAAGGTGACGTCTGTCAGCAATGGGGGGAGTCTTGCTTTTCTTCATTTCTATTATTCATCTTTTCTTTTCATACGAGCGTTTTGATTGAAACAACAGCGAGGCGTTTTGTCTGGAGGATACCCAAAGCAAGATGCTTTTCACGGGAGTTTTATTGGTTTACATCAGCGCTATCCGAAGTCTGGCTTCTTCTTCTCCTTTTTGGGTTCCTTTGGCGCTCACAGATTAGACGATTGGATGATACCACTTTGTTCTGGAAGGGGACGAGCTCTTTGTCCAGAAATAGATTTTCTTTTTCTCCTCTTTTCTTTTTTTCCCGAGGTGATTGCTGCTATTCTTCTCTGCTTTGCTCCCTTTGGATCGAAAAGGGCCATAGGGTTTTGTTTCATATATAAGGGGCCAGGGGGATGGGACAATCTAGAGACGTGCTCTTCAGGTTCAGCCCATGCTCTAAATCCAGATTTCAATTGGAGGTCCTTCTGGGGCTGCGTCAAAATTCTACAATGAAAACCCAATTCACGATTAAAATCGAGCGACACAAATGCGGTGGTTGAAAGAGAAGAGCGAGACAATGCGAGAAACGTCATAGTATCTTCTTCTTGGAGATCCTCGTAACGCGGATATAATTGGGGTAGAGCGAGACGACTCTGCGTTATGTATTCCCCGCAGACCATCTTTTTCTCCTCCCACTCCATCCCCCTTTTTTTCTCCCCTTCTTCTCCCTCTTCTCCTTTAGCCCTGGGGTCCCCGTCTCTGAGAGGCGTGATGCACTAAGAGGGCATCGTGGTTGTATGGATTGAGGTGTTGATGCTGGTAGATGTGAGGCCATAGGATTGAGAGTCGCTCAAAGTCCTGGCGGGTATTGTGATGGTGGATAGGCGCTTCTTTTTTTTTCTTTGTCTCCCGATATCCTGTGAGGGACTTCGGGGGAGCTTTTGCGAGAATTCAGGGATGCTGCTTGGCGCGAGGGGGGTTTACAGCTTCTCAATGATGGCGGCGGCGTACTCGTGGGTCTTGGCCTTGCCGCCGAGGTCGCCGGTGAGGCTCTTGCCCTCGGCGAGGGTGTCGAAGATGGCCTTCTCGATGTTGTTGGCGTGGTCGTTGAGGCGCATGTGACGGAGCATCATGATGGAGCTGAGAAGCAGGGCGGTGGGGTTAGCGAGGGCCTGGCCGGCGATGTCCGGGGCGGAACCGTGGACGGCCTCGAAGATGGAGCACTCGTCGCCGATGTTGCCGGAGGGGGTGAGGCCGAGGCCGCCGATGAGGCCGGCGCACATGTCGGAGAGGATGTCGCCGTAGAGGTTGGGCATGACGAGGACCTTGTCGTTGTAGGGGTTGGGGTCGGTGACCATCTTGAGGCAGGTGTTGTCGAGGAGCTCAGCGTCGAACTCGATGTTGGGGAAGTCCTTGGCGACCTGCTCGGCGACGCTGACGAAGAGGCCGTCGGACATCTTCATGATGGTGGCCTTGTGGACGACGCGGACCTTCTTGCGGCCGATGGACTCGGCGTGCTGGAAGGCGAAGCGCAGGACGCGCTCGGAGGCCTCGCGGGTGATGAGCTTGATGCTCTGCACGACGCCGTCGACGACGACGTGCTCGATGCCGGAGTACTCGCCCTCGGTGTTCTCGCGGATGAGGACCGTGTCGACGTCGTCGTAGGGGGTCTTGAAGCCGGCGACGGAGCGGCAGGGGCGCAGGTTGGCGAAGAGGTTGAATGTGCGGCGCAGGGTGAGGTTGAGGGAGACGTGGCCCTTGCCGACGGGGGTCTGCGATGAGGCGGAACGAGAGCGCCACGGTCAGCATGAATGGACAAGAGCCGAGGTTCAGGGCCGTGCCGCGGCACAATGCTTCAGGGAGGGGGTCCATACGGCGAGGGGACCCTTCAGGGCGATCTTGTTCTTCTTGATGTTCTCAATGGCAGCGTCGGGGATCGCGGTCTTGCCGTCCTTGATGATGGGGGTGACATCGACGGACTCCCAGGCAACGGGCGCCTAGAGGGCAGCTTGTTAGCGATGCTGTCGTGGCGGGTGGGGGTTTGAGGTGTGACGGGGGGGCATTTCGAACTTTGGCGGCGGCGAAGATGTCCTTGACGGACTGAGAGATTTCGGGACCGATACCGTCGCCCTCGATCAAGCTGACGAGGAAGTTTCCCTGTAAGAAAGACACAAGAAGACTGTCAGTGGACAATGCCGACCATGGAAGGCGATCGCGCGATCTGAGTGATTTTATAGCATCATCCGAGGATGTACGAGTAAGCGCCATTTGCGCAGACAAGCCGCGGAGGAGCGGGAGGAAAGCTGGCAGGGATTTTGGTGACGACGACGACGACGACGACGACGACTGACCTTGGCATCCTTGGTTCCCTCGTACTTGGCAACACGCTCGGAGTAGAATCGCTGGCTCTGTGGTGTCGAATGGAAGAGGTAAGAATCAGCACACGATCGTTGAACGCCATGGAAGAAGCATGGACGTGGGCTTCCGCGGCGCGCAGAGAGCGGTTAGTAGTACATACAGCGATGGTCCTCGGAGCGGCACGCAGGCACTGCCTCGCGGCGGGGTTGGCAAAGGCCCGGAAAGTCAACATGGTGGATGTGAGGGGATGGAGCTTGAGGGATCAGGATCAAAAGGGGTCGAAAGGCCTCAAGAAGGGAGAGAAGAAAGAGAGAGAGAGAAGAGAGGGAGGGAGGGAAGAGGGAAAAGAGAAACGAAGGTCGCGCAGGAGGAGAGGAAGAGCGAAGTCGACAAGCAGCAAGTCAAAATCTTTTTCTGAAGTTGCGCTTGAGCTGGTTCGTTGGTTGCGCCTCGAAGTGGCTTGGCCGGCGCTTACCAGCCACGTTCGGGATTGCGCCGCGGCTCCATCTCGCTCCTTCCGTCTTTCCGTCTCGTTTGTCCGAGATTAGCCGCTCGGCCCCGCGGCTCCGAGTCGGACTTGATGCGGAGGATCTATGGAGTAGGTAAGCAGTGGCTGACTGGCATCGTGGCTGGTTAACACAGAGTGGCTGGTGCAAACATCTATGTGAGGCGGGGCAGGTGAGGCTGGGCAGGTGTGCGTGAATGGGATTAAGGGGGCGTCCATGATGACACCGAGCAGGGCATCATCGATCGAGATCATGGCGTCAAGCTCGAGCTTCTTCAACTCCAAGGCGGCAAGTCGGTTCGTTCACTTGACTGAGTCATCCATACTACCATTCATTTCTCGTACTCTGTGCGACATCGACCATTGATTTCTTTCATCCCATCGCCGCATCCACCGTCGTCTGGGAGCTGACTATTGGGCTCGCTCGTCCTCCTGAGGCTGTAGCACCTTGGCATGCGGTGTCGGTGGTAAAGCTGGGCTCGACTCACGCCGCCTTGTCCCCTTTATCCTCGCAGGGTCTCTTCCCCTCCCCCCTCCCCCCCTGAGAGGGGCACCCATATCAACACCATGGCCGACTTCGACGAGAGGACCGTTCTCGACTTCTATCGCATCCCCACGCTCTTTCCTTCCGAGTGGCCTGCTGAAAAGGACGAGGAGGATGAATCCGACGACGAGAACGAGACCAAGAAGAGCGATCGTAACCCGAGCGACAAGCGGAACGCGGCAGAGAAGAAGGAGAAGAAGGAGAGGAAAGGAGGAGGCAACAATCTCGTTCTCAAGGATGAGCCCGACCCGCTCGGAACAACAGACAGTGTCGTGCGTGCAATGAGGCTCGTCGGCATCTCGTTGCAAGATGACACGCGACTGCGTACGTCCCGGACGCCACGTGTCCCACGCCGAGCCCTGTGCTGATCGCAATGTGTGAGGAAACAGGAAACCGATTCATGCTCTCCTCGACGACTTTCTCCCCCGCGCTGTTCCTGTCCCAGATGCACTCGAATGCCGATACCCGCGTCCTCCTCGACGGCCTGGACGTCCTGTCAAAGTCCATCGACCAGAAGTCGGCATCCCTCAAGGTCCTGGTGGAGAGCAATTTCGAGAGATTCGTAAAGGCCAAGGCCACCATCGACAACGTCTACAAGGAGATGAAGAACAGAGGAGAGGATGCCCCGCCCAGGGCTCAAGGTCACGGCCGCCACGCGAGCCGCAGCAGTTTCCGCGCCAGCAGCGGCAAGATCACCCTCACAACCCCCCTGGGGCTCCACACGGACTCGAAGAAGAAGAACGCGCTCGTCAAGGAGAGCGAGTACGGCGTCTTGGGTATCAAAGTGCCCTTGCTCGAGGTCTCCGCCAAGGCCGAGGACGTGTGGGGGCCGGCCCTGGGAGGCCGCGAAAAGGAGGAGAATTTGAGGGCCTTCTCATCATACGTTACCCAGTTCAAGGAGTACGTCGAGCTGAGCCCGCTCGTCGCCGACTCCATCAAGAGGAAAGACTACGAGGCCCTCGTCGACGCCTACAACCGCGCGCGGAAGCTTGCCGACGGAGCACGCGAAATGGCCAACGAGATCGGGACCCAATCCCCCAACGACGCCCAACTCTACGAAATGCTGCTCGCCGGGCGGATGTGGCATGACGTCGAGACCCAGCTGCAGAAATTCAAGAGGCAGCTGTGGAGGAAGCTCGTCACGCTCCACACCTCGACGAAGCCCGATTATAGCACGGGTCGCGGGCAGGAGGAGCACATGGAGATCCTATCGCTGATGCTGGAGCTCGGGGTCGACAATAACCCCATCTGGGTTTGGCTGCTGAGCCGTTTCGACCACCTCAAGAGCAAGATCTCGACCACGGCCGATCACACGAAAGTGGAGATCGAGGTGCTCCGGCGGAGACTGGCGGGCAACGACAAGCCGTCGCCACAGGTCGTGGCATCCCACCTTCGCCACCTGGTACGGCAGTCCCTGGACGGCAAGACGACGGCCAACGACTCCGCAGACGTCATCGAGCTTTGGGAAAAGATCCAGACTTTCCTGAACACGCTCATCTCGCCTCAGGGCATCCTCGGCGAGGTCCTGGAGTTTTGGCAGACGGCGCAGGGGTTCATCGACGGAGACGCGCAGAGGTCCCTGCCCATGGGGTACAACGGCGAGTCTCAGCAGTATCATCAACTGCCCACGCAGGCGGTTCAGGACCTGGAGAAGGGGGTTGTGGAGCTGGTGGAGCTCATTCGAGGGCATCTCTACGATTTCTTCGCCGGCCTCCCGCCCGAGGACATATCGCTCATCCTGTCTCCCGCGACGGCGTCTCCAAACACGCCGCTGTCGCCTGGGCCCGGCTACCTCACCCCTACCTCGGTCCGAGACCCGAGGCTCACGTTCGAGCCCGGCAGCCCGCTCCCGCCATCCCCCCAAAACGGGGAATCATGGGAGAAGCTGGCGTTTTGGCCGCCGTGGTCGAACTCGATCAGCGGAGTCCACTATCTCTCCAAATTGCTTGCGCTCATAGGATCCGCGGCCTCCGACCTGGCCACAATCGGGCCCGTCAGGTCAGGGGACGGGCAGGTCATCGAGCAGCTCAAGTCGCTGGTCGGCATCTCGCGAGAGCGGTGCGTGACGGCCCTCTGCGCCGCCTGGAACCGGGATGCCGAGAACATCAAGTACGTCGAGGACTGGCAGCCGTCCGCCGAGTCGGGCGACGTGACGCGCATGCCCGCGAGCTTCGCCGCATTCGAAGGCGCGCTCTTGACGGGAATCCAGAAGATCCTCTACGTCTCGGAGGTCATGGCCAAGCCCGGAGCCGGTGATATTGTGCTGCCTCCGCCGGCCAAGCTGCTCCAGATGGTCCGCAACCAGTACATCACCACCCTGTACAAGGCCCTGAGCGGCATGGTCGAGAACGCAGAGCAGTCCATCACGAGGCCGGACGACGACTGGTCCATCGGACGGGAGACTCGGCCCATCCAGGCCTCTTCTGAGACTGTGTTGACCAAGAGCGTCCTTGATGCGGGCGATCGGGTAGGTTTTTTTTTTTATTTATACATCATGTGTTTGTCTCAAAACTTTTCGCGATCAAGGCTGACGTACGGTACTCCTCAGAATGTTCGAATGCTTCTCACGCTGAGCAACCTGCAAGCGCTGCGGTCTCAAGTAGTGCCCAGCCTGAACTCCAAGTTCGAGAACGCCTTCTCCGTCAAGCTCACCGACGAGTCCAAGACGATCCGCGACGTCCTCGGCCAGATCGACGCCAGGCTCTTCCAGTCCTACACCAAGCAGTCCATCGACAAGCTCCGCGCCATCATCCAGACCGGCGTCGGCGCCGCCGACTGGGCGCCGCCGGCCAACGAGCGCCCCTCCGCCGCCAAGCCCTACGTCTACGAGACCCTGCTCACCCTCGTTGTCGTGCACTCGGAGGTCTCCACCATCGCCTCCTCGCTCACGACGCAGGTGCTCTCGTTCCTCTTCGAGCAGGCGTCCAGCCAGCTCCTCGAGGCGTTCCGCAAGCGGCCGCGCTACTCGCTCTGGGCCCTCGTCCAGGCCACCCTCGACGTCGAGTTCATCTCGCAGACGCTCAACCAATACGTCTCGGACGCGGCGTCGGAGCTCCAGAGCCAGATCTACCAGGAGCTCGACGCGCGCACGGACAGCGACGCGCGCGGCAGGCTGCAGAACGAGCTTCCGGAGATGCGCAACGTGCTCAAGAAGCTGAGGGAGGCGAGCAAGAACGAGTTTGCGTGCTTCAAGAAGGCGAAGCGGCCGACGCAGATCCTGGCCAGGACGGATAGCTTGCCACCACCGATGGTGTAGACTTGCAGTGGCCAGAGAAGGAATGGGGACGTAATGAATACACAATCTAATGAATATACGTGCAGTCTGAATCAATTGAGACCCTATGAGCGTCTCCTTCAAGTTCTGGCTGCCTACAACTTTGGCTGCCTTTCCCCGTTCATAAAGAGGCACACCCCCTGTTCACATCATAGTAGGCATACCTATGTAGTATCCTTGGGTGGAAGTCCAGTGATGTCATTCCTCCCCATGTGCATCAAAAGAGGTCATTTACAATCCGTACCATAATCCATGGTAGGGGTGAACGCCAATGTCATGTCCTCCAACCCCTGACTGAGCCCCTGACGTGAAGCAAGTGCCGAAAGTAAGGGCTGTAAAGCAGAATGCGCAAAAAAGAAGGTAGACCAAACAAAAAGGTATCAAAAGCTGCCATGCCGGTTCCGAATCTCATGAGCCCTGAATCAAATGCCTACTGATGGGGTTGTGCCATCCGTTTGCGCCCCCTGCCCCCCTCGCGTGCTCCGCCGTCTAGTGTGTATGTACTCTCCTCCCCCCCCTCTTCCACCTCGTCTTTCTTCCGTTTCCTTTTGTTTTTTTTTCTAATATCTCTGATCGTTCGTCGTCGTGGATGCCAGCGAGGCAATTTTCCTTATATCTAAGGGAGTAAGGGGAGGTACTTGGTGTGGTCGACTGGAGGCCCGTTTCGAGCAAATTGTAAAAAAAAAAAAAAATAAAAAAAAAAAAATGAAGAAAGCCAGAAAAAGTGATTACTGCTGGTATAATTGGCGGATGGAGTGGTGGGTCTCGAAATCGATGTGGAAATTGTTGGTGAAAATGGGCGCTCAAGTCGGATTTGGGGGGTTTGGTAGGAGGAGATGGGAGCAGAAAACAAGCTCGAGGGACCGGGAGTCGGCGGGGGAGAACTGCGAGCCCTTCTGGCGAGTCTGAATCGTTTCGCCTGGATGGTGTTTGTCAGATCATCTGGTCGGGAGTGAAAAGGGGGGCTGCATGTTCCCGGGGGGGGTTTGGGGAGCGGGCACTTACAATCGATGTCGAGGTTCTGAAAGTACTCGACAATCTCCGGGTCCTTGTCCTGGACGACAAGCTTCCCGTCGGCGTTCTGCATCGTCTGCGGCAGGGCTTTGCGGATCGACAGCAGCATCTTAAGGAGCCCCGCCAGGTTTCCACCCTGCTGGGTGAAGATGCTCGGGTCGCGCTCGAGCGGCCATCCGGGCCGCAGGTGGTCCTGCTCCCAGGCCTTGAACGCCCATGTCGACTTCTCCACGCAGTTGAGGAAGATGAGAGCGGTGAGAAACATCTTGAACCCGACCTTGGTCTTGCTATCGGTCAAGAGCCGGTCCATGTGATTCAGCAGGCTCTTGGAGGTGCTGTTGGCCTTGCGCTCGGCCGCGGCGTTGAGCTGCATGCATATCATGGTGTATATGTCGGCGTCGTTGACGCTCTGCGCCTCCTTGATCCACCGGGGCTCCTCGCCCTCGGCGCTCGGCTTCTCGAGGATGGCCCACTGCCTCTCGCGATCGATGCACTCGACGAGCCCCCACAGCTCGAGCGCTTTCCGCAGGAGCTCGTCGTCGACCTTGGCGAGCTGCTCGCAGGCGGTCTCGAGCGTCACCCTCATGAAGCGGGACGGCTCGCGCTCGATGAACAGCTGCAGGACGTTGCGCATGTAGACCTCGGCCTTGCCGGGGATGTCCTCGGCGTCCTGGTCGATCATGACGACCTGGGGAAACGGGTCCTTGCTTTTCCGGGCCGCGGCCTGGCCCTCGTTGGGGGGCAGCTCGGCGACGAGCGTGCTGAACGTGAGGTTCTTGCCGGTCTCGGGGAAGTGGGACACCTCGATGACGCTGTCGTTGTTGGACAGCTGCAGCTGCGTCTTGTGGAGGTTGATGCGGTTCTGGGAGAGCACGACCTGGACGCCGGCGGAGTAGAGGTCGAGCTGCTCGTGGAGCCGGGTCCGCACGCAGCCGGTCCTCCAGACCCGCGGGGCCAGCACTTTGCGGCAGGTGTCGCAGGGGTTGCCTTTGCCGCAGTTCTTGCGCAGGATCCGGCATCGTATGCAGGCGCCTATCTTGCGCACCTCCTGAACCTCCTTGCGCCGGGCGGGGGTGAACCTCGACCGGGCGTGTCGGGCCCGCCCGTTCAGGATGCCGTCGCTGGTGTCCATGCGGACGCCGCCGCGCGTGGCGGGCGGCGGCGCTGGGGGGTTGTCCGTGAGCAAGGGCACGGGGGCGGTGGCGGAGATGTATGTCATTTCTCCCCACGGCTGCGTGGCATTGGCGTCAGGGGCGACCGTCGGGGGCGCGGCATCGACGACACTAGGTTGAGGTTGAGGTTCCGCGACGGGGGACGCCGAGGTCGGGGGGGCCTCGGTCGTGACGAGCTGCGGGTCGAGGAAGGAGGGGTTGAGTCGGGCGGCGGCGGCGACGGCGACGGAGATGTTCGAGGCGTCCGAGGACGAAGCGTGCGCGGGCAGAAGCGCCTGGAGGCGCTCCTCGGGGGAGAGCTCGGCGTTTGGCGAGAGAGCTGGAATCGGCGAGGTTAGCCAACGGCTGGCTGCCAACTTTCCATTTCCCGGGCGCGGCAGCCGACGCAGCACAGATTCAAGGCCCGCCGGTCAAAGGAGCACTCACCTTTCTTATTGCTTTGACTCGTCGGGGGCCGGACCTCGTAGGTTCCCGGCGGATTCTCCAGGGTGAACTGCTCCTTGAGCTCGAATCGCTCGGTAAGCTGCGGGTGCGTGCTGGCCGGGAGGGCTGCGCTGTCGGGAGTCTTCTGGCCGCGGCTGCTGTCGTTGAGGTCGACCTGACGCGAGGCCTCTGCGAGGGTCTCGAGAGCGCTCCATCCCTGGGGCAGAGCAAGCTGGGCAGCCTGCTGCCCGCTAGTCTGGGCGCCGCCGCCGCCTCCCTGGTGCTGGCGCTCGCCGGTTGTCCTGGCGGCGCTGATGCCGTGGAGCTCGAGGCATGCCCGCATGCGATCCGAGTCGGAGATGGCGGGGCATTTCTTGGTGATGTGCGTCGTCAGGCTGTCGATGCGGCCCTTTGGGAAGTTCTCGCCGCACTGCCTGCAGGTGTGGGGATAGCGATTGCTGTTGTCGTTGAGCTTTGGCCCCCGGACGAAGTACTCGAGGATGAGGGGGTTCGGCTTGCGACCCATTGCGCTCGGCGGAGGGAGAGGAGGGGAAGAGGAGGGGGGGGGGGAAGGGGGGGGAATCAGAGCTGCGCGCACCGGGAGCGCAACGACATGTGCAGAAGCGAAGAGCGACGGATCAATGCGATATATGTAGGTATCGACGGATGGGTGAATGAATGGATGGATGGATGGATGGATGGATGTACGGAGTACGGAGTACGAGCTCAGGACATATGCGGAGCGGAGGGGGGGAGGAGGGGATCGTCCGGGCACGGGAGCGCGGTCCTGGAGGGGGAGCTCGAAGCAAGAGGGTCCTCCTCCTGATGCGTTGGCTTGCAGGGATCGAAGCCGGACCTGGCAGAAGTGGCGGGATGTCGCACTCGCTCGGGCGCAGCGTTGGAGTCGCTCTCAGTGCTCAGTGAGTCGCTCGAGTCGCTCGAATCGGCCGAGTCGCTTTCGGATGGAGACGCGGGATTCGATTCTGCCTTCGCTGACCGACAAAATCTTTCTCACCGCCTGATGCCGCCCTTTTGTGGGCCTGAATGAGCGATTACAGGTAGGTCGGGGCCCGGCGGAATGTTGTTCCCGACGGCGGCAAAGGCATTTGACGCAATTGCCGCAACTGCCGCGCGCCTGTGAGCAACCCCCTTCCTTTCGTTACTAAGCGCAGGCGCGCGTGCCGTCCCGAAAGGCAGTTTCACGTGACTGAGTCACATGTCCTCTCGAAGCGCGCTCGACGTTGCTTCTCCTCTTTCGATTCCAGTCTCCGCCCTTCTTGTGCTTTTGAATGCGATGCAAAAAGCCAAGTCGAGAGTCTGGGATACGAGTACTTCACTTCCCGATGGAGAAATATCTCAAGGCGAACACGGAGCCGACGCGGTGCTATCGCTGCAGAGCCCGATGCCCTACCGCCATGATGCAGTCTGGTTCGCCTCATGTTTCGCTTGACCGAGCCGGTCTGGAGCCGAGCGATGCGGTGAAGTCTGAGCTCCTGTATCCGAGCACCTGCGCTATCGAGACACGCTCACCAGGATACACCGGCCCTTCATAATTTCATCCCTTTTTCCGGACTCGAGGATTTCTGTCTGGATCAAGCATCGAAGTCGGGCCCCAGAGCGTCGATTTGAAGCACGGCGTTCCTTTTTAGCCACCGGTGTTCCGTCCCGGCCCATGCTTGATTCGACAGCTTGAACTTTGAAGAGGCGGGACACGGCCTGGTCGGCCGGCTCACGCTGCCGCTCGCTAGGTCTGATGCGAATGACGACTTGTTGGTGTGGAGAATCGGTCGGAGCCGCCTCCACCAACAGCGGGTGTCCCTGTCGGAATGGATCTCAAACCCCGCAGCCATCGCTTCGCCGAGATCTACCAGTACCGATGCCATCCGGGCCGCAAAATCCACACAGCTAGTCGTGGGGACTGGGCTCCAACATATAGTCGGGCCCCTTGTTTCGATGATGGTGATCACGGCAACGATGCTTCGGTGAACGCATCAGGCATCTTGACAATACTTGGCTCCGAGCTTGTCCACAACAAAATACCTTTCCGTACTCGTACTGCCCAAGCATCTCGCCGGCAGGGCGACGTGCTGCAGAGGAACGCAGATGATGCGGCCATCAATGTGGCCCTCTCTCCAACTCCCAGCCCCACGTGCGTCCGTCTCGAGGCATGTCAGACGAGGTTGCCTCCCTCCCCCCTTCGCCAAAGCGCATGCAGGACCTCGGCCTGGATGTTGCCTGTCCACGGAGCCAATGGCACAGATGCCCGCCATCATGGTGTCTGATACGGGGTCGAGAGCTCGCCCATCGCTTCCGAGCATGCTTCGGAGCTTGACCTCATACGACGTCTGAGACATTGGCGATCCCGACCCCGATGCGAACCCGTCCCCTCGAGCCGCCCGAGATATGCAATGATCAAGAGTTCAGACACTCTACCGGCATCGAGCATGTGGACGGAGAGATCAATACTGCTCTCCCTCGAATTGGCAATGATGAGCGCCTTCCTCCGGAGCTGCGGCGATCAGTTTCTCTGGGCAACCCGTTGTCGACTCCATCCTCCCCGGCCACTCATCGCAGATGCAGCCATCACGTTCCCCATTCCTTTACCCGCCGCATGGAGAACGTGCAGCAATGCATTGGTTTTTAATTGTGCGATGCATAGATTCAAAACTTTCCCTCATTGCTTCTCGCGTTTTCTTTCCGTTTTCTTTCCAAGGACCGTGCCTCTGTGTTCAGGAGAAGATATTGATGGAGATGTATATACGGCCTTCGCTCGACCGCGGCCGCCCCATTGAAGTCTGCGAGAGATTCAAGGCGAGAAGCAGAGGCACCCTGGCATTCACTTGAAGCTCCTCCTTCTTTACTGCCTCTCTGAACGTGTGGTCTCGTCGCTCGCCATGACCAGCCCTTCGATCCTCGGTCTGGCCTTGGCGGTCGTCCTCGCCAGCGCTTCCAGTCCTGCCGTCCAGGACCTGACGAAATATGTTCGCACTGATGTGAGTCAGACCCTCGGGAAACCTCGATCTCTCCTCGAGGATCGTATGCCTCCATGGGATCTGTGAGGCTGATACTCTACGCCCCTCAGACCGGGTCTATTGCCGGCGGCAACACGTTCCCGGGGCCCTCTCGGCCCCTGGGTCTCGTCAAGATCGGCCCCGACATGTACTCTGGCTCCGATGCCTACTCCGGGTACCAGGAGAAGGGAAACTTCACCGGCTTCTCTCTGCTCCACGAGAGCGGCACTGGTGGTGCCCCCAAGTACGGCGTCGTCTCCCAGATGCCTGTAGTTGGGACGCTGTCCAACCCGCTGAGCGATGCCGTCAACGACACCAGGGCCCAGCCCGACGTCACCGAGGTGGGCTATTACAAGGCCCATCTGGGTTCTGGGACCGTTCTCGAGATGGCTGCCTCGACCAAGGCCGGCATGTTCCAATACACGTTTCCCAAGTCTCGCGGCGAGAACAATAACAACAACGTCGTCGTCGACGTTTCCCATGTGCTCTCGTCCTACCGCGGCCAGGGACTTGAGCAGCATTTCCTCGGAGGAGGCATCAACGTCGTCGAGAACCCAAACGGCCTCCACTCCTACACCGGGTTCGGATCGTACGACAATGGCTGGAACCGTGCCGCTCCCTGGACCGTTTACTTCTGTGGTGCCTTCGACGCGCCGTCCATGTTCAAGACCTTCATCGGCAAGGACTTCACCTCCGCGGACCTGGTGGACTTCTCCAAGACTGCGAAGCGTGAGTCTCGCTCGGCACGACTGGGTGCCGTCTTCACGTTCACACAACAGTCCGTGGCATCGCGTGTCGGCGTCTCCTTCATCTCCGAGGCACAGGCTTGCAAGAACCTCGACGACGACATCCCGCACGGGACAACGGTGCAGCAGCTTCAGCAGGAGACGCGCGACGCCTGGAACACGCAGGTCCTGAGCAAAGTCACCACGCACGAGACCAACGTGACCAAGCTAACCCAGCTCTACTCGGCGCTCTACTTCATGCACCTGCTCCCGACGAACAAGACGGGCGAGAACCCGCTCTGGGACTCTGGCGAGCCCTACTACGACGACATATTCACCTTCTGGGACATTGTGAGCTGCCCGCGGCCCCCTTTTTCATGCGACCTCTGACATGGCTGACATCCCAATCCCCCTTTTTTTTCTCCTCCTCCTCCTCCTCCTTCTTCTTCTTCCTCTTCTTATAGCATCGCTGCCTGACCCCGCTGCTTCACATCCTGCAGCCCACTTACTACGAGGAGTTCCTCAGGTCCATGATCGACATCTTCCGCCATGAGGGCTACACGTCCGACGCGCGATCTTCCTTCACCAACGGAGCCGTCCAGGGCGGCTCCAACAGCGACAACGTGTTCGCGGATGCCTTCGTCAAGGGGGTTCGCGGTAAAGTCGACTGGCTCGGTGCCTACGCATCCATGGTCAAGAACGCAGAGGTCGTCCCGGCCAACAACGACGACCCGCGCGACCCGACCGGCTCGACCAAGGAGGGCCGGAGCGCTCTGCCGGACTGGCACAGGTTCGGCTTCCTCACCCCGAGCTACGGCCGCTCGGTCAGCAGGTCCGTCGAGTACGCCGTCAACGACTTCTCCCTGGCCACCGTCGCCGCCGGTCTCGGCCGGCTGCTCGACGCGCTCGTCTACTTCGAGCGCTCGCACAACTGGCGCAACCAGTGGAACTTCAACATGCAGGCCCTCGGCTTCTCCGGCTTCCTCGGCCCGCGCAACGCCAGCGGCTTCATCGACCAGGACCCCATGACCTGCGGCGGCTGCTACTGGGGCGACCTCTACTACGAGGCCACGCCCTTCGAGTACTCCTTCAACGCCAACCACGACGTCGACACCCTCATCCGCTTCAGCGGCGGCGCCGGCAGGTTCCTCGACCGCCTCGAGACCCTCTTCCGCCCCGGGACCATCGCAGGCAACGGCCAGTTCGGCAACACCATCTTCAACCCGGGCAACGAGCCCAACTTCCACGCCCCCTTCCTCTACCACTTCCTCAACCGCCAGGACCTCTCCGTCGAGCGCAGCCGCTTCATCGCAAAGTCCTACTTCCGCCCCACCCCCGACGGCCTCCCCGGCAACAGCGACGCCGGCGCCATGGAGTCCTGGCTCCTCTGGAGCATGATCGGCCTCTACCCCGTCACCGGCCAGACCACTTTCCTCCTCGTCTCCCCCTGGTTCTCCGACCTCACCATCGCCCTCGGCGGCCGCAAGACCCTCCGCATCACCACCAGGGGCGGCAGCGAGGACGCCTTCCACGTCCAGTCCGTCACCGTCAACGGCAGGCGCTGGACCAAGAACTGGATCACCTGGTACGACGTCTTCGCCGAGGGCGGCACCATTGAGTTCGTCCTCGGAAAGTCCCCCAGGCAGTGGGCCACGGGCCCGCCCCCGCCGAGCCCCGGCAGCCTCGACTTCGGGCTCTTCGGCATCTTCGCGCAGACCAACTTCTCCAGCGCGAACGCCGTGTCGTCGTCGGCCAACCCGTCCTTCGACATCGCGTCCTTCAACAGCACCGCGCTGAACAACCCCTCGTTCAACCTCCTCTCCCTCAAGGCCGCCTTCGGCACGAACACCTCCCTTGCCAGCGTGGCCCTGGAGCAGTAGCACGTCCCGATAAAGAGCGACGCTCCCGAAGAAACAAGAACAAGAAGTCTGCCGAGCGGCCCTTTTTCTCCATGATGATTTCGGTTGCGGCTCTATGTAATAACGATAGTCTATCATGCATTCAAAATACAAATTACAGTCTACCTACCATACTGGCATCCGGAACCAAAACACGCCGTTCGCGGCCTGGCACACATGCATGTAGATGATGACATGCGCAGACCGTCCTCGACATCGAAAAGTACAGGTGACACTGCCCAAATAAATGCGTCTCATCATTCTGATCAACCCAAAACGCCTCGCTTTGTCCCCGTGAAAATGCGAAGAAATAGAATGGCGGGCATGGCCCACCAACGCCCTCTACACCCCTGCCCCCAACTTTCTCCCACCTCTTCTCCCCTTTCTTTCATGTAAAAAGAAATGTAGTTGATAGGGGGATCTTGTGCACGTAGCCTCGCTAGCTACCGCCCCCAGACGTTGCGGAACTCGTCGCTCTCCTGGACCTGATAATGCGGTATTGTCGCATCCTCATCGTCCTCGCTCTCGGGGGCGTCGACTCCACCGGAACCGTGTCCGCTGTGTTTGCTGCTGACCGATGCGGGCGCCAGCGCGGGGCCATCCTGGTCGAGAGCCAGGTGCGATGGCTCGGGATCTGGCCTTGGCAGCTGTACCTGTATCGTCGGCACCGAAGGAGGCTCGGTCCTGGGCTGTTTCACCATGACGGCTACGGGCTGCTCTCGACTCTTCTGCTTCCCCTTTGAGGAATGGGGCACGCCGTTGTGCGTGAAATTACCAGGGGCGCCAAAGGAGGCCGACGGTGTCCTCGAGCCGCCGGAGCTTGCCCAGGAGGCGTAGCGCTCTCTCAGTGGCTCGCTCGCTGTAATCACGGGGTACTGTCTCGCAATCAACATTAGCACGGCCTTGACCAGGGTTTCGGGTGTTTTTTTTTTTTCCTTTTGCAAGGGGGTTTGAAACTCACATTCCAGTCGCCAAACTCGAGCTGCCGCGCCCTGCCGTAGAGATCCTCCTCGCCCGGGTCTAGCTCCGGCTCGTCGAACGTCCCGTGGGTGTTCTCGTTGAGCTGGTCGGCTCGGACGGCGCTGGAGGGTCTGCCGGATCCTAGCAGCGGGGACGTCGAGTTGACCTCGCCGGGCTTGGGCAGCCAGTACTTGCCCTTGCCTCCCCGCTCGTACCGCATGCCCTCCCTAAGTCTCGCGATCCTGGACCCGGAGTCCTCGTGGGCCATAATTTTGTCTCCGGAGTCGAAGGAGCGGTAGCCGTAGTTGTTCCCCTTGAACGTCTCCTTGGAGTCCTCGATGAGGTCCCTAGTGCCGAACGCGTCGCGCAGCGCGTAGTTGAGGGGCATCCTCGCCGACGAGATGTTGTTGTCGGCGAAGTCGTGCCAGGAGAAGGCATACCAATGGGCGATGGCGAAGATGGGCATCTCGATACAGATCAGGGCGTCCTGAATGGCCGCTGCGAGGTTGTCGCGGGTGTAGCCCTGGACGTCGTCGGGGATCGCGCCGAGCCACACGAGGATGGAGAGAAAGAAGCCCTGCCAGTAGGAGGCGAAGATGATGAGCTTGACGCAGAGGAACTTGGGGACCGGGCGGAAAGGCGTGAGGTCCCGGTGCATGCAGACCCAGAAGAGCCCGAGGGAGTACAGGCTGATGGTGACGCTGACGTTGTATATGATGCCGCTCCAGAAGTATCCGGACGTGGCGGAGATGTAGCCCTCCTGGTAGGTGCCGGTGGCCTTCATGATGATGGCGGCGAGGGCAAGGATGGGCTTGAGCCAGGCATATTGCAGGATGCCGCGCTTGATGGAGAGAAACGTATAGGGGTCCGAGATGTCGACCTTGGACAAGACGTTCTGCATGGGCCACAGGTGGTGGACCGGGGCTCGGCCGTGGGTCATGATGATGAGGGCGCGCTCCCCGCCCAGGTAGTTGATGAGGAGCTGGAAGAACGTGTAGATGGTGAAGGCCTCGTATATATCTCGAATGGGATCGACAAAGGCGGCGGCCCGCAGCGAGACCATGCTGGTGAAGGACGCTATCGAGTAAATGGGCACCATGAGGAGGATGCGGACGACGTATCGCTGCAACAGGGGCTTGCGATAGTTTTTGGCCTGCAGCCATATCGAACTGGAGAGCCGAGGGAAGAGAGAGAGGTAGAGATTAGCAGAGCACGGCGAACCCGGGCATTCAAACGTCGGAGACGGGCTGCCGACTTACATGACAGACAGCACGGTGGCCACGAGGGACGCGACGCCGGCGACGACGGTGGTGGCATGGGTGAACTTCTGGCCGGTCCCCAGGTCGGACATGATGGAGATGTGGTCCCGATCCCCCGGGAGCGGGAGGGATCGCGCGAACTCTAGAGCAGTGATGGCGGGCATCATGCTAGCTCATGGCTGGCGCGCGCGTCGGGATCGTCGATTGATCAAATGAATTCTTCTCGAGCTCGAAGGCCGGCTTGACGATGGCTTTATGGGAGGCCCGTACGGGGGCACGATGACGACAGTCGTGGGGGGGGGAGAGACTTGAGCGGGTGGCGAAGGCCGCTGGCTGCATGAGTGGAAGCCTCGTGATTCGAGCTCCGGCGCGATCAAAGCTGCGAGTGGTCCTGATAGGCCACTATGTATGTATGAGGGCGGAGCGCCTGAAGTGCGAGCAGGATCTTGCTTCGGCAGCTAAAGCAGCGTGCCTTGGAATTGGGATGGAGGCTCCTCTGGAATGATGAGTCTGCATCGTCGACGCTCCACAAACATACCCAAGTCCAGCATGAAGCCACTTGGGAGGGGGTGAGCATCGAATAAAAGGGGAATGAAATGGATCTACTAGGTATGGTATTGTTGTAACGGGATTGTCCCAGCGCTTATATGCATATTCATGCCTCTAACCATTACGCGTATATATACTCCGTATACGTCTCCACGCAGCTGATGATTGCCAGATCTCGGCGTGCAGGAATGTGCGCTGAATCGAGCTGACACTGTACGGGGCGGTGGGTCCCTGGGCGGCCGCGGGGGAAAGAGCTACTCGGAAGTACGGAGTAGGAAGTACGGAGTACTCGTACAGGTACATGTTGCCCCCCACTCAATGGATTCAGGGAAGGGGCCAGTGAGCCAGGGCTCCATCCGTACTCGATAGATGCGTAAGTTGATACGGAGTACGCAGACTCCGAGTCGCGCGGCAGGAGCGACTGCTTCGTACGAGCCCGAGTAACTGCTCCTTTCCGTGTCCGGGCCGCTTTATAGGCAGGCGCGACTCATTGGGCCCCTGTCCGTCCACCTTTCAGCGGCCTCACAGGCGGTTTCAGCGGCTCTCAGGCCCCTGTAGCCCCTGTAGCCCCTGTAGCCCCTGGAGCTCCCTGTACTCGTACACGTTAATGCGTGTAGCCACTGGCCTGAATCCCCTGGAGCGTGCTGAGCTCAGTGCTGGAGCCCCGCCGGAAGCTCGCGCCAGGCAGCCTCCACCTCCACCTGAGCAACCTCCAGTCCAGCATCAACTCCACCTCAAATCGGTCCATCGTCAACCATCGCCAGCTTCACGTACCGAAACCCTCGAGCCGGCCTGGTCACCGAGCTCTATACCTCCCTGCACATCCTCAGATCAGCCTCGTGTGGTCTTTGCGTGGCATCCGTCGCAAACAATGTCGCTCCGCGCTCGGTTTATCCCTCTCGACTCCGCCAATTGCCCTCGATAGAGCTTCTGGCGTCTTCCATCCCTTCGGCGCACGCACGCACGCACGCACGAGGCCGAGGCCAGATGATCCATGCTTGTAGGGTGGCGTCTCTGGGAGATGTCGCGGCGCTACACAAGATCGAGGCCTCGCCGTTCCGCGCGCCATCATGGAGGAAGTCATCGAACACGTCTCCACGGTCCCCCATCGCTCGTTCAACCTGTGAGTCCAGGAATGCCGTCCTTGATGAATGACCCAGGAAGGCTGTATCGATGGAGGTGCCCAATAGCTGACTCCATCCAGCGACTTCCTCATCTTCCTCATTGTCGGCAGCATAGTCACCGTATTCTTCCTGCTCTATTTCAACCGGCTCTTTGCCTCGATCGTGTCGTACGCCATCAGGACATACACGTGGCACCAGTATCGCCTGTACATCGACATCAAAGCGATCCAGATCTCCTTGCTCGGCGGCCGAATCCTCTTCACGGGCTTGCGATATCATGGCTCCAACGAAAGCTTCCTCGTCCAGCACGGTGACATCACCTGGCGCTACTGGCTGCGTCGCGTGAGGGATGCCGACATCTTCACGTCCAAGGACACAGGGGAAGATGCGGCATCGGCCCGAGACAAGAATGCGACCCTTCCGTGTCGCATCCGGATCAAGCTCGTCGGCCTCGAATGGTTCGTCTACAACCGCAGTCCCGCCTACGACTCCGTCCTTAGCGGCCTCACCGGCGATACGTCTTTCGGCTCCGGATCGAGCGACGCATACGACGAGAAAGACACGGCGGGATTGCGATCGAGAAAGCCCGGCCACGGTCGGCCGCGCGACGATGTCTCCGATCCACACAACGAGAACGGCGCTGCGCAAGGCAAGGGGTCCGAGAACGGCCGTTCCTTGGCCCCCGACAGCGAGCCGAGCCTGGGATCTGCGGTCCCCGGCGCTCTCGAGACCGAAGGCTTGCCGTTTCTTCTGCAGTTCCTCCCGGTCCACATCGAGTGTCACAAAGCCGCTGCGGTCTTCGGCAATGAGAATTCCAAGTCGATACTCATCGCAAAGGCGGACTCGGCCTGCGGCGAGATCGACGCCTTGGCGACGTCAACCGTCGACCCATACCGGCAGGTTTACGATTTCCACCTCGAGCATCCTGTGGTCGAGATGAAGGAAAACCCAGACTTCAAAGAGAGTCAGGCTGCGCGCGCGACAAGAGAAAACGAGAATGCGCTCCGGCAACCCGAACCCGCCCGGCAGGCATCATTCTTCACACAGCAGAGGCGAAGGCTGCTGAGGTCGCTGCGCAACATCATGCCGTACTGGCGCGGGTCTGTGGAATCGTTTGCGGGTGACAGCAGGATTGGCGAGAGCGCTGCGTCTTCTCGCGCTCCCGACACGGCTCAGTGGCAAGGCCTGTCCAGATACCTCAAGGACCAGGATCTTGACGATAGGGCGCACTGGTCCTCGACGGAGTACGCTGCCATGGAAACGATTCTGGACTCCCCCGAAGCTCACTTCAAGATGTACTGGGACGTGGCCGGCAAGGTCACGATGCATGCGCATCGCCTGCGAGAAATAGACCCCTCCATCAACATCAATGGTGGCAAGCCGCCGGCCTGGGGGATCGACCTTTCACTGAAAGGGGGAACCATGAACTACGGACCATGGGCGGACCGCCAGCGGGCTGAGCTGCAGCGCGTCTTCGTCCCCAGTCTCTGCAAGAACGCGACTGTCGCGGACCCCATTCCCATCGGGGGATGGAGAGTGGCGACGCAGATGAACGTGTCCATAGAGCTCGAGGATGCGCTCACCCTGCGAATGCCAACGAGGGAGGGGTCCAAGAATTGGCGCTGGCGAGGCAAGGAGCCCCTGGCCAAGCCCCAGACGACTCGCAGCAAGCGCAAGCAACGCCAACAGAGCAAGGGGGGCCGGGGCGACAATGGCCAATCCCGTCCGGCCGGCTGGTTTGAGCTCAAGGTCTTGCCCAACGCCTGCATCACCTACACCATGGACATGGTCGCGAGCCCCGCGGGCTTCAAGAATCAGCTAACCGTCGATCTTCCTGGCAGCGAGCTCTGGAGCAGTGTCAATCATGACCTTCTCTGGCAATCCGGGCGCCTGCGTACCTCGTGTGATCTCTCGAACCCCTTGCAATGGAATACCCTGCGCAACTGGTCCTTCAATATCAGCTGTGATCAAATGACAATGTATCTGTTGCGGGATCACATTTTCCTCATCGTCGACATGGTGGACGACTGGGCCACAGGCCCTCCCTCCGAGTATCTCGTGTTTGTCCCCTTCATATATCATCTCCGCATGAAGCTTCAGGATCTCAAAATCTTTCTCAACGTCAACGACGAAAACATCATCGACAAGGCGACTGCGCTTGGAGAGAACGCATACTTGGTGCTCTCCAGCCCAGAGCTGACGGCTGCGAGCTCAATCTCTCTCGACACCTTCAGGCCAAGCAGGAATGCAGTTCCCTTCGATATCCATCTGGAGACCCTCGCCCTCAAGCTCCACGCGCCACCGTCAAACACACAAGCAGCCTTCCTCGCATCCACCGACCTGGGCCGAGGTGAAGCCCTCAACGTCACCGGAAGCTACGAATACAACGCCACGACCTCGCCGGCCAACACCGATACCCTAGTGTTGAACGTCCACAGCCAGTCTCTTTCCGTGTACCTCCACGGATTCGTGGTTCGTTATTTCATGCTCCTTAAGGACAATTATTTCGGAGAGCATGTCCATTTCCGGACTCTCGATGAATATCAGGAGCAGCTGCAGCTGCAGTCGATGAATCCGGATGCTGCGGCCCTGGTTCGTCCTCCCAGCAAAAAGTCGAACGACCTTGACGTGGTGCTGGCTCTCAAACTCGATGACCCCCGCATCATGCTTCCGACCAACATCTATTCTGCGGAGCGATATGTGCAATGCGATTTAGCGAGTATGTCGATGGATCTGCGCTTTACAAATTACTACATGGACTTGGAGCTCGACTTGAGTCCGTTGAGTCTTTCTCTTGGTAACGCAGACTCCGACTCTTTGGACCGCACGCAACTGTTCATCGATGGCCTAAGGCTGTACGGACATCGAACGTTTGGCCTTCCCCCATCAGAGCCAACGTATCTCTGCAATTGGGATGTTGATGTCGGTGCCATCGCCGGGGGGTGTACGCCAGACTTCCTTGCTGCTTTGACAAAGGGGGGGTCCGCCCTCGGCTTCACCTTCAACGATGTTGAGAACGCATTGGTCCCATACTCTTCCCTCATCTTTCACGACGTTACCTTTGTACGTGTCACGGTCAAAGCCGTCCGACTGTGGATTCACGTGCAGGAGACTGCATTCCTCTTCTCGACGGACAGTATCAACGTGAACAGCAATGACTGGGCACGCTCCCACTATTCGAAGCGCGCGAATATCCTCATACCGAACGTGCAGCTGTCATGCATTAACGCAGACTCTGTCGCGAAGCATCGGTCAAGGCAGCAGCATCCTGTCGAGACAAAGGCATCTCTGCAAACGGATGTGCGCCTCGCGATCATTGGAAGGAAATATCGATTCAAGCAAGAACGGAAGATTCAGCAGGACTTGATCAGGAGAGAAGATCAACGAACAGATAGAACTCCCTTCCTGCTTCTTACGCGCATTCAGAACGATTTCATCCCTGAGCCGGTCGATCCACCGGCCCAGTGCATCCCGCCAGCTCCGCCCCCTCTCGTCGAGGTAGATCTCGACAGGGGTTCGTCCGAGAGCATCTCAACATTCCGGTCCAGACGCTTCGCTCGGCAAAGATCCTTCCTGTCGTTGTCAAACGCCGCTAGTAGCACCAGCACCATTGTTCGACCTCGAAGCGCCCACTCATCCGCGACAAGGCGTCGGCGTGCCGACCCTCACGCCGCTGGTCATCCCCCAACGCCAGGGGGGGAGGACGACGACTTCCATCCAGGAGCCCCCTCACCACATTGCAGTACGGTTGGCGACTACTCGATCCACGAAAACACCGATCATTCATCTGTCGCCTTCTCGAGTCAATACTTTGCTCCCCACTTCCCGCTGGATGGGGTCCAACCGGAGTCGCGCGATGCGAAGTTTCCCGCGACGTCAGAAGAAGACTTGCACTTTGAGGTTGGCGACATCGATCTAGACGACATTGACGAGACCAGCCTGAGCGAGGACCACGCACAATCGAGCACGATTATCGAGTTCCCCTCGGGTATCGACGCCTTGATCACTCCCGAAGCTGTTCATCACGCGAACGCATTGCTGGCAGCCTTGCAGCCGAGCGATGCGGAGGATCTGCTGGACTCCCTGCAATTGAGTAGCATGTCGGAGCTCCTGGAACAGAAAAAGGAATGCGATGCTCACGGGGAAATCAGCGATGTTCTAGTCCGACTGCCAAAGGTCAATGTCCGCTTCTTGACAACTTCCACCCCCGATTCATCAAACCCATCGCGGGAGGAACAGGATCAGTACGACTTGACGATGTCCAAGATACTGCTCGTGACACGAACCTCGAAGGACTGTCGGCGCGATGCAATCAAGTCGAGGACATCCCTTCAACTGCGCCTGGGTTCGGCCGAACTATCAGCTTCGGAACGGCTCTCGTCTCTGCTCAAACCTCAAGCAGCCATGATGATCGAGGTGAAGCAAGTCAGAGTCTCTCTTGGAACGAAAGACATCACCTACTTCGACGCTGACATCGGCTCCGTCATCTGGAGCGCGGCATCCGGGAAACTCGAATACCTTGCCTCGCTCATCCATCATACCGGAAACATCGCCTCAGACTTACAACACGTGTTCACAGAAACCTCGGAGGCTCGAGCAAGTCGCCAGAAGGCCTTCGTACTGCAGCTCTTAGAGGACAAGCAACTCAGAAACGACCCGTCTTTCCTTGTTCGCCCTTCCGCGGTCCTTAGATCTGCTCCGCGACACCTGCGAACTTTTGACTCGTGGAAGATGATGATGCGACTGCGCCAGATCTATGCCTCCATGGATGGCGCTGAAAGAGCTCACCTGGCGCAAGACTGCCTGGGAGACCATCCGGAAGTTCCCGGTGATGCCGTCGAGCGCGTGGTTTCATCTTTCCGGCGATGGCGCAGTTGGGATTTGAACGACATTCCCGGGGCTGTGCTCGTGAAGAAGGTCTTCGGAAAAGGAGACAAGCCCAAGGAGCCAGATACAGATGACCCGTACCCGCTCCTCGGGGCGTGCAGGCTGGGAGAGATGCAATTCATTCTCGACCCTGGATCAAAGCAAAACAGAGTTGGGATTACGGATCTCACTGCGAGGGTAGAGAAGAAGCCGTCAGTCACCGTCACCGGCGCATCGGGATTGGAGGACCGGCAAGCACCACTCACTGTTGTCAACTTTTACTGCGGTGACGCCTCAGTCAACCTGAACTGGGAGCTGTGTGTGCTTGCCGACGATATTCTGCGCCTATACAATCGAAGCCAGGCCGCGAGTGCCGAGGCTCCAAAACCGGCCGCGCCGCCGCCGAAGCCATCGGATCTAGAATCCTCGTCGACGTTCCACCTCGCCATTGAGCTGACCCGGGGATCTATTGAGCTAGAAACAATCAACCTCCGGGTCGGTACATTGAGTGACGGGCTCAAGGCGTCCGTGCTGGTTCGCCGCGACAGCAGTGAGCCGCAATTCACGAGCCTGATGCTCAACTGCGACGCGGTCACCTCAAGGCTGCAGAGCCATCACGTCCATCTCGGCATGTCCCAGTTCCGAGAACCCAGTCTTTATGTGTCGCATCAACTGCAGGAAACTGATGAGGCATCGCTTCATACTATGAAGGCGACAGCAAGCAGTCGTGGCTTAACGCTATCTGCGAAACAGGACGTGATTGGCATGGTGGAGGTCGTCGATCTCTTCTGTCGTGATGAGGTCGCCCAGCTGTGCCGGTTGACGAAACAAGTCCCGACCGCACCAGAACAGAGAGCACCCCGCAAGATAACCGACAGGCTCTCGAGCTTCAGATTCAATATTGCCATGTTCCTCGACGCCTACAGCATCAGCGTCCCGTTGGTTCAGTCTCTGACCTACAATATCTCTGGCGTCGTTGCTCGTGCAGCTTGCGCAGCAAACTTCGGCAAGGAGGTCATATTTGATTTCGACATCAAGGAGAACACGCACGAGGTGCAGATCAGTGTGCGAGACGAGCCCAGGACGATTTCTATCATTGAGGTTCCACCCACGAACGGACGGATCACCAGCCGCATGCAACAATCCGAGCATGTTCTTACCGTTTATTCCTCCGTTGAAGTCATGCGTCTGGATGCGTCGGAGATCTACAATCTGCTCTCTGCCCTGAATCGTCCGCAGATCACCACGGCAGTCGAAGAGCTACAATCACAGATGAAGGCCATCCGAGGCCATCTCGCAGACATTTTCAGGTGTAGCGAGCCACGGGAAGAAGAGGCCCAGACTTCAACGGAGACAGAGTCCACGCGTTTGGTGTATATCGTACACATGACACTCGCCAGTCTGCAGATAGTCGCACAGACGTCGCTACGATCGAAAGTCGAGCCGATTGCTCAAGTATTGTTCTCCTTGGACAAGGTGTACCTCCAGGCATCCAATCGGCACGAAGACCACGGTCCGGTACTGGAGTATCCCGAGGTGCATATCAACCTTCGGCATATTGGGATAGACATATCCAGGGGACGAGAGGCCGATCTCCGATCTTGCGGAAGCTTCCAGGCGGGAGTGACAGTGTCAGCCAATTCGGGAACGGACGATCAGGGCAACGATGAATGGTCATTCAATTTTCGGAGCGACAACCCCGAACTCCAGTTGTCTCCTGAGACAATCTCGACGGTCATGGATGTCTCTGGCCATCTCGGCGCGAAATTGAGGGATCTGGACACCTCTCGTGAGCTCGACTATCTCCGAAAGCTCAGGCAGACTCGGCAAGCAAGACCTCGCATCGCGGTCAACGATGACGAGATCGCCCCTCAGCCCATGGATATCCTCGACTCTGTGCTCGGATCCGTCATTTACCGCTTTGAGATTCGAAACATCCGTGCTTGCTGGAACGTCGCAGACGGTGTTCAGCAGCCGACGGGCAACGAGGAGGACTTGGTTCTGTCGATCAACCTGATCGAGTTCGGCACCAAGACAAAGCGGTCTGCGAGATTGGCTATCCAAGACTTCCAGTTGCAAATGGTACCCCCAGGGCAAGACAGGAGCCTGCGCTCACTGCACTCTGCGCTTCTCCCGCAGGTCATCTTCAACATTGCGTATGTCTCGACACCGAATGCTCGTCGTATGGCGTTTCAGGCAGTAGGTGAATCGCTTGATCTGAGATTGACCTCGGCCTTCATCATCCCCGCGGCAAAGCTATTCCAGTCCATTGCGCTGTCCACGAAGAACGTGCGGGTGGTCACGGCGCAATGGAACACAGAAGGCACGGCAGCCAAGAAACCAGAAGCGGAGTCTTCCTCGTCAGCGCAGGAGCCTCGAAAGACCTTCTTCGGAAACAAACGTCTGGAGAATCTGCTGATCGATGCCGATTTCGCCGGTGCCGTCGTCCATATCTCTGGCAAGCGATCACATCGAGAAGCCGCACGGGTCAACCGCACTCTTCTGGCTGGAAAATACGGCCAGTTCACCTCTGATGACTCCGGGACGGGAGCGGTCCTCCGCAGTCCTGGGTTGGCATGGAAGGCCGAGTATCGAGACAACGCCAAAGACGACCCGACGTTGTACGGCGAGGTCAAGGTCGATGCCTCCAACAACATCCTGTATCCATCCGTGGTCCCTCTCATTGTGGATATCATGTCCAGCGTCAAGGAGGTTGTGAGAGACGATTCGGAGGCTGGGCTGTCCCCCAAGGAAGAGCCGCCCGCTCCTGCTCCAAAGCCGGAAAAGACTGGGGAAGAGGATAACATCCTCACGGTCGATCCAAGCGCCGTGCTAGGTCGCCTGAAGCTCCATCTCGGGTTGCGAATATGCCGACAGGAATTTTCCCTGAGCTGTCAGCCTATAGCTCGCGTCGCCGCCACGACAAGCTTCGAGAACTTCTACTTCACCCTCAACACGATCTCGTCGCTGGAGCAAGGGAACTTCTTTGCCATCTCGGGGGTCTTGACTAAGCCTCAAGCCTCGGTGCAGCATGTGTACTCCCGAGACTCGACGGGCAGCTTCGAGCTGGAGACGTTGACGCTCTCATTCATGAACAGCAAGCACGTCAGCGGGACCAGCGGCGTGACTGCGATTCTGAAAGTTAGTCCGATGAGGGTATCGATCAACGCCAAGCAGGTCCACGACTTCCTGCTCTTCCGCGAGATCTGGCTGCCCAAGGGCTTGAGCAGCAGCGGGCCGACCCCTGTTGCGAAGCTGACGACGGAGACATCGCAAGGCCACCTGGTCCAGCGGTATCAGCAGGTGGCGGCGACGGCCGCCTTCCCGTGGGCAGCGACCGTGTCCATCGCCTCTCTGGATGTCAGCGTCGACATGGGCCAGTCGATCGGCAAATCGGTGTTCGAGATCAACAACTTTTGGGTGTCGTCTAAGAAGACGTCCGGCTGGGAGCAGAACTTGTGCCTGGGCTTTGACAAGATCGGGATCGACTGCAGCGGCCGCCTGAGCGGCTTCGTGGCCCTGCAGCATTTCAAACTGCGCACGTCGATCCAGTGGCCGCAGCGCGAGGAGGCCCTGAACGAGACGCCGCTGGTGCAGGCATCGATGACCTTCAACGCGCTCCGCGTCAAGGCGGCCTTCGACTACCAAGCCTTCCTCGTCATGGACATTCGGACGCTGGAGTTCCTGATGTACAACGTGCGAGAGACCCAGGAGGGCAGCGGGGACCGCCTCGTTGCGATATGCGACGGGGAAGCCGTGCAGGTGTTTGGCACGGCAACGTCGGCTGCGCAGTCTGTCGCTCTCTACCAGGCTTTCACCAAGTTCACGCAGGAGAGGAGGGACAACTTCGAGTCCAACCTCCGGGACATTGACAAGTTCACGAGGCGGAGATCGAGCACCACGCGAAGCCAGCCCCCCGCGCCGAGGGACATTCCGAAGCTACCGACGGACGACACGATGTCGAAGTCGCCCATCTCGCTGCAGACGGACGTCATCGTCAACCTCAAGGCCCTCAACCTCGGTGTGTTCCCCAGCACGTTCTCTGACCACCAGGTGTTCAAGGTCGAGGCGCTCAACGCATACGCGCGGTTCACGGCAAGCATCGAGCAGCGGCGCATCCACAGCGTGCTGAGGATGACGCTCGGGCAGCTCCGGATCGGCCTGGCGGGGACGCGGGACGCGGAGGCGCCGAGGACGCTGAGCGAGATGTCGGTCGAGTCGGTGGTGCAGAGGTCGACGGGGGCGCGGGGGGGCACGATCCTCAAGGTGCCGCGGGTGTCGGCGACGATGGAGACGTGGCAGTCGCCGAGGAGCAACCATATCGACTACATCTTCAAGAGCGCGTTCGAGGGCAAGGTGGAGGTCGGGTGGAACTACTCGCGGATCAGCTACATCCGGGAGATGTGGGCGCGGCACTCGAAGACGCTGGAGCAGACGTGGGGCCGGCAGCTGCCGATGACGGCTGTGAAGATCACGGGGGTGCCGCAGGCTGCGGCGGCGGCGGCGGCGGCGGCGGGGGCAGGGGGGGAGAGGGAGGAGGAGGGGGGGGAAGGGGGGCGGCCAAAGATCACGGCCGAGGTGAACGTGCCGCAGTCGCGGTACGAGTACCTCGCGCTGGAGCCGCCGATCATCGAGACACCGCAGCTGCGGGACATGGGGGAGGCGACGCCGCCGCTGGAGTGGATCGGTCTGCACCGGGACAAGCTGCCGAACCTGACGCACCAGATTGTGATTGTGTCGCTGCTGGAGCTGGCGGGGGAGGTGGAGGATGCGTATGGTCGCATCTTGGGGACGACGTGACATGGCTCGGCGTGAGTCATGCCGGCGTTGTTTTGCATCATTGATCGTCTTGGGTTTGCCCCATTGTTTGGCCCCCATGGGCCCCGAATGGGTTGAATGAATGACGTCGGCTTTGTATATCATTCTATTGGAGTTTGAGGATGCGATCCTTTGTACATAGGTAGATGGACTTGATGGGCTTTTACGAATAGACTACATACTAGTTGTACGAAGTAATACTGATCTTGACCGTTCTCTCTGTGTCATATGTAGAGGAAGTCGAAGCAGTACGAGTACGAGTATTAGTAGGTACGAGTAGTGATTCCCTGGGGAAGATTGGCTGCGACTCATGCAGCTCTGGTGAGTCAGTGACTGGCTCAGAGAGAGAGACACTGGAGACCAATCGTCTGCGAGGATGGAGATTGGCACCGAGGGCGATGGATTGGATGACAATGATGTGGTCCAACAAGATAGCGGCGGAATGATGAATACTCGTACGAATACGGAGAACAAAGTCCTCGAGTCCTTAACTCCGTGGCGAACTCGAGTCCGTATGAGTTTGAGTAGGACTACGGAGTACTCGCACAGAGCGAAGAGAACTCAAGGCATTGATAGATGGATGGATGGATCAATGGATTGATCTCTCCAAAAGTCTCAAAACGTCCTGGCTTTCGGAGAGGAGTCAGTCGCCGCAAGTGTTTCATGTTGAGGGTTAGTGCCCTTCGCCTCGACACTGTGTCAAGACATTGACGACACTGTCCATCCTGCTGCAATGTGAAGCAGCAGCACAGTACATATTCATTCATGCACCCGAGCTTTCGCTGCATCCTGCCATGGATTGCTTCCAGACGCCTCGTGCAGTCCTTGTTGCAGGGCGCCGTCAGGCCATGCGCAGCAGTGAGTAATCGTACTCGTACTCGTACATATATACATACTCGTATGCAGCAGTGGATTGGCAGTGGGGACGCGAGAGGTCCACTGGGAGCGGGCTCGCAGGGCCAAAAGCAGCAAGCTGAAGCGCGCGCAGGAAACTGATCTCGGCAGAATGGAGACTCGGATTGAGGGAGCCCTGTTGGAAAAAAAAAAAAAAAAAAAACTTGCGCCCTGGGCGAGGATGCGACTCGAGTGCTCGGACGAGTACGAGTACCTGTACTCGTATGAGGAGGGTCGGGCAGTGAATCCTCCAGGTTCAAGGCAGCCGGCAGACGGCACGGAGAGCATCTCGTCCCCGAGCGTCCCTTCAGGCTGATGATGATCAATCGATCAATAGTACGAGTACCAGTATGTACTGCTCGTACGATTCAGAGCTCATGACGAGTGAGAGCGTACAAAAAAGAGGACCTCCACTGGTGATCAAGAGGACTCAAGGCATCAATCAATCAATACAAGATGACGAGGAGTCGAGCTGGAATTGGAAGAGTCAGAAGCTGGACTGCAGGTGGCAGGAACTTCCTGGAGGTGAGCTCATTTCCACAGTACTAATATCACTGATTTCGCACGTTCAGCGAGCTCGATGGGGAGCAGAATGACGCTAATCCAAATGCGGCATCATAAGCTGAGCAATAGCTCGAGCTGTGACTGCCCGATGCGGACTAACGCGATCGGCGCCGGATTAGCCTGGGAATCCGGCGAAGGAAAGAGGAAAAGAGGAAGGTCAGGTTTGCGCACAACTTTTTCGCTCAAATTCACCGCGACCCGTCGCAAGTCTCTCTCCCCGCGGAAACGGGCGTGGAGGGTACATCGTGGCCCTTCTTTCCAGCCGACTCCTCCGTCTCCATCCAGCCTCTCCAGCCTCTCCAGCCAGGCCACGATCCATCAATTTGATCCATCCATTTCTTGCCCTTGCGTCTCGCCTCGTCAGTCGTCACTTGCTGCAGTAAATTGATTTTTTTTTTTCCCTTAGTACTCCGTACGAGTACTGGTACGAGTACTCGCGGTGCTCGCCCCAGCATAAAAACCGCTTGCGGCAGACACGAGAAGTCCGGCCTCTCTCCTCTCCACTTGAAGTTGTTCCTCTTTTTTTTTTCTCCATCCATTTCTTTTTTCTCCGGATCATCTACGGAGTACTACTACTACTACTACTCGTACTACCTTTTTTTTTTTTTTTTTTTTCCCTCCCTCTTCTTCTCCCGCCTCCCGACTTCCACTTCCAAACCTGCAAGGGTCTCTCCGGGCAAAAGTACGAGGAACAAAGCGCGGGGTCAAATTTTTCAACCCCGCTTTGATTTCTCTTCCTCTTTCATCCTCCAAATCACCAAATTTGTGTGAGAAAAGTCTGCTCAGCGCAGCAAAACCGTCAAGATGGTGAAGTAAGTCTCGCATCTGTCCCTCTGTCTTCCCATCTACGCTCTCCTGCTGTATCTATCGTTTTTTTTTCGCCTTTTTCCCACATCTCTCTCTCTCTCTCTCTCCCCCTCTCTCTCCTCTTTCTCTGTGTTTGCCTGGCGCTCGGGATGACGAGGCGGTGGCGGAACGCTGGATCTCAGCTCGTTTCGTCATGTCTCGTCTCTCGTGCTGCGGATGGCATTCATCAGGATAGGACTGGTGGTTGAGCTCTTTGTGAATCGCGGTCTCTTGAATACGTGAGCTGCGAAAAAAAACTCAAGCAGGCAAAATTCTGGGGGCGAAAAGCAACCGCGAAAAAAAAAACAAAGAGGGAAAAGGGAAGCGGAGGAGAAAGAAAAAGAAATGGAATAAGGCCAAACGACGCGATCAGAAAAATGGACAGGATGGGGGAGGGAAAAACAAACAAACAAACAAACAAACAGCTCTGCAATAGAGTCAGTCGTCTGGCAGCTTCAGCATCATGCTAACAAACATCTCCCAACCAGCTTCACAATCGACGAGATCCGTCAGTTGATGGACAAGCCTACCAATGTCCGTAACATGTCCGTCATTGCCCACGTCGACCACGGCAAGTCGACTTTGACCGATTCCTTGCTGGCCAAGGCCGGTATCATTTCCACTGCCAAGGCTGGTGATGCCCGAGCCACCGATACCCGTGCCGACGAGCAGGAGCGTGGTATCACCATCAAGTCCACTGCCATCTCCCTGTACGGTACCCTTGACGACCCTGAGGACGTCAAGGACATCGTCGGCCAGAAGACCGACGGCACCGACTTCTTGATCAACCTCATCGACTCCCCCGGTCACGTTGACTTCTCATCCGAGGTCACCGCTGCCCTCCGTGTCACCGACGGTGCCCTCGTCGTCGTCGACACCGTCGAGGGTGTCTGCGTCCAGACCGAGACCGTCCTGCGTCAGGCCCTCGGTGAGCGCATCAAGCCCGTTGTTATCATCAACAAGGTCGACCGCGCTCTCCTCGAGCTCCAGGTCTCCAAGGAGGACCTCTACCAGTCCTTCTCCCGTACCATCGAGTCCGTCAACGTCATCATCTCCACCTACCTTGACAAGTCCCTCGGTGACGTCCAGGTCTACCCCTACAAGGGTACCGTCGCCTTCGGTTCCGGCCTCCACGGCTGGGCCTTCACCATCCGTCAGTTCGCCGTCCGCTACGCCAAGAAGTTCGGCGTGGACAAGAACAAGATGATGGAGCGCCTCTGGGGCGACCACTTCTTCAACCCCCACACCAAGAAGTGGACTACCAAGGGCACCCACGAGGGCAAGGAGCTCGAGCGCGCTTTCTGCCAGTTCGTCCTTGACCCCATCTTCAAGATCTTCCAAGCCGTCATGAACTTCAAGAACGACGAGATCACCGCCCTCCTCGAGAAGCTCAACCTCAAGCTCTCCGCCGAGGACAGGGAGAAGGAGGGCAAGCAGCTCCTCAAGGTCGTCATGAAGACCTTCCTCCCCGCCGCCGACTCCCTCCTCGAGATGATGATCCTCCACCTCCCCTCCCCCGTCACCGCCCAGGCCTACCGTGCCGAGACCCTCTACGAGGGTCCCCCCGATGACGAGGCCGCCCTCGGCATCAAGAACTGTGACCCCAAGGGTCCCCTCATGCTCTACGTCTCCAAGATGGTGCCCACCTCCGACAAGGGTCGTTTCTACGCCTTCGGTCGTGTCTTCTCCGGTACCGTCCGCTCCGGCCTCAAGGTCCGCATCCAGGGCCCCAACTACACCCCCGGCAAGAAGGAGGACCTCTTCATCAAGGCCATCCAGCGCACCGTCCTCATGATGGGCGGCAAGGTCGAGGCCATCGATGACATGCCTGCCGGTAACATTGTCGGTCTCGTCGGCATTGACCAGTTCCTCCTCAAGTCTGGTACCCTCACCACCTCCGAGACCGCCCACAACCTCAAGGTCATGAAGTTCTCCGTCTCCCCCGTCGTCCAGCGCTCCGTCCAGGTCAAGAACGCCCAGGATCTCCCCAAGCTCGTCGAGGGTCTCAAGCGTCTCTCCAAGTCCGACCCTTGCGTCCTCGTCTTCACCTCCGAGTCCGGTGAGCACGTCGTCGCCGGTGCCGGTGAGCTCCACCTCGAGATCTGCCTCAACGACCTCCAGAACGACCACGCCTGCGTTCCCCTCATCATCTCCGACCCTGTCGTCCAGTACCGTGAGACCGTCGCGGGCGAGTCCAGCATCGTCGCCCTCTCCAAGTCCCCCAACAAGCACAACCGTCTCTACATGAAGGCCGGCCCCATGGAGGAGGACCTCTCCAAGGCCATCGAGGGTGGCAAGGTCAGCGCCCGCGACGACTTCAAGGCTCGTGCCCGCATCCTCGCCGACGAGTTCGGCTGGGACGTCACCGACGCCCGAAAGATCTGGTGCTTCGGTCCCGACGGCACTGGCGCCAACCTCCTCGTCGACCAGACCAAGGCCGTCCAGTACCTCAACGAGATCAAGGACTCCGTCGTCTCCGGTTTCCAGTGGGCCAGCCGTGAGGGTCCCATTGCCGAGGAGCCCATGCGCTCCATCCGCTTCAACATCCTCGATGTCACCCTCCACGCCGACGCCATCCACCGTGGTGGTGGCCAGATCATCCCCACTACCCGTCGTGTCCTGTACGCCGCCACCCTCATGGCCGAGCCCGCCCTCCTCGAGCCCGTCTACCTCGTCGAGATCCAGGTCCCCGAGACCGCCATGGGCGGTGTCTACAGCACCCTCACCAGGAAGCGTGGTCACGTCTTCGCCGAGGAGCAGCGTCCCGGTACTCCCCTCTTCAACATCAAGGCCTACCTCCCCGTCCTGGAGTCCTTCGGCTTCAACGGCGACCTCCGTGCCGCCACCTCCGGCCAGGCCTTCCCCCAGTCCGTCTTCGACCACTGGGAGGTCCTCCCCGGTGGCTCTCCCCTCGACCCCACCACCAAGACCGGCCAGATCGTCTGCGATATGCGCAAGCGCAAGGGTCTCAAGACTGAGGTTCCCGGTGTTGAAAACGTAAGTCTTTACCCTCATCACTCCATCATATGATGGAAGTTGATAAATGAAATATGATGAATTGAATAATGGACGCAACTTATGCTAACATGAACCCCCCCCAGTACTACGACAAGCTATAAACGGCTCCCTGATGTGCCAAAAGAACCACCATTCGTGCCGATTTGGGCACACTTTTTCAACCGGCTGTTAGCGAAAATATGGGTTCCCTGCTCCAGAAGCATAGGGAAGGCAGCTCCGCGGAGCTGAGGAGCACGCACCGGAGTCACAGTTGAAATGACAAATTATACCCAAAGAAAACAAACCCAGGGAAAACACGCGTGAATGCTCGGTTGAGGCAATATAATCAAGGGAAGCTGGATTTTGGGCTTTTCAGGGATGTAGTTGTGCCGAGACAGAATAGTTCAAATGTACGATTGATGAATGACACTGCGAGCAAGATGCAATTTTGATGTCGTGATTTTGTGGCACAGATTTGAACCTTGGGGACATGACGCATTGTCGCAGCCGATGCGCGATGGTTACCGGTAATACCACATAGCATTGTGAGGCTGGAGGTCGTCGGTATTGATTGAATGCACGATGCACGTCCAGCCTGGGGGGACAGTATGAAGTACAGGGTAGATTGATTGATGAGGTTAGGTTAGGTATCATTTGAAGTTTCTCAGGGTTATACCCCTCCAGGGTTATGTATGACGGCAGTTGGACGCAGCTAAGACCACCTTAGTAATCTTCTAGAATCCGGCCCGCCCTCTTGGTCTCCAACTTCAACAAGCACGGGCTCGGTTCGACATTTCGGGCGAGCATCCGGTCAGTTATTGATCCATCCATCTCCAACCAACCCTCCATACATCAATAACTTCACAGCACCGGGGCGCGAAACGGACGACAAGCCTCCAGCGACGTCTTGCGCTCACCATATCTTCTTCTTCTTCTTCTTCTTCTTCTTCTTCCTCACTTCTCTCGCACACGATCCCTCTCGTCACTGTCCTCCCCAACCAAGCCATGCTGTTCCCCGAGGAGGACGCGCCGCTCCTCAAAACGTGGATCGTGAAAAGAATAGAAAACACGTTGGTCTTCCAGCCCAGCTTCCTCGCGAAACGCACTCTGCGACAGAGACGCTTTCCCCGCGGAGCGCCTCTCATCTCTTGCCACAGCTCCGTTTCCCCGAATTGTCTCTTTTTCTTCCCTGACGCTGATCGCTATGCAGTTCCGATGCAGACTCCGACGTCCTCGCCGACTATGTCATCGCCCTTCTCAAGCACGATGGCAACGCCGACTCGGTGCGCAAGCTCTGCGAAGCCGAGATCCCCGACTTCCTAACCGAAGGTCCGTCTTGCCCGACCTCCCCCCCCCCCTCCCACAACCCCGCGACGCGCTTTGCTAACGATAGAGGGTTCTTTCTCAACCAACCTCCCCCGCGCAGAACCTAAGGCCTTCCTCGACGATGTCTTCCAAGCGATCTCGTACAAGTCTTACCGGCCCGGCGCGCCCGCTGCCCCGAAACTCCATACGCCGCCCGCCCCGCAGCCCGATGCGCCGCCCCAGCCGGCCCTGGGGTCGAGGAAGCGCGCCCTGCAGGACATCTCCGAGCCCGAGACGCCCGGGGACCTGGAGCCGTCGGCCGCCGGGGGGCGCTTCCGGCAGGCGAAGCGCGGGCGGCGCGGGAGGATGGATGTCGGCGCCGGCGCGGGGGGTGTCAGGCAGGGCTTCGCGCCGCGGATGGGCGCGATGCCGTTCGACGCGAATAACCCGCTCGATATGCTTCTGCAGATGAGGGCCATGGGGATCCCGATCCCCGGCATGCCGGACTTTAGCGCGCACGCGTTCCCGACGGTGGGGGCCAGGGGCCAGGCGCGGCGGAGGGCGCGGTGTAGGGATTTCGATACGAAGGGGTACTGCTCAAGGGGCAATACGTGCACGTACGACCATGGCAACGACTCCATCTACGTTCCGTCGATGCAGACCATGGGGGAAGGTAAGCCGGCAAAGAGTTCCGAGGCCTCTTAAAATTCACGCCGCAAACGAGCACCTACTGACTACCTGTCGCTCGGAACCAGAGTACGACCCTACGAATGCCGCCCTTCCGCTGTCCCACGCGACGCCCCTCATGGGCATGAACCCGTTCGACCCCTTCATGGCGGGCATGCCCCGAGGCAGCCAGCGGCCCGGCCGCGGCGGCCACGGCGGGAAAAAGGGCGGCGGCGCGAGGGCCTCCTTCTCGGCGGAGGGCCCCGTGCACGACCGCTCCAAGAGCACGATCGTGGTGGAGAACATCCCCGAGGAGAGCTTCAGCGAGGAGGAGGTGCGCGGCTTCTTCGCGCAGTTCGGCCAGATCGTGGAGGTGTCGATGCAGCCGTACAAGCACCTCGCCATCGTCAAGTTCGACCACTGGGGCGCGGCCAACGCGGCGTACCGCTCGCCCAAGGTCATCTTCGACAACCGCTTCGTCAAGGTCTTCTGGTTCAAGGGCCCCGAGGACGAGCTGCCGCCGTCGAACGCGGTGCACGCGGTCAGCTACGCGGCGAACGGGGCCGCGGCGCCGGGCGCCGAGGCAGACCCCTCCCTGGACGCGATGGACCTCGACGAGTTCCACCGGAAGCAGGAGGAGGCGCAGCGGCAGCACCAGGAGCGCGAGGCCAAGCGGTCCGAGATCGAGCGCCAGCGGCTGGACCTCGAGCGCCAGCAGCACGAGCTGCTCGCCAAGCACAGGCTCGAGAGCGAGCGGCTCCGGGAGCGCCTCGGGGGCAGGAACGGCGGCGGCGGCGGCGGCGCGCAGACCCACGAGGCCTCCGCGACGGATAAGCTGAGGGCGCAGCTGGCCGAGCTGGAGCGCGAGGCGCGGATCCTCGGGATCGATCCCGACGCGGTGGCGGACGAGGGGGCGTCGGCGTACGGCGGCACGAGGGGGGGCGGGTACAGGGGCCGCGGGGCGAGGGGGGCCCGTGGCGCGCCGTTTGCGAGGGGCCGCGGGTCCTTTAGGGGCGGGCAGGCGGGCAGGCATGCTGCGTATGCGCAGTACTCGATCGACAACAGGCCGAAGCGGCTATCCGTGACGGGCGTCGACTTCACGCCCGCCGACAAGGACGAGCAGCTGCGGCACTTCCTCCTCGTGAGTTTATTTGTCCCTTTCCCATTCCCCATTTTTTTTCTCTCCCCCCCCCCCCCCCCCCCCACCCCCCCCCCCCCTCCCCCCCCCCCCCCCCCCCCCCCAAACACCCCCTCCCTTAGCCCCCACACCTTGGCTCTGTGACTGACGCTTGAGAAAGAACCTCGGCGAGTTTGAGTCCGTCGAGACCTCCCCCTCGGTGACGCACGTCTCGTTCCAGGACCGCAAAACGGCCGAGAAGTTCTTCCACTCCCTCCAGGGCAAGGAACTCCCCGGCGTGCCTGGCATCCTGGAGCTCTCCTGGGCCGAAGGCGGCGGAGCATCATCATCATCGTCATCATCGTCATCATCATTATCCGCCGCCGCCGGGGCCGCGGGTGCCATGAAGATGCCGGGCATGGCTGATGACACGACAGGGGACGCTATGGCCGGGATGGATGATGTGCAGGATGCGGGGCCGCAGGAGGAGCAGCAGCAGCAGCAGCAGCAGCCGCGAGCGTCGGAGCGGCAGGTGGATATGGACTATGAGGTCGCTGAGGACGAGGACGAGGGCTGGGGGGAATAAAGAAAGACTTGTCTGTATTATTGAAACTGTGGTTTTGGTCCAAGACACTCATGAGCAGGTTTTGTCATGCATGATGGTGTATTTTTTTTTCATGTTTTTTTTTTAACCCGTGTTCGTTTTCGCGAGCGATTGCTGGGTTCATGAAATCACACACAGCCTCTTGTCGAGTTGGTTGTTATTGCTTGCACAAGATGGCGTGCACCCAAGAGATGGAATACGATCCAACTACAAGTATGGATCCTCCACGCCACATCATACATTCACTAGATTCACTGAAGGACGATCCCATCGCGGCGGGGGTAAGAAATGCTCTCTTAGCCCTACTTGTGTCTATACCAACCTCTAAATGAAAAAGCAGTCCATCTGTCCGCAGGCCATAGCGGGGGCGGGGGTATCGTTGAGATATAACACTATGCATCGCCAAAAAGAACAACCCATCATTCCATTCCGCCGGGCCCGCGGTCCCGTATTGCGCCCGCCGCCCCTTTTTTTTTTCTTTCCCCGGGAAAATACTAGTAAGAAAGGAAGATCACAGAAGAAAACGCAGAACCCAAGAGAAAGAAGAACGAGATAGCGAAGCCAAAGCAAAGGGATCAAGAAGGAAAATAGCAAAGGCCGACGTAATACACTTTTTTGTTGAAAAAGAGGACGCCGAAGATGTTGTGTGTGTGTGGATTTTTTTTTCTGGTGCATGCCCGAGAATGTGAGAGGAAAGGAGGAGGAGGAGATTCATGAGGATGTAGGTCGCAGGGTCGTGAGAGAGAGAGAGAGAGGGCGAGATTCCGGGGGGAAGGGAAAGGATCAAATGTCTGTCATCTATGCAGCCGGGGCGGCTTCCTCGACGGCCTCGAGGCCTCGGAGGAGCTCGAAAATGGTTTGGCTCTCGTGGAAATCGTTGTTAACTGGGCAATGGGAGTTAGTGACGATATTGAAAGTAGACAGAGACTGAGAGCTTACCGATGTTTACGAGATACCAGTCATTCATGATGTTGTCGAGGAGGGCGCGGCTGGGCGTGCTGGCGTCGAAGCAGTGCGCCCAGTCGACGCCGAGGCGGAAGGCCTCGTCCCTCCAGGCGAGGAAGCTGATGGCCTCGACGATGGTGGGCTGGACAATCTCCTTGCCCGGGAAGACGCCCCAGGTGACGGCGTTGGGCCCGTCGGAGGGGGCGTTGGACCTGAGCTCTCCGTCCTTTGTGACGGCGTAGTAGGTGATGGTGGGCCGCTCGTCGATGCGGCGGACGAGCTCTGGGAGGAGGTGCGGGGGCAGGAGGAACTCGAGGTAGGCCTTCTGGTAGACGAATCCGTTTGCGGGCCCCCAACCGTGGACGGGGTCGTTTGACCTGACGCCGTCGACGGCGGGCTGGGAGTTGATTGTGAGGATGCCGCGCTTGTTGAGGGCGACGAGCTCGTCCTTGATGGGGCCGGACTCGAGGGTGAGGGGCGACTCGCACCAGGGCAGGGAGTCGAGCTCGTTTGTGAGATACTTGAGGAAGATGCCGGCGAGCTCTGCGAGGGAGGCCGGCTCGCCCCACTTCTTGCGGTTGGACTCGTTGGAGCCGGTGAGGCCGATGCCGTAGGCGTCGAGCTCGCCAAAGGCCGGGGAGCGGGAGTCGCCCCAGCGGCCGTTGGGGAACTCGTCCCAGTCCTGGGTGCGCAGGACGTAGGACTTGTTGCGGTTGCGCCAGAAGATGGGGCGGACGTCCTCGTCGCGGCGGCCGAGGCCCTTGGACTGCTTCCAGGGCAGGGCCTGCTTGAGGGGCCGCTCGGGGGAGGGGGCCCAGTTGAGCTCCTCGAGGACCATGCGGGTCGCCTGGGCGAGGTTCATGGTGTAGAAGTGCAGGTGGTGGATGCCGTTTGCGAGCAGCTTGCGGCACATGTCGGCGACGAGGGTCTTTCCGATCTCGCGGACGGCGACGTCGTCGTTCTTGACGGGCTCGAGGCGGTCCATCCAGTCCTGGGGGATCCTGCACTGCATGTGGTTTGCGCGGCGCCAGAAGCTGGCGTAGGTGGCGATGGGCATGATGCCGGGCAGGATGGGGACGGTGATGCCGCGGTCGCGGACCTTTGCGACCCAGCGGAGGAAGTTGTCTGCGTCGTAGAACATCTGGGTGACGATGAAGCCGGCGCCCATGTCGACCTTCTCCTTGAGGTGGTCGAGGAGGGACTCCTCGTCCTTGTTGTCGTCGCAGCCCTCGGGGTAGCCGGCGACGCCGATGTCGAAGTGGTCGCCGTAGGCGTCGCGGATGTGCCTGACGAGGTCGCGGGCGTAGGTGAAACCGCCCTCGGCGGCGGTCCACTTGTCCTGGTCGCGCGGGGGGTCGCCGCGGAGGGCGAGGATGTTTGTGCAGCCGGCCTTGTATGCCTTTTGCAGGGCGTCGTTGACCTTGTCGAGGCCCATGTCGGTGCAGGTGAGGTGCATGCAGGTCTCGAGGCCGTAGACGGCCTGCGCCTGGACGACCATCTCGCAGGTCAGCTCGGCGATGCGGCCGCCGGCGCCCCAGGTGATGTCGATGAACTTGGGGCCGAAGTTGTACATGCGGTCGATGCGTTCGTAGAGGTTCTGGACGCCCTGGGCGGTCTTGGGCGGGAAGTACTCGAAGGAGAAGGACGGCTGGGACGCCTTCTTGGAGTCGTCGAGGATGGACTTGATATGCATGGCTGCGGTGCTTGGTTTGTCTTTTCTTTTTTTTTTTGTCTTTTGTCTTGTGTCTTTTGTCTCCGCCTCGGTCTTCGTCTTCGTCTTCGTCTTCGTCTTCGTCTTCGTCTTCGTCTTCGTCCTCGTCTTATTCTTCGTATTGGTCTTGGTCTTCGATGTCAATGCCAATGTCAATGTCAATGTCAGCTCAGAGGCCATGCATTGAGGAGGATCGTGGGGACTCACCAGTCGTTCCGCGATCGGAGGCCGCAGTCGATGAGCGGTTTTGGGGTCTACAGGTAGGCGAATCGAATCGAACAGTGTTCCAGACACACGAGCCTGCCAGGGCGTGGGAAAGACAAGATAAGGATGAGAAGAATTGATGCGCTCAACTGAACAAGGCAGGGAAAAGAAGAAGAAGGAGAACAAGGAGAACAAGTTGAGGAGGAAGAGGGAAAGGAAGTTGTTGAGGGAAGAGGAAGAAGAGGAAGAGGAGGACGAAAATGCCGAGAGGCCGATGAAGATGGAGTGTTTGTACGGAGTAGGAATAACCTCCAGTCCTCATGCAGGCCGCAACTTGGAAGGGTCTGACCAGGAACAGCGACAACGGACTGGATGGTGCCGGGAGCCGAGTTTGATGGATCCGATCACTTCGAAACCTCGATTGGCATCGATTCGAGTATCAATTGATCAATGTATGTATGATCTCGTCGTCGTCGTCGTCGTCGTCCTCATTAATTCTATTCATTCTCCTTCATTAATTCTCCTTCATTATGTTTTCTCTTTAATTCTCGCCGTCAGAATGACTTGGCCTTCCTCCGATGCGTGGCCGCGCTGTGATTGGCTCGCGGGGGCGAAAAGCGTCGGGATCGCCGGCGATTGGTCGGAATTCAGGTTTACAGGGTAGTTCCGGCACTGTTGCGGTACCTGATTGGCCAATTCTCGACGACCGGGCCCTTGCAGAATTTCAGACCAATCAGGATGAACCAAGGGATATTCAACGGAATTTAACAGAAAATAATAAATAAATAGATCAATAAATAAATATTCAACGGGAAATTCATATCGCGGGGAAGAAACATGGAGTCATTGAATTGATTCTATGGATGGATTTCTTTAACAAACAAACAACAAACAAACAAACAAACAAACAAGGTCATGATGTTGAAAGTGTTCTCCCAGGTAAGAGTGCCGACCGATAACTCTCAAGGCCATCCAGCGCTGATCGATTCCCAGGACAGGAATCTCTCGAGTCCATCGCAATGCCATGATTCACCCTTCATCCTTCATCCAGGATGGACTCGATCCCAGGGGGGGGGGGGGGGCTTTGGGGCCTCTCAGACCACGTCAGTCATTCGCTTCCACACCCGACGCAATCCACCAAGCTCGTCGCACAACACGACTCGTGACGCTGCCGCCATCCTCGTCACAGGTATGTGGTCAAACCTCGACGCCGGCATGTCGAGCCAACCAGCCAAAATCGCTTCCCCCCTCTCGAGCCCAGCTTCGCAAATCTGCCGTGACACCATCCAGCTCAAGCCCCGATCCGACCTCGCTTCCGGTATCCGCATGACTCGAAAAAAAGCCCCTCTCGTGAACGTCTCCGGGGCTCCTGCATCTTCCAAGACGCACTTCACCAGCTCGGATGCATCGAGTACCAGAGCCAATCCATCTCCTCGTCCGCATTTCGAAAGATTTCCAGCCCGCCCTCCACGCCGTGCGGCCCCACGTTCCACAGCTTCATCTGAAGCATCGTCCGCCAGTGCTCAAAGAGCCGCTCCAGCCGCTGCGCCCGCCCGTACCCCATGGCCCCCAGCCGCTGGAACCCGTGCTGGAACAGCTCCGTCCTGCTCTGCGCCTCCACCCCCGAGATCAACTTGCGGTCGCTGTATCGCGCCTGCGGCCCGCTCCGCCACGGCAGAAGCAGCCGGAACCCCTCCTCCGCGTTGTCCACCTCCGCCCGGTCCACCGCCTCGCTGTACAGCCCCGCCGAGACGGGCCCCGCCCGGTCCACGTCCCCGGGGCCCCTCCCGCGCAAGAGCCCGATCCGCTGCCACGCCCGCGGAAGCGCACTCTCCCGATCCTTCTTGGGCAGCACGTCGGACCCGATCGACGGGTAGAACATGAGCACCGGCGGGATCAGATTCGGGTTCGCCCGCACCGCCCGCGTCCGCGTCAGCTTCTGCCGCGCGATAAAGTCCTTCGGGTCGTCGGGTACGCTCAGGCCCGGCGCGATCTGCCAAAACGGCGGCCTCTTCGCCCGCGTGAGGAACTCGCGCGCAAAGCAGCCCCGGGGCACCCCCGCGGCGTCGAGGACCGCGTGGGTCACCAGCGGCTCGTTCTCCCCCACGAGCACCAGGTTGCACCGCTCCATGCCGTCCAGGATCTCCTCGGTGAGTGTGTGGAACGCGTCCACCGTGCTCTGGACCTGGTCCGCCCCGTACGAGCACCACCTCCAGATGCTCAACTTGGTCGGCGCCGCCTCTCGCTTGCTCTCAGAGCATTCACCCTCCTCAAGCTTTCCAGGCTGCTCTGCTGCTGCTTCTGCCGCTGCTTCTGCCGTTGCTGCTGCCGCCTCCGGCTCCGCGACGACCTTCCCGATTCGAAGCAGATGGATCCAATTGCTCAGCAGGTCCTCCAGGGGCACCCAGCAGTACGATGCCCTCCTCAACACCCATGACACGTCCTTGATGAAATAGGGGAACGCCACGCACCGCTTCTCCTGGTCGTAGATCACGCCCATCGTATCCCCCCCCGAACCCCCCGCCGAGTCGAACAGTCTGATGTACCTCGGCCGGGCAGGCCGTCCAGCGTCCTTCCCCTCCAAGACTGCATTGTTGAAGAGCTCCTGGTGGGACAGCATGTCCTCGTCCTGGAGCGCCCGCACCCAGAAGAACACCGACGCCTCCTCGGCGTTGGGCATGACGATCTTCTCCAGGAACTTGGTGATCTGCGGCTCCAGCATCTCCCGCAGGCCCGCCGTCTTTTCGCCCCGGCTGCTGTCAAAGTACGACGGGCGCCTCGCAAGCTCGTCGAGGTCCTCGGGGCCTTTCCCGTGGCACGTCATCCAGCCGACGGCGACGAGGTAGTTGAACAGCGCCACGCATCGGTCGATGTCGAGCTCATCGGACGCGGGTACCGAGAATTTCCCTTGATCCACCAAATGACCGTCAATGTCCAGCAGCGAAGAGACGCCTGCAGGCTCAGGAGGCGGCTTGGAGTCTTCCATCCTGGTTCTCCCTTCTGATCCTCTGCCGCTGTGACTGGTACTCGGTGCAGAAATGTCCGGTCTCTGAATTCTCCAGTAAAGGCGAGGTTGAGATTGGCGGATCACCGTCACTGGATGAACAGCAGTTGTTGTTGTTGTTGTTGTTGTTGTTGTTGTAGCGGAGAATCCAATGCTTCTACCAAGGAGTAGTAGGCAGTGATTGTTGTTGTTGTTGTTGTTGTTGTAGTAGTATATTTAATAGTAGGCAGTTGCAGTGCTCGGGGCTCTTCAATAGGGGGGCTGTTGACAAATAGCGGCCCTGGTTGCCCGGGACGACATCAATCGATCTGAGCAGTAGTCATTGCCAATCTTTTTTTTTCTTTCTCTACTACTACTACTACTGCTACCTAATCCCCCCTCTCCTGTCAAAGGTCCGCCAGTGTTCTAGCAATTAGTAGTAGTAGTACTCCATATGGTGCTTCCATTCAATCGCCGCCAAACACGCTCATGCCATCAATGGGCTGATGGATGTTTTCAGTCGCCCCCTATTCCTTCTCCATCAAGCTCTCGAACAACGGCGCAAGAGACCTGGCGCTCCTCTTGGCCCGCCGCCTCTGCCCGTTGTCGAAATCAACATGCACCGCCCCGAACCTCGTCCCATACCCGTCCGCCCACTCAAAGTTGTCCATCAGCGACCACCCAAAGTACCCCCGCACGTCCACCCCGTCCTCCTCCCGCGCGCGCGCCATCGCCCTCACGTACCCGTCCCAGAAGCCCACCCGGAACTCGTCCTCGAGCACCTCCTCCGCCCCCAGCGCGCCCTCGTCCTTGACGCTCGTCCCGTTCTCCGTCACCACGATCCGCGGCCGCCCGTACCGCCCGCTCAGCCACGCCAGCAGGCTGCGGAACCCCTCCGGGCACGGCCGCAGCCAGGCGCAATGCGTCTCGGGCCCGATGACCGCGCCCTGCTTGTTCTCGAACAGCAGGTCCAGGTGGCCCACGAAGTCGTCGGCCGCGGGCGGCGCTTCCCCGGCCCGGTGCCGCGCGTAGTTGGTCGTGTAGTGGTTCATGCCGTAGTAGTCGTTGGACCCGAGCACCAGCGCGCGCTCCTCCGCCGTGAACGCCGGCAGCCGCTCGCCCAGCTGCGCGCGCATCGACGCCGGGTAGTCCCCGAGGTAGATGGGGTCCGCGAACCACCCGATCATGAACTCCACCCTGCGCTGCGCGGCCGCCATGTCCCGCGGGTCCGCCGCGTCCCACGGCAGCGCCCAGTCGCCGTTGAGCACGATCCCGATCTCCCCGCCGCCGCCACCGCCGCTGGCGTCCGCGCGCCGGAAGTCTTCCCGGTACGCCCGCACGGCGCGCCCGTGCGCGACGAGCTCGTTGTGCCCCACGATCCAGGGCTCCGTCTCCCTGCCCGCCGTGCGGCCCGGCGCGTGCAGGCCCGTGCTGTGGCCCAGGACGGCCGGGCACCAGGGCTCGTTGAACGTCGCCCAGTGCTTCACCTTGGGCAGCGCCCGGAACACCACCCGCGCGTAGTTCTCAAAGTCGAGCGGGAACTCCTCCCGGCTGCGCAAGCCTCCGTAGCGCCGCTCCAGCTCCTGCGGCAGGTCCCAGTGGAAGAGCGTCACGAACGGCGTGATGCCCGCCTCGAGCAGGTCGTCGACGAACCGCACGTAGTGCGCCAGCCCGGCCTCGTTGACGGGGTCGTTGCGCCCGCCGAGCGGGATGATGCGCGACCACGACAGAGAGAAGCGGTATGCCCGCGCCCCGAGCTCCTTGAGCAGCGCAATGTCCTCCGCTGTGCGGTTGTACGCGTCGCACGCCACCTTGCCCGATGACCCGTCCGCGATGACGCCTGGCTTCTCACAGAACGTGTCCCAGATGCTCGGCGCGCGGCCGTCCTGGTCGACGGCGCCTTCGATCTGGTAGCTGCTGCGCGGTGAGCCCTTGCATCAATGCATCGCTTCGTCCCCAATGGATCCTGAGAGACTCACGAAGCTGTGGCAAAGCCCCATAAGAAGTCCTGTGGCAGCGACATTGCGGGATCGGGCGGGAATCGAGTGACAGCGAGTCGACAAGTTTGAAATTGGTTGATTTCGAGATCTATAAACTCCGTACTCCGTACGCCTGTGTGTTGAAGCTGTGAGGATTGACAATCAACGCTTCCGCTCTGGCGACCTTGAGCTCTGCTTCAGCTGATGGATGTCGAGTGGGGTTGACCCGACCCTCTGACCCTTGACCTTGTTCACTATGCACTGTGAATGCCTTCAACTTGAATCAACTAACTCCAATGAGCGGGTAAATTCAAACCACGAAAGCGACATCGGACTGATGACATGCGAGTACAGGCTAGCAGCAGCCTTTTGGTCTTACCCCTCCTTTGCCCCTCCCCCTCCTTTTTTTTTCTTTTTTTTCCAAAGCACGTCGGAGTTCATGTCGACACTATATTAGCCGGGAACCCCCCCCCCC
>NQYQ01000001.1:2143635-2166496 GCA_003055925.1 Escovopsis sp. Ae720 | reverse complement strand
GTACTGCGTAGTGCGGAGTACTCGTTTTCGTTTTCGTAGGTCGACTCGACCCTCGTACAGTGCGAAATGCATCCATTGATCAATCGCCCTTTTGAATGGATCCCGCCAACTACCTCCCTCCCCCCCTCCCTCCCTCCCTCCATCTATCAACCATTGATCCATCCATCCAATCCATCAATCCATCCATCCAAACTCGTACTATCATTTTCCTTTCCCTTTTCTCTATTCCGAGCTGGGCATCTTTCTGCCATGCTGCATCGTCCTACTCCCGGGCCCCCGAGCAGAGCCTTCAGTCCGGGCTCCAAGCCAGCTCCAAGCTTCTCTCCACCGGCTGCAAGAGAGCTGACAAGCTCCCGAACCATGGCGCCCGATCGATGCCCTCAAGCACCCCTCGCACCCGCATCAACAAGGCACGGATCTACGAGGGGATGCTCGTGCTCCATCCATGCGACTTCTCTCCTCCCATGCTGCCCTGGCTGAATGGATCCATGGATCCTAGTGCCCAAGGCACGAGTACTCGACTGGCTTCTTCCTCTCCACGTCTCCAGCGCATCGATAGATTGAGCATGACGCGCAGCGGCAGCGGCTATCTCGGCTTCTCCCCTCGGCCAGGGAAATATCGATAGATCAATGGGAGAATACGAGGTCAAAGGAGTACTCGTACTCTCACCGAGTACTACCCCTACGAGTAAACTCGTACTCGTACGAGAAGCTCCAGTCTCCGGCTTCGCGCACGCGACACATACTCGTACTCGTACTCGTGCGAGTAGAAAATGCAGGTGCATGATGCCAACACCAGCTCGAGGCGATCATTATTCGCAAACAACGCAAAAAACGACGGCTCATTCTGGCCATCCTCGAGGTTTCTTCTCGTTTCTCCCCTCCCCTCCCCTCCCCTCCCCTCGTCTCTTCTTCTTCTTCTTCTTCTTCTTCTCTTTCTTTTTTTCTTCTTTGTTTCCTTTTTTCTTTTTCCTTTTTATTTTTTTTCTACTATTTTCACTCTCCGAGTGTAACATATCACCACGGGGCCACGCCTACCTGACAAGGATGCCGAGTGAAACAGGGCTGCGAAACACTAGCCTCGGCATCAACATCATCTCCAAAAAAAAAAAAAGAAAAAGAAAAAAAGAAAAAGAAAAAAAGAAAGAAGCGAGCTCTTGTCCACACCCTCCAGCCAAAGGCGATCACGGACCAAACCGGCGCACCTCCTAGGTCAGAGGGAGGGGAAGGGAGATGCGCGTTGGCCCGTCCGAGCAGCGGGCCAACGTGCGCTTCTGGCGATCAACAAGGCAGGCCAACGCTGCCCCCAAAAAGATGATGTCATGCCCTGGTCAAAGCCCAGTCATCTCGTTGCTTGTTGCTGATGTTCTTGTCTTCCCAGGTATGTTTGTGATTCTCCTCTCGACAACTTCGAACAATCTAGGCATCCAAGAGACCCAGCCTCAGTCAAGAGCATGCGGGGAAAACTTCCGTACATACAGGTACACAGAGGGAGACAGCAAGAGAGAGAGAGAGAGAGAGAGGAAGAGAGAGAGAGACAGTTGATACCCAACAGTCCGCGCTCGTCGACGGCCAAGTCCGTGGTTCCGCCTCGCCCTGATATCTCGTCCCTACCTGTCCGCATCGCTGCAGGCCCCTTTGATTGCATGATGCCACGACAAAATCTCCGTCTTCTCCGCACCTTATTTTACTTATGGCGTGAGCGAAAGATACAAATCGGCCTCGCCCTTGGACCCTCGACGGGGTATCCCTACCTCGACCGACACCGAGACATGGATAGATTCATGCATCCACGAGTACGGAGTACGGAGTACGAGTACCAGAGCGGACGGCGCGACGTTTCCCTCGCGCGCGACTCAGCTCCCGGTTGGAAATGTCCCCCCACGCTCGCCCGCGTGCATGAACACACATCCATCAATACATACATACATACATACGAGTATCGCGCCTTCGCTGCGTCGTACTCGCACGAGTATGTACGGAGTAGACCGTTCCATTCGCGCTCGTGCTCCCCACGGGATTCGCCCGGCCGATCTGCGCTCTGCTGCGGGCGCGCAGGCGTCTGACACATGCCGCCGCCTCCTGCGATGCCGTGTGACCGCGACGCCCTCGGGGGCCTGCGCTGCATGGGGCTCGCGATCTGCGCGACGGCACATGGGCGTTTTTCTGATGCAGGCAAGGTGCGGGATGCGTGACACATGCGCGCTCAGAACTCCTCGGAAGCTTCTGCGATTAGAAGGGCCCGTCTCTGTGGCACGGCGGGGCCGTCCTTGATGTCGTGCGACTCAAGAGTGCGCGCACAAAGGTGGTGCTTCGTGACAGGTGTGAATCCGTACGAGTACGAGTACCATGGGGCCTGATAAAACGACGAATGGACAATGGTAGGTTTTTTCAGCAGGCTTTCAGAACAGTGAATTCTCATTCTTGTGGGATATCGGGAAAGCGTGAAAAAGAAAAGAAAAGAAAGCAAAGGAAAAGGAAATCAAAAAAAAAAAGGGAAGAAAAAACACCCGCTACCTGTACTGTAGAAACCCGACATGGACGCCAAGAATTACCCAAGATCGCCTTTCCCCCCCCCAGTTGCCTCGTACCAATACAACTTTGATTCTTGAAGGCAGCCTAGATGAGTAGGCCGTCGCAATTTGCCTCGGCAGAGGATCTGGTCTCATGCCCAGGTCCGACCATATCCGCCTTTGCCCATCGAGGATCTGCTGCCGGATGAAGAAGATCGAGATCAATCAACATGGCGCCTTACCCGGCCGCGGCCCGCTTGGCATTCTCCCGCCCAATCTTCTTGAAGAAGGCGCTGCTCTCCTTCTTGGTCGTCTTCTTCTTGAGCGTCGCGTTCATCTTCTTGTTCTGCTCAATGTACGCCATGTCCTGCCCGCCGCTGAGCTCGCCCAGGGTGCCGGCCGTGCGCCGCACCGCGCCCTTCTTCTTCTTGCGGCCCATGGTGCCGCTGTGGAAGAGGTCGTCGATGTCCTCGTCCTCCATGCCCTCGTTCTCGACGAGCACCTTCTGCAGCAGCTCGCGGCGCTCGCCGGCCGTCGCGAACGCCAGCCCGGGCGTCTTCTCGATGTTGGCGAGCTGCGTGATGACCTTGAACGCGTACCCCTGGTCGACGAGGAACGCCTGGCGCTTGGACGAGAAGTACATCTCCTGCGTGTCCTTGGACACGAGCGAGTAGAAGAAGGCGTTGAAGCCCTCGTCGTTGCGGCGCTTCGCCCGCAGGATGCGCCCGAGCCGCTGGGCCTCCTGGCGCCGCGAGCCGTAGTGCGACGAGATCTGGATCAGGCACGTCGCCTCGGGCAGGTCGAGCGACGTGTCCCCGATCTTGGACAGGAAGAGCGTGTTGATGTTGGGGTTGTGCTGGAAGTTCTCCAGGATCCGCAGGCGCTCGTCCTGCCCGGTGCCGCCGTAGATGAAGGCCTTCTCCAGCTTGAGCGCGTACGCCTTGAGCGCGTACACGTTGTCCGAGAAGACGATGATCTTGTCGCCGCGGGACTCGTGGTAGTTGACCAGGTACTGGCACGCCTGGAACTTGCGCGGGTTCATGATGTAGAGCAGGTTCTTCTTGCGCGTCGACGCGCGCAGGTACTCGTCGTAGAACTCGGTCGGCATCGGGCACCACACCTCGGCGCACTGCACGCGCGCGATGTGGCCCTGCTTCGACAGCTCCATCCAGTTCGCCTCGAAGAGCTTCGGCCCGATGAGGAAGTTGAGGTCCGAGATCTTGTCGTCCTCTCGCAGGAGCGTCGCGGTGAGCCCGAGCTTCGAGTGCGTCTTGATCGACGAGGTGACCTTGCGGAAGATGTTGGCCGGCACGACGTGCACCTCGTCCAGCAGCATCAGGCCCCACTCCCGCCCCGTCAGGAACCGCATCATCTTCTCCGCGTCGTACGACCTGGCTCGCGACTGCGTGACCATCGAGTACGTCGTCACGATGATGCCCGTGCTGCCCGTGAAGACGGTGTTCTTGTTGTCTGACGTGAAGGCGACGATATCGTCGGGGTTGATGTTGGACCACTTGAGGAACTCGTTCCGCCACTGGACCACGGACATGGAGCTGGTGCACAGGACGATGACGCCCTTCTTGATGGTGCAGGCCGCCGTGATGCCAACGAGCGTTTTGCCGGCGCCGCAGGGCAAAACGATGAGGCCGCTCTTGGCGCGGCCGTTGCCGAACATCTTGCTGAGACTCTTCTCCTGGTACGGCCGAATCTGCGTGCCGGGCTTCAGGTCGATATCCAGCGTCGCGTTGGCCTCGTCCCTCCGGAAGTCGTATTCCTCGAGCACGGGAAATCCGAGGTTGAGGCATTCCTTCTGCACCGTCTCGACGTCTTTGTCGGCAATCTCAAACGAGTGCGTGACCTCCTGATCATCGTCATCGTCCTCGTCATTGAGCCTGCCCAGGACGTCTCCCTCGGGCGCGGCCTGGCCGTCCTGGGCCTGGTCGTTGGTCTTTTGCAGGCCATTGGCCTGCTTCACGCCGGCGGCGTTCTTGGTACCGGGAATGACGAGGCCGTCGATCTTGGGCGCCGCGGTGGTCGTGATCTCCTGCGTGCCCTGGACGCGACAGGGACCGATCTTGGGGTTCTTGAGCAGCATCTGGAGCATGTCGGGGTCGGGGCTCTCGACGTAGTACTTGGTATTCTTGAGGACGAGCTTGACCTTGCCGTAGCTCTTGGTGCAGCTCTCGATGAACGTTCGGATCTCGTCTGGTAGGGGCGTCTTGAGGAAGCGGTCGAGGGTATTGATGATGTCTTGGGGCGAGAGGCCGACGGACACGGCGGCGTAGAGCGAGTGCGTCGTCAGGGCGTACTCGTGCATGAACGTCGGCCGGGAGAGGGGCTCGGAGATGGTGATGAGGAAGTCCTGCGCCTGTTCCGCCAGCGGATTGAAGCTTTCGAGAATGATCCTGCCCTTGAGCGGGTCGATCCACAGCGGGCGGTTCTTGTGGTCCTTCTTGAGGTCGAGGTACGAGAAGTCATTGTTTCCAAAGATGTGAGGCAGGGGCTCGCGGATGTGGTGTTTCTTCTGGTAGTGATTAAGCGAAAACCGGTCTATATTCTCCTCGATATTCTGCTCCAGCGCCTGGTCAAGAGGCGCGTCCTCCTCGTCCTCCATCCCCATCTCGTCGCCACTCTCGATGCTGCGCGGCGTCGCGGGCCCCGGCGTGGACATGGTCGACGTCCTCCCAGCCTTGACCCCGCCCTGGACGCCGCCGTTCGCCTTTCTCTTGGGAGGCATGATGGATTCTGTATCGATTCAACGGCCTCGAGAGCGAAGGGCGAGCGTCGGCGATGGCGGCGCGAAGGTGACGACAGTGAAGAGAAGAAGGAAGTGATCGCTGGATGGAAGTTCATCATCAAGACTGGAAGCTCGAGCTTCAAGGCATTGAGAATGACTAAGCAAAAGGGGCTTACCTAATAATCGCCACGAAAGTACGCTAGACAATTTATGGCTAGACCAGTGTGTCTGAGCTGAGCACTGTGCCAGAGTCTTCGCTGAAATAGAAATCGGCACAGGGGATTTCTTCTCGCTGCGGCGCGTCGCTTCAGGGGCCAAATCGACCCCGCCAGAGCGGGTGCCATTGCGGGCGCCAGGCCGACACGCTCGGGATTCATGCGGACTGATGGCCTACCGGGTTGGGAATCGCATCTTGACATCAATATCAATCTGACTCGACTCTCTACATCCACATCTACAAGACATCTCGAGCGAATAGACTTGCGGGCTTCATTTTTTTGCATTTTCTTTTTTTTGTTTCCAAAAGAATTCCTTTGAAAATTTACGCATTTGTTTGGAGTCCAAGGCAACAGGAAGCAACCATGTGGTAGGCGGTTTGGATCAACAAGGCACGCTCGAGAAGATCATGGCTGACGACTTGCCTAGTAAACACGTTCTCAACGCCCAGGTCTCCATCCGATCAGCATGCTGTATGACCTATCGCTCTCTTTTCACCCCCTACTCCATGTTTTGAATACGGACCCAGTGGCCGTGGGAAGCAAGACTGACGGTCATCGACCTCTAGGCCGGAAATGGTTCGACTGCGCCGAGTGTCACGAGGAGCACGAGAGCCACCCCCTGAAGCAGAGCCAGGAGATGACCTTTGCCTGCAAGAAGTGCAAGAAATGCTTCCGCAAGGACGCCGCCGAGTTCGAGGAGAGCGATGAATACTGCCCGCACTGCGACAACCACTTCGTCATCGACGCCAAGACCCCCCAGGCCGCGCTGTCGATCGAGAGCGACGACGTACGAATGAACAGCAAGATGCTCAGGGACGAGAGACAGAAGTTGGTCGGCGCAAGGTCGATCTTCGACCCGACCCCCGAAGCCGACAAGCTGGGTTGAATCCGATATATCCTCCATCTTCCCTTAAGGTGCGTGCCCAAGGGGAGGTGGGGGGGGGAGCACGGGAGTTGCATGGCGTCAGGATCAAGCCTCAATGGAGGCTTGTCGAGGTCCATGAGTTAAAGGGCGCGAGGAGTTGAGAAGTGAGGGGCAACTCTCCCCTACTGGTTTCACATGCGATATACATTATTGGCGTTGGTGATTTTTTTCTTGATCCGTGGAGCGGTCACTAGATACTACGCATCTCTACAAGCCCCAGGCTACTACCTATTCATTCATTCATTACATACCTATTCCGCCGCGGAGTCGTCCCCACCTCTGTGGAGAATGCTTGCGCTCCCAGCCCCGGGGGCGCGGCCCGTCTTCTTCTTCGCGGCCTCCTCTTGCTTCTCCTGCTCGATTTCCTTGACGTAGTTCTCGATCTCGTTGTCTGGCAGCATCTCGACCCCCGTTCCGGGCGCCATGAGCGCGATCTCGATGTTCTTCGCTCCGGTCTGCACGACCTCCAGAAGGGACTTGATCGCGAGCCGTATGGTCGATTCGCGATCCATGTCCTCCTTGAAATTCCTCTCCAGGAACTCGCGCACGGTCTTGCTCGAGCGTCCGATGGCGTTTGCCTTCCTACACGAGGGCATCAGTCTATGTCCGAGTGTCGCCCGATCTGTGAATCACGAGGCGGTCGACCTACCAAGCCGAGTAGATTCCGGAGGGTTCCGTCTGATAAAGCCTGGGAGCTTTGCTCCCCTGGTCAAAGCCAACGACCAGTGTGCTGATTCCAAATGGCCGAACACCACCGGCCTGCGTGTATCGCTGCTGTACTCCGGCGACGTATTTGGTGATGTACTCGATCGTGACGGGATCTTCGACCGACAATCGGTGGGACTGGGCCTCTGTCCGGGCCTTGTCGACGAGGATGCGGGCGTCTGCGTTGAGGCCGGCGAAGGCCAGGGCAACGTGGTGGTCGAGCACCTGAATCTTGGAGGGGGTGATGCGGGTATCTTGGAGCTTCATGGCCGATCGCTTCTCGCAGCCTAGGACGACGACGCCCTTGCCCTTGACGCCCACGGCGCATGTTCCTATTCGCCCATGATGTGAGCATGTCGGGGTGCACGAGGAGGAGGAGGAGGAGGAATGATGAAGGAGACGGGGGGCGGGACGGGGCGGGGGAACCAAGCGGCGTCGCACGTACCCCTCTTGACTGCTTCGCCGGCATATTCGACCTGGAAGACGTGTCCGTCGGGACTGGAGAGCACTCGTCAGATGATGGAAGCTGGGCCGACGGAGCAATGGTCACGAACCTAAACACTACATGTAGCCATCGCTGTCAGAGACAATGCACTTCTGCTGCGGAGACTTGAGGCAAACATACCCGACAAAGCTCTATCGTAACCAGACGCCATGATGAAGAAAAGTAAGACCCTGAAGACACGCGGCACTCGATGCGTAGACTGGCTCTGGAGGTCGACGATTGTCGTTTGATGCCGGCGGTCGAGGTCGAGATAGGTGGGTATTGACTTGGTATGGATATCGAAGCTTCGTCAGAGTGGAAGCCTGCCCTGCCCGCAGGTACGAGTACCAGAGAGACGACTCGTTCCCTCAGCGATGCTGCGTCGACTGAGGCGAGCTCTAAGGCTACAGGTAAACTGCCGCTACGGAGTACGGAGTACCTTCGCACAGGTACCTTTTACCAGCCCCGGTGGCTGAGCTCAACTCAGTTGAGGCTTCAAGCGCCTCACCCTCCGGCGAAAGAGCGGAGAAACGTGGCAGCGCGGCCGAGGCACAGTGACCATTGCATGAAGATACACTGTCTAGGTACTGGTGATGATACACGGCAGGCGCAAGAAGGGTGTCATCAGACAGCTCTTCCCTTCTGTTTACAAACGGAGAACACGATGGGCATTCCAAACGAGTCAACCTCCAGTCCTCCGGACATCTTCTCCTCAATCCTTCGATCAATCAATTAATCAATGCATCTTAGGGCAGCGCAGGTCTTATTCTATCACTGGACATGGCTTTGTTTCGACGACAGTTTGATATTAACCATATATGGTAAGCTGCTGGAATACAACAAGTGGCGTCTCAGACATCGTCCCCCTTCTCTTCCAACCCCACGCAACAGCCCAGCTACTGCAACCCGAGATCAATCACGAAACTCCAGCTCATTTTATAGACAAGTCATGCTGATAGAGCTCTTAGGGAAGAATTCCCATGCGACTGAAGAGAAGACTCAGAACTTCGTAACCTCAACCCAGCGGTGCACCTGCAAGACACCGGCGACTGCCTGCGACTTGAACGCCAGCCGCTTCTTGAAAGCTTCAAGCCAAAGTATCTCCAGCACGCCGTCCTGGCACAGGGCGTCCATCTCCCGGAAATAGTCCAGGGCTACCGTCATGGGCGCGACCAAGATGTCTGGCTGAATCGTCGAGTCCAGCGCCGAGTCCAGACCTCGACAGATGTTGGCAGCCAGCCCCCTCCCGTCCCTGTACCGCGTCGGGTCAATCTGGAGACCATCCGACAGGTCGGTCCAAATGCCGGAATAGGCGTCCACGGCGGGCTGGAGGACGATTGCGTGGAGGCTCTCGATGCAGCGATGGAAAGGGATCTGAGACATCCAGTAGTACAAGAACATGAGGCTCGTGTGGGCGTCCCTGAAGACATAGGTGTTCTCGAACGGGACATCCCCGGCAGAGCCTCTCATGTCTTGCGCCCAGAACGGATATGGGTGCTCCTCAGTCGCCGTGTACGCCTCCTGGAGCCAAAGGCGGAAGCGCCCCTCAAGCATCAGGCAGTGACGCAAGAGCTCTTTGGCGTGAGCCTGGCGAGCAAGAGTGGCTTGGAGTGGCAGGATCTGGTCTACCTTCACGAACAAGGCAGGGAGCTGGAGGACAATGTCGAAAAGCAGGTCAAGAGGCGATTTGGGGTGTTGCTCCCACGGCAGACTCAACCATTCGGGCGAGGACAGGAAAGTCTCCCTGCGACCTATCAAAGCGAGGCTCACCTATCAACATGTCAGCACACAATCATACGCTCGAAATCATTCAGTGGATGCGAGAACTCACGGCAACAGGGCGACATATCCCCACGAAAAAGTGGTGATGAGGAGACTGGGCAAAGTGCCGCGGGCCTAGACTCGCCATTTGCTCGGCTGTAAGTCTAGACGGCGTACCAGTTCCATCCTGCTATCATTGCGCGATCCACGTCAGTCACCATTCACAGCCATGGGGAAGACGACCTGCCCGGACGATCTTGGATGGCGGGGGAGCTCACCTCGAACGAGAAGGCGCAGTGCCTCTCTGTGGAGTCACCGCCTTCGGTGAGCCGTTGGCGCATGACGCATTGCGCGTTTGAACCGAAGGCCCCGTCCGCCATCAGCTGCAGATCCGCGGTCGAGTGGGGTGGCAGCTGAACATTGAACAAGCCGGGAGTGATGTCTCCAGCCTCAGCCGCTTCCTGCCTCCAGACGCTCGCCAGGTTGGTTTGCATCGCCGTGACCAGAGCGGGAAACTCGCCGCCTTGGCTGGAAGGGTTCGAATAGTCCTCCCATGAGGATGCTAGGGGGGGCGGCGGGATCGCCTGCGGGTGTTCCACTGGAACCGGCGTGGAGCTCGACGATCCAGCCTTCTGTCTTCGAGGAGGCTTCTTCGGATGGGACGACACGCGGCCCCCGTCCTCGAGTGTGCCAGTGATGAAGATCCTTTCCCTTTCGTATCCCTCACAGACCCTTTTGCTGCCGATACAGGTCTGGCAGTAGGGCCTTTCGTTGCTACACTATTGGTTTGCCGAGGCAGAGGGTGTCAGCAAAGGCGAGCTCTCGTCTCGTTCGAGGCCCTTTGACCACTGAGGCGGAGGGGGTTGGATGTGAGGGGGCTTCGGTACGTTGACCTCTTACCTTGATCCTTCGATGGCGACAAGTCTCGCACCCCTTATATTTTCCCGCAACGCCGACCATTTTGAATGGATTTCTTCCTTGTATCGTCTTGTTTCTTGCCTCTTTCAGCTTCAGAAGGAAGTTTGTTTCTGCGGTCTTGCCACTGCCGTCAAGCATCATCCTCGCGGCCAGATATCTTATATAGCCGTGGGAATCCATGGCTTTTCCATGAGCAGGCCTCCGATCTTTGATCAACAGGGTCAATTCTCATTCGATCTGAAGCGGGAGGAGAATTCCCGAATCCCTACGTGAAGCCGTGCCCAATCTTGTCCTCGGACGAGTCCTTGGCAGCTGTCCCTGACTGACACTGAGAAAGGAGACGAAGATGCCGGTCCCTTGCACCTCGCGAGCAGTCCACAACCGACGTCGACCACGTCTGTCCGCGTAGCGCGGCTGACGAATGAGAAGGCTGCGAGGGCATCTCGGAACCAGCAGCACGCAGGCGGACCGTGTGGAAGGCTTCCGTGCCGACGTCCAGCTCAGGGGCAAGCTGCCTCGCGCAGCCTTGTTCCTGGCCCTCGGTTGGCTGGAGCGACGACCTGGCATCTTCACCTCGGCAGAGCTGATCTTCCCAAAGGAGGAATAGATGTGAACCCTCAAGGGGCAGCCCTGTGCCACGAGCTGCAGGACTCTTCTGAGGATCCCCCCAGGGGAAACGCTGGAGCACCAGGTTTCGTAGGGCTGACGCAGAGCAGGACCCGTACGTCTCATTGGCCCGGCCCGCACGTACGGCTGAGCCTACCAAGAACCGACGGCATCTACGCGCAGGCAGATGCCCGATTCGTCGAAGTCGCACTCGACTCTGCAGCACTAGCCGGGCCAATGCAGCCCAACGATTCGGAGCTTGGGCGAGGCAGAGTCCGGACGCAGATCATGCACGGGGTCATGGACAGGCGCTCAACGGGTGACGTGAATATGCAGGGACGGCCTCTCTTGCCGGTTGGGGACATGGGAGCAGCAACGAGAGACAGCCTTTCGCGTGAAACACACCCGGATCGCCCCTGGTATTGGACGCCGGACGGCCGAAGGGGGGGGGGATCACGCCATGCGGAGAAGACGACGGGCCACTGAGTAAGCATCGCGGGACTGACATGACGACAGCCTTGGATCAAATCAATCCTTTGTCTTCTGGTTTTCTTCTCTGCTGGTTTTCTCCGCCGAGGTCCCACCCAAAGAAATCCAACGTCAGTGGTGATTCTTCCGAACCCCGTTCCGTCATCAGGTAACGCTGAGCCGGCCTCTTCCTTGATCAAATGTACTTGTATGGATTCATGATGCCGTTCTGCATGTCTTGGGTTAGACCGACTTTGCTCTCTCCTCTCTTGCTGAATAATGTTCATCCGTCATTTTCCTCCGCAGGGGAGTGAAGAGGAGGGGGAAGGGGGAGGGGGGTTTTGGGGTATGAGAAGTTTCGAGAGGACACTCACCGGATCGTACAGATTCTTGATCTGCTTCATGAGGCCAATCATGGTGGCGTTCCGGCTGTGCTGAATGTAATTCTTCTTGGCCAATCCCAGGCCGTGCTCTGCGCTGATGCTTCCCTGCCGCTTCTCGATCCATTCGTAGACAAAGGGCTCGAGGGCCTCCTCGACGGCGGCGTCGTACCGCCTCACCGCAACGTTGAGGTGCAGGTTGGAGTCGCCCATGTGGCCGTAGCCCACGACGCCCCTGGCCGGGTGGTCGTCCGAGTCGCCGAGCAGGCCGCGCGCGTCGAGGCGGGCCCTGACGTCGTCGACGAGCGCGTACATCTCGGCGAGCGGGATCGAGACGTCGTACTTGTACACCCCGCCGCCGTGGCCGATGCACTCGGGGATGCCCTCCCGCCAGCTCCAGAGCGCCTTGAGCTGCGTGTCGTCCTGGGCGACGACGCCGTCGGCGACGATGTCCTTGCCCATGACGTCCTCGAGGAAGGCCTCGAGCTTGGCGGCGTCGTGCTCGCCGTTGGAGCCGCTCGTCTCGACGAGGCAGTAGAAGGGCCAGTCGCCGTCGAGGGGCCGCTTGTCGCCGCGCACGTCGTGCACGAGCTGCTGGCTCTTGGCGTCCATGAGCTCGAAGGCGGACAGGATCTCGCCGAGCTGGGCCTTTGCCTCGCGGAACGCGCGGCGCGCCTTGTCGAAGGACTCGAGCCCGAAGAAGGCCACGTTGACCGCGGCCGGGCGCTGCGCGCACTGCACCACGAGCTTGGTGATGATGCCGATGGTGCCCTCGGCGCCGATGAGCAGCTGCTTGAGGTCGTAGCCCGTGTTGTTCTTGCGCAGCGTGCACAGGTCGCTCATGACGCTGCCGTCGGGCAGGACCGCCTCCATGCCCAGCACGCTGCCGTGCAGGCTGCCGTAGCGCAGCAGCCGCAGACCGCCCGCGTTGGTCGCGACGTTGCCCCCGACGTGGCACGAGCCCTTGGCCCCGAGGTCCAGCGGGAAGATGTGCCCGCGCTCCGCGACGAACCGGTCCGCCGTCTCGAGCACGACGCCAGCGTCGAGGAGCAGCGCGCCGCTGACATCGTCGAACGAGTGGATCTGGTTCATCCGGCCCATGCTGACCACGATCTCGTCGAACACCGGCACCGACCCGCCCACCAGGCCCGTGTTGCCGCCCTGAGGCACCACCGCCAGCCGGTTGTCGTTGCAGTACCGCACGATCTCGCTGACCTCGTGCGTCGACGCCGGCCGCAGCACCAGCCGGCCCTGCCCGCGGTACTTGTGCATCCAGTCCTCGTTGAACGGCGCCAGGTCATCCCCCGCCGCGCCGTCGATGAACCCCGCGCCCTCGCCGCCCACAATCTTCTTGAGCTGCGCGACGTGCTCCTCCGTCAGCGTCGCGAACCGCTCGTCCCGCTTCAGGCTCGGGTACGCCTCCGCCGTGAGCCTCGCCCGCGCCGCCCGGCTGGTGGAAGAGAAGCAGGCGTGCGCCGAGGCCGCAAAGCATCGCGGCTGCGGCCCGAGGCGCGCCCTCGAGCTCGCAAGCACCGCGCCGCGACTGGGGGCTCCATTGCGTGCGCCGAAGGGACCCCCGCGGCAGGGAGTCCTCAGCGCATCCAAGGGCCTCGCCAACCGTGACCGCATGATCCCGTCAGTCTACCTTTCAATGCCTTCTTGTCCTCCAAAAGAAAAACCGTATCCGAGGATCCAGCGGACACCAATTGCTGCAAAATCTTGCCCTCTGTCGCCGCTGCGCCGATCCTCAATGCCCCCGGCCAATCCAGTCGATGAGCTTTCGGCGAGATGATGAGACCAACTTAGGCCACGACGCAATGAAGGAGTAAATGCTCGCAAGATCGCGGGCTGAGAGGGGGAAATACGGGTGAATGCAGGAAAAGAGCGCTGCGCCGGATGATGGTGATGATGATGAAGATGATGCTGGTCGTTGAGCTTCGGGCTAAAACGGGTTCGTCAGCAAGGCCGAACGAATTAATGGCACGATCGTGGGCGAACCCGAAACCGCGTGCGCCTCCGAGCCCGGAGCTGACCATGGAACAGTGTATTTTGGGAAGATACACGGTAATAAAGGTGGATCATTCGCGCGAAGAACACAGTGCGTATGCATCACCATCATCATCATCATACAGAGAAGCAGCAGCATCGGGGGCTCAGGTAATGTCATTCAAGCTCTATCAAATATCATTTGAAGCTGCTAGATAATGCCAGTTGTGCTCCCATTGCCATTGCTTCATGTCCCAAAGCCAAGCCCCATTTCCCCCTTCGAACAAAGTGATTCCTGAATGCTATGCACGCAAGCTTTTTTCCATTTTAACCTTGAACAAATAAGATGTGATATCATCCACCGCTGCAACAAGAAAGAAAACACTATCCAAAACAGCAAACCAGGCGAGGAGAAAGGAAAAATGACAAAGGAAAAGGGGGAGGCGTCTGTGTGCGCGAAACAATGAAACGAAGCGTATGCTTCCTGAGCTCAATGGCTTGCTGTGAAACAGTCGTGTCTATCATCGAGTGGAGTCATGTCTTTCCTTCATCATCATCATCTTTCTTCTTCTTCTTCTTCTTCTTCTTCTTCTTCTTCTTCTTCTTCTTCTTCTTCTTCTTCTTCTTCTTCTTCTTGGTCGTCTTCGTCTTCCTCTTCCTCGTTCTCTTCGTCGTGTCTGAGCTGCCGCGTCACTCAGGCCTTGGGTCCGTTAATCGTCGAGCTCCTTCGCGATCGTGATCCGTCGTCCTCCCCGCGCTGGTCTCTAATCATCTTCTCCATGAACGAGATGTAGTCGTACTGCGGTCGTCCACGGTCTTGCGACATGTCGGGCCCGTTGTGCGGCGGCATCATCTCCAGGAGCTTGTCAATCACCTCGTCGGGAACCAGGCTGTGCCGCAGATCCATCTCCGTCACGTATGGCTTTCCGTCGGCCACCTCGCGGAACGACTGGAACACCTGCTCGGCCGTGTTCTGATCTTCCGTCACATCCACCATGAATCGAATGAACTGCTCAAAGGTCACGTAGTCCCTGCCGTTGGACGTCTCGATGAAATACTCGTGCATTTCATCTTCGGTGAAGACAAGACCAAGCGAAGCGAGGGCAGCGCTGAACTCGAGCTCCTGGAGGGAGTTGGATTGGTCGCGATCGAAGTGGCGGAACACGCTCTCAAACTCTTCAAGCTGGATCGGCGTCAGGTTGGTCATGTTGCGAGCAACCATCTGGTTCTCCAGGAAGGAGAGCTTCTTCTGCACCGACGACTTCACCAACGTCAACTCGTAGGCCAACTCATCGTACGTATATGTCGTGAAGTCGTTCTCTTCGATGTTGGCCTCCTCGCACTTGGCGTCGACCTCGGCAATCGTGTCAAGGTATCGATCCAGGGGCGTCAGATTCTCGCTGAGCTTCCGGACGTGGTGCAGCTGATCTTCGATATCGCCATCCAGGCCGGAAATGGCAAGCTGCATGGTGTTGAGGGCCATGGCAAAGTCGTTCGCCTTATCGGCAAACGATCTTCGCAAGGCGTTCTTGATGCTGTAGCGAAGAAACGTGGTCAGCAAAAGGTTTCGCATCCATCAAAGCGGGCATCTGTGCGTGAGACTTACTCTCGGATCGTCTCGTTGATTAGCTGCGCGCGCGCCATCTCGCTCTTGGCCAGATTCGTCCACTCCCACTCCAGGACCTCTTGACTCAACTCGGAGGGAGGCTCGTACGGACGCAGCCGGTAAGTGCCCAGCTTCGTCTTGATGTTACCCAGCAGAGTGGCGAGTTCGCTCTTCTCGGCGACCCACTCGCGCTTCTTTCCCCTCTTGTAGTCGGAGAACTCGGCGGCTTGTGCCTTGGCATCGGCGTAAGTTCCCTCGAACTTGGCCAGCTTCCAGGACTGGACCTGAGCTCGGATGCTCTTCAGAAGCTCCCGCATCCTTCGCTCGTATGCGCTCTGCATCTCCCACGCGCCCTGCATGTTGTTGAAGAACTTCTCCACTCGGCGGCCCGCGTTCTCGACCTTTTCCATCTGGGAGAAGGCGTGGAACCAGTACGCGATGTACGTCATCAAACTTCGCTCATCGGGCTTCGCCACGTCGCACACGTCTTCCACATCCAACAGCTTGGGAATGCCGATCTCGTCGTGCGCGATGTCGAATGCTAGCTGCATGTTACCGCGGTGGTCGGACTTGTCCAGGGTCTCAAAGTCGATGAGATCCGGCCGGTGGATGTCAAGAAGGGCGCAGAACGCCAGACCGTTGTTCCAGCTGGCGCTGAAGTCGCGGACCTCGACATCGTCGTAGCAGGCTGTCTTCCTCTGGCACCACAGGAGCAGGCCCTCCTTGGCCGAGATACCCTCCTCGTTGATGTCACTAATGGTGAAGCGCAGGATCAGGGTCCAGATGAGACCCAAGACGATCTTGCGGTTGCCATCGACGACGTCTTCGGCGCCGATGTTGGTCATCTGGATACCCCTGGACTTGATGAAGTCCAGGGCCAGGTTGGCGTTCTCGAACTTCTGGACGCGGAGCTTGGGCTTGGAGGCATAGCGGCCAAGGGACTCGGATGACAAGCATTCAAGCAGGTGAATGAGCATGACACCGTCGCCGAGGTCCGTTACCAGGTCCTTGACCTCGAGGTTTCGGGCGACGAGCTTGGTGTTCAGCCATTTGGTGAAGGTCTTTTCCTGGACGATGATCCATCGCTGCTGCTCTGTGAAAGTCATCCTGGCAAGATTTGGATCATTAAGCCTTTGAGAGGCAACGGAGGCGGCCCTGGCGGCGATGGAGGAGTATGTGTCGATAGATGTGACACTCGAAGCGCGCTGACGATGGGGGGAAAAGTCCGGCGAGAGTCTCTTGGTGGGACTGCTCGGAGGAAAAGGACTCGACACCTGCCTTGGGGTCTCAGGAAAGGGGAGAGAGAATGGCGGGAGCGGGCTGTAATCTCGTCGTGGGGGTGGAGACAGACTCTGGAATGATCGGCTGAAATCTCGTCGTAGGCCCGGAGACAGGTTCGGGATTGAAGGGCTGCAATCTCGCCGTAAGGATGGGGAGAGGTTCGGGATTGACGGGCTGCAATCTCGTCGAAGGGATGGGGACGGGAATGGGGATGATGGGCTCAAATCTCTTCGAGGAGATTGGGGAAAATTGGGGAATGAATCACTGAAGATCCGTCTTGGGGATAGAGACGGGTTCGGGAGTCGCTCAGGTTTGGGAGACTCTGAAGGCCTGCGAAAATGGAATGGCTTTGGTGATTCAGCAGTGGGTCTCGACGGTTCCACTGGCTTTGGGGTATCGATAGGTCTGGCGGGCTCCGCAGGCTTGAGAAATTCTGGCCGCTTCGGGAATTCAGTTGGGGGCGTAGACTCGACGGGTTTTTGAGTTTGGACTGGTCGGAAGACTTTGACCGGTGCGTGAGCTTCTTCTGCTGTCGGGACCTCAATGGGATTGGGTGCCTTGACGGGCCGAGCGGCTTCAACCGGGGTGAGATCTGCTGCGGCTTCTGGGACCTCGAGAGTCTGGGGGATGTCTACCGATGGCAGGGGCTCGGTGGGCTTCGATTCCTCGACCGGTTTAGGTGCTGGCTCCGGAACCTTGAGAAGTTCTGGTTCCCTGATAGCTCTTGGGGTCTTTGTCGGCTGAAAAGCCTCAGTCGGCTGTGTAGCTTCGACCCGTTGTGGGATCTTCACAGGCTCTGGTTTCTCAGCCGGCTCTGGCTTGGCGACAGGCTCTGGCTTGGCGACAGGCTTCGGCTTCTCGACAGGCTCTGGCTGCTCGACAGGCTCGGGTTTCTCGAATGGCTTCGGCTTCTCGACTGGCTTCGGCTTCGGCTTCTCGACTGGCTCCTGCTTCTGGACAGGCTCTGCCTTCTGAACAGGCTCCTGCTTCTGGACAGGCTCTGGCTCCTGAACAGGCTCTGGCTTCTGGATAGGCTCTGGCTTCTCGACTGGCTTTGGTGTCTCAATCCGCTCGGGAACCTTGACTGGTTCGGCAACCTGGATTGGCTCCGAAGCTTCAACTGGCTTCAGGATCTCAACCGGCCTGAGAAATTCTGTCGATCTTCGGACCTCGACTGGCTTGGGGGACTCCGAAGGTTTCCGGTACTTGATTCCCTCTGGGGTTTGAGGAGGCCGGGGGTGTCCCTCTGACTTGGGAGCTTTCGCCGCAATAGGGGTCTCTGGTGATCCTGGAAGATCCTCGGGTTCAGGGGATGTGACCGCCTTGCAGGCTTGGGCGACTTGTCGAACAAGGACTGTTTCCTCCGATCCTACCTGATTCAGAGGTCGTGTGACTGCGGCCGGGGTTGAAAGCTTGACCGATTTCTGGACCTCGGTGGGCTTCCGACTTGCGGCAGGTCTCGCAGCAGCAACTGGCTTGGAAGAAGCGGCAGATTTCAGGTTCGATGTCGACCTTGAGAGATCAAAAGACCTCGCGTGTTCGCGAGAGAGAGATCGAAGCGCTGATGTCGACTGTCGGCGACTGAGTGTCCTCGAAGGAGGAGCGGGTATCGAGTGATGGCTCACAGACCTCGAATGGTCGCGCGAGCAAGATCTGGGAGCGGGTATCGAAGATTGGCTTACGGACCTTGAGTGGTCGCGCGAGCAGGATCTGGGAGCGGGTATCGAAGATTGGCTCACAGACCTCGAGTGGTCGCGCGAGCAAGATCTAGGAGCTGGGGTCGCCTGCAGGCTTAGGGTTGCAGATCTCGAATGGTCGCGCGAACAAGATCGGGGAGCGGGTATCGACTGTTGGCTGACCGACCTGGAGTGGTCGCGGGAGCAAGCTCGCGAGGCCGGAAGTGATGACAGGCTAGCAGACCTCGAGTGGTCACGAGAGCAAGTCCCTGGGGCGGTGAGGGACTGTCGGCGATCTGTGGGCCTCGCAGTCTCGCGCGAGAGTGGTCTTGAGATGACTGTCGCCCTTCGACGAAGGGTGGGACTCGAGTGGTCGCGTGAACAGGCTCCCGGGGCCGGAAGCGACTTGCGACGATCGGCAGCGGCGCTCGAGGCCTCGCGGGAGGGGGTAGATGTCGGGGTCGGGGTCAACTTTTGGCGATCGGCAGTCGCGGAGTGGTCCCGCGAGCAGGCTCTTGGGGCCGGGAGCGACTTTCGACGGTCAGCGGCCCTCGAGGTCTCTCGAGAGAGGGTCAAGGGGGCGGGCGTGGATTTCCGGCGATCTGCAGGCCTTGGGCTTGTCGAGGGTCGTAGTGATTCTGACGACCTGCGATCAAGGGCCAACTGCGCGCTCTCCTTCTCCTTCTGTATCTGGCACTCGCGCTTCTGCGGTTCCTGCTTTAGGGTGTCGTCTGGCCAGAAGATCTTGGTCGACTTGGACGCATTGACCGGCTTGGGGGTCTCCACCACCTTCTGGGCCGGCCGAGTTGTCTCTGCGGGCTTGGGGATCTCCGCGGGTCGGAAACCCTCGCCGAGACTCGGGAACTCGACGAAACCGGGGCCTTCTGCGAGCTTGGTGAACTTGCTTTCCTCTTCGATGCTCTCTTCCAACTTTGGGGGATGCTCGGACTTGAGGGACCGGTAAGACTTGGCGCTCTTGAGCGACCTGGTATCGGCAGACTTGGAGGTATCCGCTCGCTTGGCGGGAGGCTGCGAAGCTTGGATCTGCTTGAGCGCCTCAATCGCTCGGGAGGGCTGCTGCTGCTGCTGCTGCTGCTGCTGCTGCTGCTCTTCCGGGGCAGCCTGATTCTGGGATGGCTTGGGGCTTCCCGCGGGTTGCGGCAGTCGGAAGACTTGCTGCTCGGGGCTGGTAGGCGGCCTTGTGTTCTCGAGATTCTCGACGGGGCGCAGGTTCTCTGCGAATCTCAGACCCTCGACGAGCTTGGGGCTTCTGATCGATCTCGGGCTCAGGATCGACGCGGAATCGGTAGACTTGGACCTGGACCGCTCGACGGGCTTGGGAGATGCGGGCCGGGACTCCTCGACGGGCTGGACGTCTACAAAGGACTTGGGAGAGATGGACCTCGGCGAATCGGTAGCCTTTCCTGTGGTGGGGGGTGTGAGGGGCCGGGGGATGGCGACGAACTTTGGCGTTGCGAGCCTGGGTTCCTCGGCGGCGGCGGCGGCGGCGGCGGCGGATGCGAGGTCTGTGGAAGAGAGCCGGGAGCTATCAAGAAGCGTGGGGCTGCGGCTGCGTCGTGTCTTGGAGACTCTCAGGCTCTGGTGCCGCGCGGGCTTGGGGGGTACAGCAGGCTTGGGCCGTTTCACGGCAGATGATAAGCCGCCTTGCCTCGAACCCAACGACACGCTGCGCTTGAGGGAGGAGTCCTGCCGCAGGTCCTGGTGGGAGGCGGCGGCAGTTAGCAGCGTAGGCCTGGCCTTGTTGACAAGGTCACCCTGGGCGTTGGCCTCGTCGGCTTGTTGACGGGGCACAGACGAGCCGCGCAATTGGGACGACGCTGGCTGTAGGTGGTGGTGGTGGAGATGTTGTTGTTGCTGCTGCTGCTGCTGCTGCTGTGGTAATGGCTGTTGTTGGTGGTTGCGGTGGTAGTGGTGGTTGTCGCTGTGGAGGGGCTTTCGGGCGTTGGCGCGGTTCAAAAGGGGGGAGCCGGGCTCAGCGGTGCTAGGCGGGCTGGAGTTGGGAGCGGATATATCCGGGGAGCTATACGGTGAGGACCTGGATGCCGATGCTGAGAAGGTATAGTTGCTGTCCTCGCGGATGGGGGATGTTGTGGAAGCGATGGAGTTGTGCCTCGACTTGAGCTCCTTGTGGAGGAGGGAGAGCTGGAGGCAGAACTCGGGGGGAGACTGAGGGGACTGAGGGGAATTGGAGGAATGCAGAGGCTGCAAGGACTGCAGGTGCTCCCGGTCGGCAGGGTTGGAGTTGCCCAAGTCGAGGTTGCCCAAGTCGGAGGAGGTGCAGGAGGTGGTGCCGGGCTGCGCCTGCCTTTTGGGGTTCTGGAGGGGGAAGGTGCCGTCGCGGGGGTGAGGACCTGCTCTTGCTGGCGTCGGCTCGCGGAAGGAGCTCCCCGTGGGCGCCGCGCCCTCGGGGCCCTCCAGCGGCTCGGCGGCGACTTTATAGGGCATCTTAGCGCCTGGAACGGCCTGGCAAACGCCTGTGGCGCGCGGGGCGGCCCTCTAGCAATATCGATAAGGGCGCCTCTAGGGTGGACGTGCTGTGAGACTCGACGGAACTGATTTGGTCAATTGATTCAATGTCACCGCCCAGACTCGCTGGACTCCAGGCTGGTGATTTGCTTCGTTGGCGTGCTTCGATCGAGATGGACCGTGGAATATCGGATGGTGGTTGGAATGTCCGGAGCAAGATGGCGAAGGAGGGTCGTGGGGAGTAGAAAAAGACGAAGAAAATGAAAAAAAAAAAGAAGAAGAAGAAGAAGAAGGTGAAGAAGGTGAAATCCAAATCCAAATCCAAATCCAGGCCTGCTGTGTCTCTTCCTCTCTGCTTCTCGGGTTCAATACTCTTGTTGCGTTTCTTGTTGCTAATCGCGCGCCAGTTCAGACCATAGATTCAGCTCGTTCGTCCACCCTCTTTTGTTCCCATGGATCCATTCCCTCGCCGCCTACGGATCCCGTCGATAATTATACATGATAGCTGGAGTCGAAGCCTCGTTCAATCACAGCTCTCCCCTCCCCTCCGAAGAGCCCACGGTCCCATGGGAGACGCTCGCCGCGGGAGATCCTTCTCTTGCAGGGTGTGTGTTTGAGTTGGCGGTTTTGACGTGGCACCGTTCAATCTGAGAGCTTTTGGGCCGCTTTTGGGTCTCCATGCTGCGGGGGCCCATGGAACGGCCAGCTCTAGCTGTCCATTGACAGGAGGTCAGCGCATGCTCACATGCCCGGGGGGGGGGGGGGGGGGGAAGGGGGGGGCAGAGGAAACGCTATGGATCGACTTGCTGCGCCAAAAGAAGTGGCCGGCCTAGAGCAGCAATGACAGGAAGAACATGGCTGAGCAGAAACGCTCTTAGAGTACTCGAACTCGTACTCGTACAGGTCGCCAATGCGAGTGCGGCCAAATATGCGCCTCCGAAGGGGGAGAGTCAGAGACCCAACCCACATCCCAGTGGCCCTGGGCCCATGCTGAAACAAAATCTTTTCCTCGCGAGGCATGGCCATTGGCCGTCGGCCCCCCCTTCACCACACCCGCAACGAGTGGGACGCCCGGCGGCACGACGTCGTGGCATGGGCGGTAGTCTGGATCCGGTATGTACATATGTAGGTCTGCTTCGACGCTGCCACAACACAGGAACAGACCGCCCAGACCCCTGAATCCCTCGAGAGTCAACTCCGCTGCTGTCTCTCCCAGACTCACTTTTTTTCCCAGGTAGCCCGTCCCGGAATGACGGAGTCCAGCCGGGGGAGGCACAGATGATGATGATGATTTGGTTATCCTGTGCATATGAGTAGGGGCACTGCCGCGTCACAGAGGCGTGGTCGATGCCTGCATAAAATGATTTACGAGCACCTAGCTGGCACCATCCAGCGGTGGATCTTGTGGCTTGGAGGGGATCTTCGTGCTTCTCTCGAACCGCCCCCCCCCCCCCCCCCCCCCCCCTCTTCTTCCTCTTCCGTCTTCCCCCCCCGGGGACCCGGGATAACTACTCCGACCCGGATATGCAAAGCACTTGCGTGGACTGGTGCTCGGGACAACATGTGCAAGCAGGCCGCGAGGCATTGCTCGTTCCGAAGCAGCCATTGACGCCGAATACCTCGGTGTGTGTGTGTTGTACTCGTAACAGTACGATACGAGCACGGCGGGGAGGGGAGGGGCGGCCAAGCGGCGGCCGGAGAAAAGAGGGGGGGGGATATCCAATTCGAAACGGCGGCTAGAGAGGTTCCACGACGCATTCACTTTCCTGCTACAGCAGAATCGTCCCTGCAACTGCAAGAGATCATGCCCTGCACAGCAAGTGGACATGTTTGGGGGGTGCGCAGCATGATTCTGCCTGGATGCCAAATGCATGCGGCCTTGCTGTGCCTTTTCCCGGCGCATGGCGATTCTTGCTGCAAGAGAAGAAGGAAAAACTTGTATGTGCATAGAATGACGCGAGGGCGCCTGGATCCATTTGCCACTGACGGCAATTGGAAGAAGGATATCCAGAGTTGTTGGTCTTTGTCATCAAAGCAGGAGAAGACGAATTGATAGATCACCAAGGGACTCCAGGATCCGGATTCTCCAGGAGGAGAAAGGGGGGGGGGG
>NQYQ01000001.1:2104206-2143410 GCA_003055925.1 Escovopsis sp. Ae720 | reverse complement strand
GTGGGGGTGGGGTGGGGGGGGAGGTGGGGGGGGGGGGCGAATGGAAGTTGCTTTGCCGCGTTTGTATCACACAGGGTCGAATCATCAGGGCCACGTAACCGACGATTCCCACCATTGGCGCGAAGACTTTTTTTCGTGTTTTGATTTTCCTCATTTTTTTTTCCTTCCTCTTCTTCTTGTTTCATCTTGGGGTGATATCTCTCTCTCTCTCTCTCTCTTCTTCTCCCTCTCTCTTATCTTCGTAGCTGCTTGCCACCGCCGCCACCGGCCGCCGCCTTGGACTTGGACCTCAGGGCATATCTCTCCTTCTTCCAGGCCGAGACGAGCCCATCCACGCTGCCCATGTCGTGCTTGGGCTTGCGCATGTACGTCAGCCGAGCCCTCCTCGCGCGCTTCGGCCGGCGCCATATGATGTCGATGCCCGTGACCGTCGGGCTGTAGATCTTGAACCACGTCTCGACGCCCGTCTTCATCAGCTGCCCGCGCAGCAGGATCGCCGTGTCCACGCCCCTCCTGCGGATCTGGATGAAGGCCCCGGAGAAGGGCTCGCCCGCCGCCGTCGTCACCGTGAGGACGTCGCCGACCTTGGCGCTGTCCGCGTGCTCCCTGGAGAAGAGCCTCGTGCGCGCTCCCGTCGGGTCGAGGCGCGATATCTCCTGCTTGCGGAGGAAGGGCATCGGGTCGGGGTGGTTCGTCCGGACCGAGGGCACCTGGGGCCAGACCTGGAATCTGGCAACCTTTTCCTGCTCCTTGTCTGCAGTATGTAGAGGGACGAAAGGCCGTCCAACTATTAGCCTTGAGCAAAGCAAACCACAGACATGACCATGAACGGGGTTGCCCCCCCTCCCACCCCCCTCCTTCTCCTCCCGGGGGGGGGGCCGCGGGGAAGAGACGTAGAGAAGAAAAGACAAGACGACAAGGGGGAATGACGGGATCATCGTATCGTATCAACGGATCCAGTGTATGTACGCACGCTGTCTCTGGCTGAAGGCCGTCTTGGGTGTCTCAACGTTAGCCGCCGTCGCCAAGCAGCGCAGTGACGTCCTCTGCTGCCGCAACCTCCTCAGCGCCGTCTTGAAACAGCCCGCGGGCTGCCTCAGGGTCGCGGCGTTCATGTCTCGTTTTTTTTTCTTCCTTTCTTTCGGACAAGGTGACCCGGCGCGCTCCGAATGCCTTCGGCCAAGACGCCGTGGGGATGCCGTGGGGATGCAGGATCTTGTCGCCGGAGCTTGAAGCCGTCAAGGGAAGGCGCGAAAGGCGCTTTCGAGCAATGAATTAATTGAGGGCGACGAGGTTCTGCGAGCCGCGTCATCTGATTGGCTCGGCCGCACATTTTCTCCGACCCACCCAAAAAGTCATCCAACGAGGCTGCGATATTTCCGCCTCCAATGAAGAAGCCGACTCGGAATATCATCAATGGATGGATCAATGGATCAATTCAATTCAATTTGATGGATGGATGATGAATTGATATGATTGATTGGAGGCTCGCGAGATCACAAACTCGGTCCTCTTTTCTTCGTCTTCAAGCCATGCTAGAACGGCCATCAAAGAGCGCCATGCGGTCGCTCGGAAGCGTCTGCGCCCGGCTGTGCCCCCATCCCGCCCGGCGCTTCTCCACGTCCCCGGCATGCGGTATGTACGCGGCGCAAACCCCGAGAGAGTTCTTTGTTGTGTTTGTCAAGATGTGTTATCTCGATTGTTCAGTTCTCTCTCTCTCTCTCCTCCTCTCCGACTAACCCATCCAATTTTGTCTCCTCCAGCCGTCAGGGCCATCTTCGCTGAGACCCAGAATGCCGACCTCAACTCCATCCTCGCCAGGATCCAGGACAAGATCATCCTCCCGGCCTACCTGCCCGAGAAGCAGCGCGAGCGCGTCTTCAACCCCAAGATGAGGACGCACCTCGAGCAGAACCCCATCGTCATCGAGATCGAGGGCCTCGAGCACAAGTTCTCCACCATCAACCGCTTCTCCGACGTCCCCAACTCCAAGACCATCCTCAACCAGGCCCTCCGCCGCATGCACACCCCCGAGGACTGGGCCAACCTCGGCACCCTGCTCGCCGGCTACAAACGCGCCGGCATCCGCCTGCCCCCCGACCTGTGGTCCAAGATCGTCCGCATCGCCGGCGAGACGGGCAACATCTACGCCGTCATCGAGTGCGCCAAGCAGGCCGACAGGACAGGGCTCAGGCTCGTCGAGCGCGAGGTCGCCGTCCACGTCTTCGCGCACACAAACGACAAGATCGTCGGCAGCGGCCGCGACGCCGCAGAGACGAGGCAGGCCCTCAGGTGGGCGGGCGTCGTGCTCGACCTGATGCAGCGGCCCCCGCACCAGACACAGCTGCACCACTCCCGCGTCATTCGCGGATTGATCCTCTTCACGAGGGCCTCCGCCATCAAGGCCAAGCAGCAGCAGATGCAGCAGCAGCAGCAGAAGGAGGAGCAGCAGCAGCAGCAGCCGCGGGAGGAGGAGGAGGAGAAGGAGGGGGTGGAGGGGGTGGAGGGGGAGCAGAAGGTGGAGAAGAGCGAAGCTGAGCCAGTCGACATCGAGCGGGACCTCGTCCTCCTCAAAGACGAGGTCGAACTCCTCATGTCCCTCTGGAAGGGCCGCGAGGCCGAGGACCTCACGCAGGCCCACGAGTTCGCCGGCCTCAACCCCGTCGTGGAGCGGGCGTCCAGCCCCAAGGGCCCAAAGATCCCGCGGGCGCTCAACGGCACGTCGTACATGCAGGTCCTCGCGCAAAACATCGCGGGCATCTCCCTCGCGCGAGAGCTCCTCGGCGAGGCTGCCCAGGGTCTTGCCCCCGTGGAGGCCACGCTGAGCAACCACCTGAAGGAGTTTGCTCAGACGTGCAAGGACTCGGCCGAATGGGCGCAGCAGTACGAGAAGATCGTGGGCTCCGCTCCCCAATGGTAGCGAGCGAGTAGGAAATCGAATCAATTTCAACGAACAAAAATTCGTCAGGAGTTCATGGGCGATAGACAAAAAAAAAGACGCGGGAGAGCTGAAAGTCGGCATGGGCGCTGGAGGATCCATCATCCATTGATTTCATCATCTACTATGTACAATATATAAACACTTGACGTCTTTATGGCAGCACTATGTACTTTTCCAGGTGCCGCGGAATGGCGCCCAGCAGCTTCTTCTCCCCGAGCCACTTGCGCGAGAACAACCGGTCGGCGTAGCGGTACGCCCCGTCGCACAGCACCGTCACGACCGTGTGTCCCCTGCCCAGCTTCTCGGCGACCTCCTTGGCGGCGACGACGTTGAGCGACGAGCTCGCGCCGAGGTACAGCCCCTCCTCGTCGAGGCACCGGTAGACCATGTCGATCGTCTTCTCGTCCGAAATGTGCAGCGACCCGTCCAGCAGGTCAATGTCCGGCCGCAGGTTGTCCGTGACGCGGCCCTGCCCGATGCCCTCGGTGATGCTCGACCCGGCGCGCTCGACCAGCTTGCCGCCCGACGAGATGTACGAGTGCAGCACGCTTCCCGGCGGGTCGGCGAGGAAGCTCTTGACCCGGCCGCCCGAGACGTCCTTGAGGAACCGCGTCGTGCCGGCGAGCGTGCCCCCGGTGCCCGTGGAGCAAGTGAAGGCGTCGACGGCGCCGCCGGTCTGCGCCCAGATCTCCGGGCCCGTGGTCTCGACGTGCGCGCGCCGGTTGGCCGTGTTGTCGAACTGGTCCGTCCAGACCGCGTTGTCGAGCGCCTCGGCGTGCCGCCGCGCCTGGTGGTTGTAGTTCTGCGGGTTGTCGAACGCCACGGCGGGCACGGGGTACACCTCGGCGCCGAGCAGCCGCAGGAGGTCGATCTTGCCCTGGGACTGCGTGTTGGGCATGTAGATGACGAGCTTGTAGCCCCGCGAGCGGCAGACGTGCGCGAGCCCGATGCCCGTGTTGCCGGCCGTGCCCTCGACCACCGTCCCGCCGGGCTTGAGGAGCCCGCGCTCCTCGGCCTCCTTAACGAGGTACAGCGCCGCCCGGTCCTTGACGGAGCCGCCGGGGTTCATGAACTCTGCCTTCCCGAGGATCTCGCACCCGGTCTCTTTCGATAGGCGGTTGAGGCGGATCAGAGGCGTGTTGCCGATGGCTGGAGAGACACCGGCTCGATTAGCCAGATGGACGACACCCCACAACAATCGACGACCGATTGGCATCAACAAAGACAGCATCACGACTCTATGTCGGAGACCTTCATACCTTGAGTCAGGCCCTTGGCGACCCCCTGCGCCCTCGACACAGCGAGCGTGTACGCGCTCGGCTCCTCGGCCTTGGACACCGCAGCGGCCAGTCGCCGCACGCTCTGCCGAAACATCTTGACTCGGGCCGCACAAGCACAAAAAGCACAATGGCTAACCGCTCGAGGTCAATCCAGGAGAGAAATTCTGTCGGCCGGGATGCCTTCTTCCCCATGACAAAAATCCGGCGGCGCTGCATCCAAAGTCGTCACCATGGATCCATCAATGTCTTTCGCAATCGACGCTAGTCCGCAAGTGTGAAAGCGCCCGCGTGGGGTCCAAGAGGGGCTGCCGAGGGCCCGAAATAGATCAATTGGGAAATATTCCGTGATCGTGGAGATTTCCAGGGCAACGACGTTTCTCCATGGCGGCGGCATCTGATCAGACTCGAAAGGGTGAATAGTCTTATGTCTCCGCACGGCACGGTTGCCTGCGTATCCCTATACATCCCTGTAGATGTCGAGAGATCCCGGAACCCCCCCCCCCCGGGACCATCATGACGACGAATCCAATTGTACATATGGCGCTGGAAATACCCCTTTCGCCCCCATATATGTCCCGAAGAACCAGTCTCCGTTCAGATCCCGAACCTCCTGTATCTCTGCCCCCCTCGGGAACAAGAGCTCATCCACCGACCCCTCCTTGGGAAACCAAGGCCACTTCGCATGCGCTCTCGTCCCTGCGCCCCCGTCTGGCGGAAAGCATTGGCAGTCTGTCGTCGGCGTCGTCGTCGATGCGTCGGGAGAGCTTTCGGACACGTCCTTGGTGACGAGACGCTCCAGCTTCTCGCTTCCCTGTTGCCATGCCCACTTCTCAAGACCACCAGACTGCTGCTCGCCGCCGCCGCTGCCGTCGTCATCCTCGACCGTCTCCATCCTCAGCGCCCTGCCCCCGATGATGTCCCGCTCGACGTAACGCCATTGCCCGATCTTGCCCTCTATGAAGCCGACAATCGCCATCCTGTGACCGGATGGACACCGCCTCCACCCCGACGACCCGTTCTCTCGGCTGATCCGGCCCTGCGCCTCCAGCCCCTGATAGCAAGACGCGCAGATGTCATAATCCCCTGGTGTCGCCTCCGCGACCAGGGCGCTCGTGCAAGTGAAGCAGTGAAACCTCGTCTGGGTCGGTAGTATCGCGTCCTGGCAGAGGTCGCATCTCGTGTTGAACGAGAGCGGTTTGAAGGGGCCCATCCCCGCAGTCTGGGGCCCGCTCATCATGCTTGCTGCGGGTGGCCGACCGGGTGACCTGGGGAGGACGCTCTGCGACGTGGCGGTGCTCTCCTCGTGTGCCAGCGGCAAGAGTTTGTGCGAGCAGGATCGTCCCTGGTTGACACAGCCGTTGCAGAACCCCCACTCCCCCTCGTTGCAGACGTGGCAGCGCCAGTAGCACTCGTTGGCCCATTCCTGACAGTTGGCGCAAAACGTCCCCGTCTGCCGTCTGGACTTGGGATCCTCGCTCGTCATCGTCTTGCCGGTCTCTGGGTTGACCGAGGTCGATGACGGCCTCACATAGCGCTCCGCCGTCAGTACATGGGGTGGAGCGATCGAATCGTCCCCCTGTTTTCGCTTCTCCCATTTCTTCCAAGCCCCCTGGCCGAATCCGAACCAGTGAAGACAGCCCTTTCCAGCCCGGTAGCATTCCTGGCAGGAATTCCAGCCGCCCTCGGTGCACTTGTTGCAGTTATAATGAAGGTCATACTCTATGTGGGCCTTCTCACAACGCGCGCAGGCAATCGAGGGCTCCTCGTACAGCTGGGTCGCCCGCTGCTGGCCTCGGACTGGCGAGCTGAACAGCGGACTCGGCATGAGATCTTCGGGATTGCCTAGCACCAGGTTGGACGGACGGCTTGGCCTCGGAGGGCGAGGCGCAGTTGATGGCCTGCTCATGACCCCTGAAGCCGGTAGCGTGCCTGGAGGCAGGCGATTGCTGAACGAAGCATTGTTTAACCGACTAGGACCCTCGAGGACCTCCGGGGATAAGGTTTCGCCGACGACAGCATCCACGCTTGAGCTGCGACCCGGTCGGACGGGCTCAGAGACGAGCACCGTCGGAGGTGCCGAGGTCTCCGGCTGGGTCTCCGTCTGCAGCGTGAGATCCGTCTGAGAGCGCGCTGCAGGTCGTGCCGCGTTATCGACGGTCAAGGGCACTGGCGCGGTTGAGCTGCGGCCGCCGCCACTTGTCGTTCTCCTCCTCGTCCTCCCCTCCTGGCCTCGGACTTCAAGATTTGCCGATGACGAGAGCGGCGGCCTGCTTCTTTCGTCAACAGCGCCTTCTGTGCCGCTTCTCGATCGTGAGTGCGTCCGGGACCGGCTGTGGGGCCTGCTGACCGGCCGCAGTCTCGCGTCTTGGCCTGCCTCGGCCGGTCGCGCAGCCGGAGTCCTGGCGCTCGCATTACTCCTCCTGGCCGGTTCCTGTCGAGATCGTTCCCTCTGGCGGCGGCGATATGCATCGGTGATGCGCCGACTAAACTCATCATCCCGACTCAGATCGATGTTTTCCAGATCAAGGCCGTCGAGGAGTCCCTCCTCCTGGATCTGGCGGGCAAAGTCCTCGATCTCGCGCTCGATCTCGCGATCACTCATCTGGGAGCCGATGAGGGACCTCAGGGATGACTGGTGCTCCACGTGGCGCGAGTGAGAGTCGGCCCGTGGCCTGCGAGCGTCCGAGGGCAAGCGCTCGCGGCCATGCCCGCCATTCTCTGTCCGCCTCTGGCGACCCTCGTCTCCCGTGTGGCGATGGTTGCTTTCGGACTCGTGGCGCCGGCTTGATCTGTGCCTCTCGTCGCCCGACCGGCTATCCCCTCGGTGCCTCGGCCTCGTGGACTGGCCGCTGCCGTTGCTGCTGCTGCTGCTGCCGCCGGCCGCAGCCACGGCCTCGCGGAGACTGATCTGCCTCACCTCGTCCACCAGTCTCTGGTCCTCCTCGTCCGCCCGCCTCTCCTCGGCCGTCCTCTCCCTGACCTTGACCTTGGGGAGCACCTGGTCCCCCGGCTTGTACTTGGCGGCCATCTCCTGCTTGTCATCGTCGGTGCGGTCTCGGGTCGGGTTTGCGGCGATGTACATGTCCAGGAGGGTGACGACGGTCGCATTGTGCTTCGTGTCCCGCACGCGGCTGCGGCATGACGGGCAGGAGAAGATGACGGTGTCTGGAGTCGGCGGGACGGGCGCTCGGGCAGCCTTGGCTGCTTGGAACTTGAACCACTCCTTCAAGCATGCACCGCAGTATGTGTGCAGACAATCGAGCAGGGTGAGCGGCTGGTAGAGGAGCTCAGTGCATATCTAGATGTGTCCAGGCGATGGGAGGGCCATCAAGTCAGCGAGGCGAGCGAGACGAGGGTAGCACGTTGACCAAGTCAAGTTGTGTGTTCTTCCATACTGAGCACGTCAGCTCCTTGCCCAGGTCGACGCTTGGCTTTCGAGACTCCATTCATGATAAGCGGGGGAGAAGATGTTCGAGATGATACGGAGTAGAGGAGAGGGTCAGTGTCGTAGTAGGAGGCGGTGGTTGTATGTATTTTCTTTCTGTGCGAAGTTTCGGCGGCGCCACGAGGCTGTCGCACGAGAGATGGCAAACGCAGGAACGACACTGCCGGTCCTGCCTTGTCTATGGCGGCGTCAACGACTGACGACGAATCGCGATCTGCACCTTCCCTGCTCGTGCCCGGAGCGAGCCAAATGCAGATACGGAGTACGAGTACGGAGCAGTACTGGCAGGTGCCAATATCGCAACACACTGCAGTGCTCCTTCTCCGTCCGCCGCTGCCCGCATCTGCCCCTCCGAGGATCGCTCTTTCCACCGATCTCCACCCACCACACTCCAACATGATGCAATTTGTCACCAGCGCCTGCCGAATTCGAGCATCATCACGTGCTGTCTCCGGATTGTACAGGTACGAGTATCAGATATCGCATGTGAGGCTCAGCCCGTCAAGCCACGAGCAGCCGCCACAGCCAGTCAGGCCGTCTCGGGTCTTCCCCCCTTTTTTTTTCGGAGTCTCGGGCACTTTCTATCTCGTCTCTTGTCATGTTCGAGCTTTCAGGTTCATGACTGACTGAATCAAGCATTGAAGTCAGCATTCTTGAACGACGATTTGTCTGAGATACCCGAGCATGTTGCCGATCAATCACGATCCAAGACCCCAACTGTGTCGATGGATGCCACTTATGTATGACGAGAAGACCTACTAGGCCTCCGATCCTCCCAGTGGATAAAAAAGCCAATAGCGTTGTCACACTGTATACATGTATGCAGGGTGAACTTCATCCTCCGCGGCAATAATTGGCTCTTTCATGGGGGACACAAAAGTTCCTGTATTTAGGCCTATCATGTCTGGGACGGCCCTCGGGTTGCATTGAGGTTATCCGAAGCAAACCTCGTGCATCAAGGAGGAACTTTCGAGTCGTAGACGAAGAGCTGTACTCCGAGGTACTGCCGCAACGTAAAGACCATGACTGCTCCCCCGTTCTCTTCCAGGCTCTCCCATCCATCGTCTCCATAGTCTCCCAAAGAGACCATCATCGGAGCCCCAGCCATGAAAGTAGTCGTCGCAGGTCTAACCGGCTTCGTCGGCGCCGGAATCCTTCGCCAAGCCCTCTCCAACCCGGCCATCACATCCCTCATCGCCCTCGGCCGTCGCCAAGCCCTCGTCCCCGACGACATCGGGCCCGACGCCGACCCGTCCAAGCTCAGATCCGTCCTCTGCGACGACTTTTCCGACTACCCCGAGGCCGTGAAGCAGGAGCTCGCTGGAGCCGACGCTTGTATCTGGTATCTCATTCTTGCCCCACATCCTCTGCCCCTTCACCTCCCCTTCTCCCACCAGTCCCATGCCACTCGTGAAGCAAAACATGATGATAATCTTGACCTGGGGGGGGGGGGGGGATGGGGGGTTCGCTCGCTGCAGGGCTATAGGTATTGGTCCGTTCAAGTCCCGGGCCAGAACCTGGGAGGACATCCGCAAGATAAACCACGACTACACGGTCCTGGGGCTTGAGGCGCTCGCCAAGCTTCCGCGTAAGGAGGGCGCTCCGCCGTTTCGATTCGTCTATCTGTCCGGCAGCGGTGCCGCGCGTGATGTGGCCGAGAAGCCTCGCTTCCTCGGCGACTACCTATTGTTGAGGGTGAGATCCCAATCCAGATTGAAGCTCCCGACATTTTGCCCTCCTGCCCCTTTTCCCCGGTGATGTTAAAGACGTCCGCAGGGTGAAACAGAGAAACGCCTCTTGAAGATTGCCAAGGAGTCGGGCGGGGCGGTCGAAGTCGCCATCGCAAAGCCAGGCTGGGTCAACGGCACAAAGATCAACCGCATTCGGTGGCTGGGCGGGTTATCGGCCCATCTCATGGGTCTGCCCTCGGTGACCCTAGAGCAACTCTCAGCGACACTGATCAAGCAGGCTGTCCAAGGCATCGACAAGGACACCCTTCTCAACGACGACCTTGTCACTATTGGTCAACAGGCACTTGAATTGTACGGGACAGAGTGAGGGGACTCGAGACGATTAATTCGAGACGACAACTTGAAGACGACACTGTGTTTGGAGAAGACGGCCAGACCGGTCAGGGGTCAGGGGTCAGGGAGGAAGAACCATTGCATAGCATGTGTATCGAGCACGTCATTCCATCAGGACAGACACACGGGCCTTCATGCTTCCTTGCCAGCATGCGAGGGAAGTCTCGAAGAATGAAGGAGATATATATATTGCGACTAGATTTTGGCATTTTGATGAAGGGGCCGCACGTTGTCTAGGAGTGAGTCCACTCGGCCTTCTTCTTCTCGGCAAAGGCCTTCATCCCGATCTTCTGGTCCTGGCTGCCGAACAGGCTGTGGAAGACGCGCCGCTCGTACTCGACGCCGTCCCTCAGGGGCAGATCCTGGCTCTTGTTGACCACCTCCTTGGCCGCCATGACGGCGATCTTCGAGTGGCCGGCGATGATCTCTGCCGTCTTGAACGTCTCCTCCATAAGGGCCTCGTAGGTCGGGAACGTCCGGGCGGCGATACCCCAGCGCTCGGCCTCGATGCCGGAGAAGGATTTTCCGGTAAGGATGAGCTCCATGGCCTTGGGCTTGCCGATGGCGCGGGTCAGGCGCTGGCTGCCGCCGGCGCCGGGGATGGTGCCGAGCTTGATCTCGGGCTGGCCGAAGTTGGCGTCCTCGGTGCAGTAGATGAAGTCGCACATCATGGCGAGCTCGCAGCCGCCGCCGAGCGCGTGGCCCGACACGGCGGCGATGATGGGCTTCCTGATGCGCGTGGTCAGGTCGGACCAGGACTCGATGAAGGACGTGGAGTAGGCCTCGGAGAAGGTCAGCGGGGCCATCTCCTTGATGTCGGCGCCGGCGGCGAAGGCGCGCTGCGAGCCCGTCAGGACGATGACGGCCGTCTCGTCCGAGTTGTTGAAGTCAGCGAGCGCCTCGTTGAGCTCGTTGATGAGGGGCGTGCATAACGCATTGAGGGCCTTGGGGCGGTTCAAGGTGACTAGTATGACATCAATTAGCATACGGCTTACGTGCCATGCAGCACCCACCCCCCGCAAGCCCCGTGCCAAGGTGACGGTCGTCGGCTCGTGCCGCTTCGCCGGTCCGTCTTTTTTTTCCCCTCTCATTCGTTCATTCATCCTTGCTCTCTTTCTTTCTTTCTTTCTTTCTTTCTTTCTTTCTTCCTTCCACCTTTCATCTTCCTCGCGGCTTTCCCAAGCTTCATTCATTCCCCAAGCTTAGTAGGCTTTTCTCTGACCTTGGCCGACGCCGGGTTTCGGCACGGAAGTTTGGATATACTCATAAGCCTTGGAGCTGAACGCCATGACTCTCGGCAGGGTGGACTTCTGGAAGGGCAATATTCTGGAGGCAGCTGGCCTCAAAAACCGAAAGGTGTTCATTTGGGAGTGATATATGCGACCGATAAAAAAAACTTAAAAGATAAAGCAGCTGGAGCCAATCGAGGACTGTGGATCAAGCGAGAGGAATTTATAGCTCGCAGGGACTGGGCTCCTTGCACGGGGTTACTCGTACTCGTACTCGTACGAGTCCGGGCAAAACAGCAGCCTCATGCAAGTCGAGCGATTGGTAGCCTCAGCGAGTCCTTGTGCCGCCGTCGATGGGGGGGAGCCGCCTCACGTCATGGAGAGCTCAGCGGAGGTGAGGAGGAGACCAGAAGGGGGGGGGGGAGGAAGAGGTGGAGAAGGAGGAGGAGGGGGCGGGGGAGGCTTGCTGGGCCGAGGCGGAAAGGCGCGACTGGCCGAAGCCTGCCGACTTCCTTCCCTTCCCGGCGACTACTCGTACTCCCATCGAATTAGCGAGGGAAAGCGCGTCCGCCGTGAGGAGCCCCACTCCGTGCGGCGGAATTCTCGGAGAAACGATCCGCCGCCTCCCGCCCGACCTCGTACCCTTGCAACCTCGAGATGCCTCTGGCTTTTTTTTTCTTCATGATGTATTGATTGATTCGGGTCGATTTTAAATACAGACCCTGACGAGCTGTAATTCGAGTCGTGGAGTTGACAAATCACGAGTCATTGTGTCTCACTCACGTTTTCCACTCTGTTCATTCGGTATCAGCGATTCCAAATACAACCCAGCAACTCCTCGTTGCCTGTCCGACATCCAGTCGCGCACGACGTCAACCGCCTTCTCGAGCACCGAGATCGTCCCAGATGGCTGTCCTCGGCAAGCGCAAGGCCCCCCCAGAGCCCACCATATCAGACCAGGAAGCCCAGGAGATCTTCCGCAGACACTTCGAAGCTCGCTTCAACCCCTTGTCAGCTGAGCACAGCAAACACACGGCTCAGAGCGACGACAGCGGCGACTCTCACGACTCTCACGACGACGACGATGACGACGATGACGACGATGACGACGACAAAGAAGGAAGCAATGTAGACAACAGCGACGCGGAAGAGGAAAACTCAGAGTGGGGGGGCCTCTCGAACGAAGACGACTCTCTCGGGGACAGCGAAGACGGCACGTTTGCGCCTCCACTTCAACCTCCGGCTTGTCTCAGACCAACCAGGCTAACAGACAACCAGAAGCGCCAGCCATAGAAGTCGTAGACCACTCCGTCTCCCAAGCACCCAAAACCACAACCATGAGTAAGCGCGAGCTCAAAGCCTTCATGGTCAGTCTCTCGCCAACCATCTTTTCCTCTCTCTCTCCTCCATCTTCCTAGCCACCCACTAACCAGAGCCCCCCACAGTCCTCTCGGCCCCCCGACTCCCTCGCCGACTCCAAGTCCAGATCTACAGCCGGCACCCGCGCCTCCGCCTCCTCCTCCTCCTCCTCGACCCTCCCCGAAGACGCACCCAGCCTGCTCGCCCAGGACCTCGAACTCCGCCGCCTCCTCGCCGAGTCGCACCTCTTCCGACCCTCCCGCGCATCCTCCTCGTCCGCCGGCGCCGCCCTCGAGCCCAGAGCGTTCGCGTCCGGGCGCATCCGGCAGAAAGCCACCGACCTGCGCATCCAGGCGCTCGGGTCCAAGGCCTCCATCCTAAAGCAGGACAAGATGCCTATGCACATGCGCAAGGGGATCCACGCCGCCGCTACGGCGAGGGAGTCCAAGCGCAGGCGCGAGGCCAAGGAGAACGGAATCATCCTCGAGCGCGAGACGGCAAAGAATAAGCCAAAGGGAAATCGGCGTGGCGGTCTTGATGTCGGCCGTCCCGGCGTCGGCAGGATGAAGGGCGCCGAGCTGAAAATCAGCCAGTCCGACGTCAGGAGAATCGAGGGCGCACGGGATACCTTCGGCCGCAAAGGGCGGCGATGACATACCGCTCAGGATCACGGGGTCCGGAAAGTAATATATCGTGATTGCGCCACAAGGGGGAATTCGTCGCATGCGGGAGCAACAAAAGAGAATTGATCTTGTACATACATAGCGAAGGCAGGACATAGTAACTCACGACCAGCATGAAAGCCAAATGTTTTCTTCATCCTCTCAACAGCAAGATCAGAATCGCTCTCGTCACCACCAGTGTTTGACCAAGACGTCTTTTCTCCCCTCCAGAGATCCAAGGAATAAGCAGCCTTTGTTCTCCAATGACTGTTATATATACAAATTGCCCCATTTTGATTTCCGATCACATGCATCGCCCTTCCTTCGCCATTGCCTCGGAAAGATGGGCCAAACGCTCAAATCATGTCCAACCACCCACGCCCTTAATCTATGAAGAAATGATAGCCGATTTTTGTTTTCGAGGGGCAGAAGAGGGGAAAAGAAGCACTGAACGAGTGAAATGCATCGAGAGAAGGGGATTTTTTTTCCTTTTTTTTCAATGGTTTGGATTTCAAAAAAAAAAGATGATGATCAAAAGTAGAATGAAAGAGAAGTTAGAAAGGAAAAAAAAGGAAGAAATAGAAGAAGAAACATAAGGAGAAGAAACAAAAGAAGAAAAGGAAAAAGAAGAACAAGATGGAAAGAATTTGCAGCAGTATCCGAGACAAACAATTATAACTTTCGTTGCTCAAACCTGGAGCGAAGAGGAGAAATCGTCGTCAAACATGGATCATATCGTTGTTTGAACAACACTAAAGCGCGCCTCCAGCGTTGATGGCGGTCGGCTGGCCAATGGGCATCGAAATGCCGAGCGATTGAAGGTTTCCGTACGATTGGCTCGGCATTGCGCCTGTCGCACCGGCAGCATCTTCGGCAGAGGAGGCATGAATAGAACCTGTGGCAAAGGCAGAATCCGACGAAGGAGACTTTTCGTCCACGGAACCGAGCTGTTCCTCCCCGGAAAACTCTTCCTCCTCGTCCACAGAAAGATTCATGGCTTCGCCTCCATCCTCACGACTGTGAGTGCGTTTGTGCCTGAGAGAATGGGAGTCAGTTGACCGAGTCATCGACGAGATCTCACAGATCTTTCTCAGATGGGGAGCATACTGTGCAAGGTTGTCTGATCTGGAGAAGGCTTTGCTGCAGACAGGGCAAACATAAGGCTTTTCCTGCGTGTGGGTGCGGACGTGACTGCAAGGGGAAATTAGCAAATCGAGTGCCTATACCAGCTTTATCAGGCTCCTGAACCTACCGCTTGAGATGCTCAAGGCGTTTGAAGAGCCGACCACAAGTTGGGATGGGGCATGAGTGGGACTTGTGAGGATACGGTCCGAGCTCCATCACAGTCGCGGAGCGAGCCCGCCGTATCGCGCCGCTCGGACCAGACATGTATCGACGATCGCCCATTGAACCATCAACGGAGAGATCATCCACAGGCATAGCGGGGAACTCCTGGCCGAGGGCCATCTGATGCACCGCGGGGCTGTTCTGCACAGTGGAGAGAGGCGTGCTGTGTCTCGACAGGTCGATCACTTCTCTGTGATGGGAAGTTGCCATCATATTCGGGCCACCGTATGCCATGCCCGGGGGGGAGTTGTCGGCGGACTCTTCGCTCTCCGCGAGCGGATGGATCGAGTTCGAGCCCGATCTTCGCAGGTCGGCCAATCTCTGGTGTGGGAGGGCCGGTGTCGAGGTGGGCGCAACCGAAACCGTAGGCAGCGCAGGTGGGATGGACGTCCGTCGCCTTCGCTGTTTGTAAGTCGGCGAACCCTCAATGACGGAGTAGACGTTGTTAGTGCCGTATGATCTGGGAAAGTGGGTGCCGCTCATGCTGGATTGAGGAAGCTGGACCATGCCGTTCATCCCGCTCATGCCGGGAAGAGTCTCCGGCATGACAGAGCAGAGGCCTGTCTCGTCGTTGGCGACATGTGAGGGCTCGGTAGGCATCGCGAGAGCTTGTTGCGGGGGGGTCATGGGCTCGAACGAGATGCCGCGGTTGCTGTAGTCCTCGTATCCCGAGGAGACGAACGACGGTGCGGGCGAGTACTCGAGGCCATAGGCGGGCATCGAGGAGTGACGCTGGTGGCTCTGGGCGATCGGGATTCCGTTCTGGTTGTAATGGATGCGAGCGAACTCAGCCTCCCTCTTGACGGCGGCCACCTGCTGAGGAAGGGCCGGCGCCATGGCCATCGCTTCGTACGAGACCATGGACTCAATCCCTTCGCCCAAAGGGGCCACCGAGTGAGGGATCATAGCCGGAGGGGGCATGGAGTCCATGACTCTCAGGACGGGGGAGGCAGTCTGGCTCTGGTTGAACGTGGACTGCTGGGCGTTGAAGCTGGACGAATTGGCTTGTTGGCTCTTTGTGAGCTGCTCGTACAGCGACTGAGAGGAGTCGTATTGGAATGAGAGGGCGGGCTCGCTGACAGCGACGGTCGTGGCCTCCTGGCCCATCTTCTCGCGCTTCAGGTCGCGTTCCAGAGCATCGAGGAAAAGGCGATCGTGGGGCACGCTATACCAATAAAAGACCTTCTGCTTCTTCTGGGTACGGATGCAGTTGTTCTTGTAGAGGAAGTCGAGAAAAGCACTCTTGGGCTCCTCCAGGGAGGCATCGGTTCCCGACTTCAGGTTTCGCAAATCAGAGAAGATGCCCTCCTCGAACTTCTTGGAGTTCTTAACCGGGCGGCCGAAGGCCTGGAACCGAAAAGACAGACAGCGCACGATGTCCGTGCCGGAGATGTGGAAGAGATTGTTCCTGCAAGACGAGATCAGCCCAGTCCACCAGCCTGCGACTTTGGACGCAAATCAGGCTGGACGAGGGTCAACTCACCACAAGACGCAGGAGACATATTCACCGGTAGGCAGTAGAAACCGCCGGATATACTGATCGTGCTGCCAATCGACCGGGGCGGAGATCAAGAAGTACTTCACTGTTCGCGAGATTAGCAGGCCATCGTCGCAACGCACACGGTGGTTTCTGGCTGGGCTCACGGTTGTCGACCTGCTGCAAAGCGACCTGTGCATCGTGAGGCAAGGACTGCTGGGCCTCGGTGCTCAGCATGAAGGTCTCGGGCTTCTGCGAAGCAATGGCTGCTTGTTGGGGATACATGTTGTCCAAGAATAGGGCGATCCAACGCAATCAACAAAAAAATCCGTAAAATCGTCTGCAAAATGGACGTGAATATCGTGTGCGTTAGGAGTGGGCGTTTTGAGGGGCACCTCCGGAGGCGACACAGCAGCAGAGAAGTTGGCTGAAAATCGACGAGTAGACGAGTTGGAAGAGACACGGCACTGCCTGTGCTCCAGAAATATGGCGAATGGACGAGGAGATGACGGGGAAGGAGACCAGCTCTGGTGTTTGTAGAAAGGGGAAAAAAAGAGGAGAAAAAAGAAAGTGAAGGAAGAAAAGCGATTCGATATAGACTGACGACCCGACAATTTGCGTCAAGCGAACGACGGGAGCGTCAAATGGTGTTGAAGAAGGTCCGGTGGATGCTCTGATCGAGGCGAGGAAGATTGTCGAACCCTCTGTGGTAGTCTGGACGATCGCTAAGGGGGGGTTCAAAAGAATGACAACGTCTGATTGTTTTCTTGTTCTTGTCTGTAGCACACTCGGATTTCCCTGGATTGAGTCTTCTGAACTTGGCTGCTTTGTCTTCGATTCCGGGTATCAATCAGTCGGAAAAGGCCATCAGTCGGACAGGAAGTCGATGAGATAGCGTGAGGATGTCGCCGTGGTGATGGTGGATGTTGTTGATGTTGTGAGTTGGCGCGACCAAGGGGGACGGCGACGGGAATGAGTGACAGGAAGAAAGACTATGCGCGATTAGGGACGACCTGGCCCAGGGCAGCGAAGCGCGACACAGTGGCAGAGAGGTTGAAAGAGAGAAGAGAAAAAAAAAGATGGAATAAAATGACCAGCACGAAAGAATTAAGTGCGGTAGAAGAGATGAAGCGGAGACGGGGGGGTTGAGGAGGCGGAGGGAAGAAAAAAAAAGAAGGGGAAAAGAGAGAGGAAAAGAGAGAGAGAGGAGAGAGAGGGGGGGGAGAAGAGAAAAGAGAGGGAGAGAGAGGGAGAGGGAGAAGCAAAAGGGTACGAGGTAGGCGCGAGCGAGACGGAGATCTAATTAGAATAAGAGAGACGCTCAGCAGGAAAGAGATTTCCAGAAGGAGTGGAAGGAGACGGGATGCAAGTGATTGGGGGGAAAGGAAGGAGGATGGGAGGGCAGTTAATGAGGCGCGGAAGGTACAGGCAGTCCGATCGTATAGTACTCCGTACTCCGTACCTCTTGACGGCATCGTACGAGTAGAAAAGGTACGGAGTACGGCCGCGGCTGTAGGTACGGAGTAGAGGTAGTAGTAGTAGAGGATAATGGTCCTCGTACGAGTACGGTCGTGACTCCATCGTGTGCAGGGCACCAGCACTCAGGCCAGTGGACGGTGCTAGCCGGGAAGCTGCCCGTTGGAAGGACGCCAGGCACAGGCGGGTTGTTCCTCCAGGACGTGCTAGGTACTAGCTGGTACATGTAGTAGAGCGACTACTAGTACCTATATTAGCAGAGGGCACAGGCACCGCGTGCTGCTGGACGGGCTCGCCCCAGCGCAACAGAGGCCACCAGCCGGCTGGGAGCTACGCTGGAACGGGATAACGCAGCCGTAACTCCATCGCCGGACGAGGATCGCGAGTGGTCGGTCACGGAACGACTCAGCATCTGGATGTACTCGGAGTGCTCGCGCCTCGAGAAGTACCTACTCCGTACTCCGTACAGGCACCAACGACATTGAACTTACCAGGTGAACTTACCACTGGGTGAACAACTTCAAGTTACCACTACGGAGTACTAACTACTCGTACTACTACCACCTGTAGTCCTAACTTGTCGAACTTGTCCAATTCCGATGGACGGTAGCGAAGGCGGTCCTGCCTGCAGCGCCCAACAGCATTCTTTCGAATCGAGGAAGGAACAATTGAAGTTGGTACTCGTACTCGTACTCGTATGTACGTCGGTGGGGCGCCACCAAGAGGCACAGCCTGAGGGCAGCACGCGATGCAGCGGCAGGAGCAGCAGCAAGTGGAGGCCCCCGGCCGCCATCTTCACATCCTGCATGTCGATTCGCGCAAGAAGGCGCCATAACTCGGAGTGCTATCCGACCTCCTGACTTGGGACCTGACTGATTGGAAGAGGTTCCGGTGTTCACGACTCGGGGGTTCTCACAGGCAGCCAGAATGCTTCTGGCCTGGCTGGACTGCAGTGCCCACCTCACGGTGGCATACAGGTATTGGTGCGAACAGGTTCCAAGTACGGAGCACGGGGTAGTACCAGGTATGGATACGGAGTACGGAGTACAAAGAGAGGAGGTACTATCGGGCGTCGTCCATCCCAATTGACGGCGCAACTTGTCACGAGGCCGACTCGGGAAGACAAGTCATCAGCTCATCAATGTTTGTTCCGCCAAGCGCAAATGCGGTGCCTTCCATGATGATGCCTGCTAGTAATCATTGCGAAGGCGCCGATACCTCAAGTCCGAAGGCACGACATGCGCGGCAGCAGGTACCTACTTGTAGTACCTCTGGCGCTTGTACTCGTACCTGGAGGCTGAGATGATGGTCCCCACCACTGTGGAATGGACCAAGCCCTTTGTTCCTGAAATAGTAGGTCCGGGATACCTGCGAGGCACGCAGCACACGCGCGCGCAAGCCATCAGAACCCTGGTAGAGTCCGGGTATCTTGGTCCGCCACACTACTAGTACTACCTCAACCTGTACTCGTACCTGTAGGCATTCAGGATTAACCTCGCGGCAGGTGCGAGTGCTCAATTTCAAGGCAATTTCGTATTTCGTGCTGATGTGACAGTAGGTAGTAGCACTTGATTCAGTGATCGGTGCTCTTTCCATCCATCTTGCGTGTCTTGAGCGACGTCGTCGCCGCCAATGGCCGAGAGATCAATCTGATAACATTGATGGATTGATTGATTGATTGATTTATCAATTCAAGATTACTACTGTCAAGTCTTCACCGGTTCTACAGAAGGCAGCCGTTTTTTGAGTATCGTCCGATCCATTGCGCATCGGCTGTGCGAAAATGTCGCTATCGCCGCCACAGCAGCATCTCGCATTACTCCACCGCACACAGGAGTGGCGTTGGCCCATTCGCCGAAGCACTATGAGAAAACTTTACTCAAATTCGCCTGCGAGCGCGCGAGGGGAAAATGATCGAAGAAACACCGGCTTAAATCGCCTTTGGGAAATATTGATGAACTGCCCGATGTCTCCTGCTTGGCGGTCAAGAGGACAAAGGCGATATCGCAACGGAGCTCGCAAATGAAATCGGGTCAAAGTTGTCTCCCCCATGGAACTCCCCACTGCCTTCAATGATCCCGGGCCCAATTCCATCAGCCTGTCTCGTACCGATCATACTCCGTAATCGTACTAGATACTACTACAGGTACGGAGTCCTGGGAACCTTGAAGCTGAGTCGGAAATTCGAGTCTGTTAACAGGCCTCTCGAGCTTATATAATGATCGTGAGCGAGGTGCCCATGGCGGCTCTTAAATTAGAATCCGCAAGCGACCTCAGGCCGTGCCCGTCGCCCGACAGCCAATCAGACGCTGCATTTCAGGGAAGATCTTGCGTCCATCGCACTGTGTCAAAGGGGCTCTCATAGGCCCATGGCACCCGGAAGGCGATACCGAGCCCCAGTGCCTTGGAAATTCGTCAGCACGGTGCTGACTTCAACTGAGTTGCTCCTGCTGCAGCTCCATTCGACGCCTTTGTGGCGACGATCGGCATGATCAGGAATACCCAGGTAGTACGAGTACTCGTACGGACGGACTTCTCCGTACTATATCATGTTCATACCGTATCAGTCCTACGAGTTACTGTAGATGAGAGGTACTAGTAGTACGTGAGGTTGGATCGGGTCAGCCCTCGAGGTCCCTTTTGTTGAGGATGCCAGTCCTTTCTCTTCGCCAAACACTCCAAAAAGTCATGTCTGACCTTCAACTTCTCCGTCTCACTGCCGTGCCTTCAAACCAGAAGTCCATACTACCTGTTAGTAATACTACCTTAGTAGTACTAAGTGCTCGTACGGAGTAGTACCTGTAGTAATCTGAGAGAGGACGAGCGTGCCGCGAGCGCACTGCAACATCATGTTCAAGGAAAGGAGGCGCACATTGGTTTCAAACTTGTACCGGGAGTACTCGTCACGGTACAAGAGGTACATCGCACGTCTTGTACTCGTACCGATTCCTGGAGCCCTCAGGCCGTACCTTCCACTTCGAGCCAGCCATCTGACGCTACGCAGATCCGCCTCTCTGATTGGCTCTCTCGAACCCCGCCCGCCCCTCAGCTGAAGTGACCAATCAAAATTCAGCGTCCGCCACCCTCCGCCTCTCGAGTCGGCGTCCATCATCCTCCAACAAGCCTCGAGATCCTCGAGATCCTCGAAATCCTCGCGATCCTCCCTCTACTCTCAGCCGGCCTTCTCTGCAACGCTTACGGAGCACACCCAGCACCAGCACCAGCACCGGCGCCCAGGACCGCACCGCCTGGTATCCCCATTCCGCGGCACCACTTCCACTTGGTCAGCCGAGCGGGGCCAATGGTCAGCATGCTTGATGCTTCTCGGACGTCCGTCAGGGCGCACGACGAATGCCACCTCGCCGCGAAAGTGCGTATCTCCCGGCGCATTGGAGCACGGTTCTTTGCCTCGTATCCATCTAATTCTCCACAGATATTTGTACCGGCACGAGTACAGGCATGACCGAGCTTGCAGCATCTGCCATGTTTCGCAAGGAAGATATGTATGGACGAGTATGTACGGAGAACTCGTACTCGTACCACTCCAGAGTCCAGGCTCCGTCAGCTGGAAGCTCACTGCCATTGATCCATCTCACTCCGCGGTGCCGGGCCGTGGATCCTTGACCGAACTACGGAGTACTACGAGGACGAAGTACTCGTACTCCGTGCAAAGCAGTGCCCTACCTGAGTCGCGCTGCTTTTCAATCGCTATTCGTACGATTACTCGTACTCTCCGCTGATGTTGCTGATCGGCAGATCAATCTTCGCATCATCTACGAGTATCCGTGCCTTTACGCTGCATCATGCAGCACATATCGGACCCTCTCGCCAACCGCGAATGGCCAACGGGCATGATGTCCCTGCAGTGCATGCGTGCTTCGCACAAATTGCTCTCGAACCACAAGCAGCCAGATGCGGCCCTGCGTATGTACAACGAGTATGTATGTACAGGTATGTACGCAGGACGGGGCGTGGACTCTGTACCTGTACTGTACGGTGCTCTCGGACGGCGGCTAGCTCTCCTGGCACCCCTGGCAGCCGACGGGCCTGGGACTGGGCGCGCATGCCGGACGGCAGACGTGCAGCTACTGCAGAATCTCGGGAACAACGCTGGCCTATCCCTCCTCTGCCGGCTTTAACAGGTCGCTTACACAGCGGTGCTCCCCAAAGATGACGCTTTTCTGGTCATCTTCACGAGATCGGATCGCACAGGTGCGACCGTTGCTTGCTGCGTCGCTCGCTTCTCGCTCCGGATACCCCGGCACGCCGGTTTCTGGGCACTGCCCGCAGGACAAACGCACAGAACGACATTTGAGAAGTCGATAGGCGAGGCCCGTCCTCTCCACCACCTACGGAGTACATATGTACGAGTACGAGTACAACTACGACTACTCTTGCCTACTCGTACCTCTATGCACAGAGACACGATCCGACGCTCCACAAAGCTGCTGCTGCTGCTGCTACCACGGCGTATCCTTCTCGTGGATCAAAGATCCCCAAGACACTGCCAGCTTTTGAGACACGTGCCGCGGGCAAGCACATGGCAATTGTTTGTCCCTGCCGACGAGAATGGACGGTTACAATGACCCCACCGGTACGGAGTAAGATGCATTGAAATATGGATCCATTATCAATCTGAAAGATCAATGGATTGCGTCGGGGCTTCCATCAAGACCACGCCCTTGATCGAAGCCGTCAATACAACACAGGTACGAGTACGAGACGGGTGTCACTTCGTAAGAAGTTTTTCTAGAGGCTCTCTTGTTGGCCCAGCTGACCAATTGAGCCGCAATGAGGAAGAAGACGCTTGTTGGGTGACGATCGTACCATCACGCCATGCGCACCAACATTCTAGTTTCTTCTGATCATCGTGCCATGCTCAGTCGTCGCAGTGACAGGCACGCCTCTCATCCTCGGGAGAACACATGGAGATTGGCGAATTCACCATGCGCCTCTGGCACTGCCTCCGACATGTCACGCAATTGGAGTTCGATTCGCGAGGCTGCATCTCCATTCCGCTTTCATCGGCTGCGCCCCATGATGACATAGGTAGGATTTCGGGAGTGAGAAACCGCGAGCCTGCGGCGTGACCAAAGAGACAGGCCCCTATCATGGGGTTCATCGCTTTCGAAGCGAATCAGAGCAGCAGCAAATATTTGCGCCGGGTCGGCCACTCTCGTGGGGCGCCGTCCATCTCATCAACACAAGATCGATCATTGATGGCTCACGAAAAGCGCGATGCAACGTCAATGGCACGCCTGACTTCGCGTTTCTGGTCTACCGGTATGGTCAGGAGCTAAGTCAGCGTCTTCGCCCACTAAGGGCTTCAACTCGGAATATCGCCAGATGGATTAGCCCGGGCCCGGCTCTCTCGATCCAACCAACCAGAGATTAGGCGTACCTGTTCAGGTGAGCCATTGCTGTCATCGGTGAGCCACCGCGTCAACTCTAAGCCTCTTGGTAGATCTCGGTCGATGGCTAGCATAGCACTTCCTCTGGTCTCACCCCCCTTTTTGGCCTTTCACAGATCTGCTCAGCAAAAGGCAGCACGTCATCTCACAGCCCTCCTGCTCGACAAACCCAATCCAAGGGCCACGATCCGCGCTTCGCTGCCTCATGTTGCAAAAAAAAAAAACATAACAAAACAAACTAGGCAAGCATCCCCTGAGGCTCTCGGATCATCATCTAGGTTCCTCTCTTTCGGATCTCACCCATCTCTTCCCCCCCCTTTTCCCCCCTTCCCCCTTTTCCCACCATCTCTCAATTGGGCTCGATCATGCTCCGTACAGTGCATTGTCCTCCCGGTGAAAGACGAGCCAGCGGCAACGCTATCCATCTGAAACGATCCTTATTCTCACGAGCTATTGCAAGAATGGCAGCGCGCCGGCACGGTCTGCTGATCGAGATTCAGCCGATGAGAACCATGACCCTTTGCGGCATACGGAGCACACCAAACGGCCGAGCTACTCGTATTCGTACCAGAGCACGACTCAATGAGCTACGGAATCTTTGATGACTGCCTGCGTCAGTACGAGAACTAGCTGTGGGCAGACCAATCTGACTATCCCGACCTGCCGGCCTCCCGTTGGTTTCATCGACTGCATCCGTCTTTGCCTATGCTTGGTCCGTTGGCGAGCTTCGCGATGTCGTCAGATGCCAAGAAACATAAAAAAAAAATTCTCTCCCGATGGTTCTAAGGGCCGCCTAACGACAGAAGGGCCGAGCCCGAGCCTCCGAAGCCAGACCGGTCTGCGAGATGGTCTCCTACGACCCGACGCTTTTCTCCTGAGAAATCTTTTCGTCCTAGCGTCATCGTCTCTCCAAACGCTCTTCCACGGCAAAATACTGATGGATCGCGTCCTGCACTTGTCTGCCATTCTCTCCGCCCTCACGAACTGCACATGCCTCACCAGCGGGCCATCTGGCGGCTTTCTTGGCGATGCCTCTCTCGAAGCTTACCACCATGAACCCCGCGATGCCTCGGCAAAAGGTTCGAGCATCTGCCCGCCGCGTGGGTCATCCATGCAGCGCGCAAGAAGCAAAACATCCCAAGGGGCCCCGGGACTGGGGAAGTGCGCGGCCCGCGGGGGCTCTGGGGCCTCAAACCCGACAAGTGGCCAGCAGAGATCCATTGCCCCTGCAGTAGTTCCTCGCATCCCGGGACTGCAGACTTGAAGGCCCGTTGTGAAACTTGAAACCAACGAGGCAAAGGACCTGCGCTCGAAACCCCTGAATGGCCGCCAATGTCCAAAACCCACAACGCCGATTGGCCCCCAGCATTTCGCCAACGGCAAAAAGAACTCGATCAGATCTCTCGGGGACCAAGGTTCGCAATTCCCGCATACTACGGAGTGCTCGCGCAGGCAAGGGCAGAAGAGGAACACCCCCTTGGACGGACAGTCGGGAACCACCATCCCCCAAAAGGTTCATGAGCGAAAGCAAAGACTCCGAGTCCTCCATACTCCGTGCTACGACACCAGGCACTGACAGATTACCTTTGCGAAGACTCCAAATCAGGCTCACACTCAAGTCTTAAAAAAGCATCAGGCCTATTACTACTCTCCCTACTCCCTACCCCGTACTCCGTACAGAGTTCTCCGTCCGAGTATCCCCATCTCCCTCTCTGCCCTCGTCAAAGTCAAAGAGGCCTCCAGAGTCCAGACACAGCAACAGTCAACCCCCCTGTCTCGGTCCCCCTCTTTCATCCCGTCTCAAGCACAGACTTCCCCCTCCCCGTTCCCCCTCCACTACCAATTCGTGCTCGTGCTCGTGCTCGTGCTCGTGCCCGTACGCACGGAGTACAGACAAAGCGTCCCCTCCACCTCCATCTCCCCGTCCCCCCTCTCCTCCTCCGCGGTACTGTACTCCGTACTCCGTACATGCCTGCGCGACCCTGACATCCTGGAGCACATCGTGCCCGTGAGGCACCAGAGTTTCATCCCGAAACGCCGTTTTCTGACGCCCCTCGCCGCGGTTTCAGGATTGAGCTGCCCTCCCCTCGCCTGCAACATGAAGCAAAGAGGACGGAGCACCCGTGCTCTGCACGGATGATGATTGGGACGCAGGCTCGACGACATTCGCATCATCTCACCGGCGCATGCTCGTTCGCGGGGATCTCGTCGCAATGTCCGGACCTGCGGATCATGGTCTCATAAGTCACACCGAGAATCCTGTGCTCCGTCAAGCATCGCATCGCATCGCATCCATGACCTTTGTTCGCCTCAAAAGTCTGCGCAAGTCAGAATCTATCCAGACCTTGTTCGGATCTCAAGAGAGCAGCCGCCTCGACCTTCCTCGGCCAACTCACATCCATCAGACCCTCCTTGCAATGTCCGCATCCGATGCCGATAGGAGCCCCTGGACGACATGGAGGACTCTACTCCGTACTTTTCCTCCGAGCCGAGCCGAACCTCGCGACTTTGGTCATTCAATCATCCATTCTCCATCGGTCAAACCGGTGCCGGTGCAGGATACGGAGTACGCGATCTCACTGTCAAGAGAATTCCCATACGACTGTGCAGTGTGCACCTCGGTTTCTATATCCGTCCCGTGGATGCGAACGCGATCACGCCTGGCCCATCGTTCGCATCTCCTCGCATCTCCTCGCATCTACCGGTACGACTACAATCGTAATCACCCCTGACCCCTCGTGAGTTAGGTTCTCCTCGCAATATCCGAGGTAAACAGAAACGTCCAGCCCCTTTTACCCCGGACCAATGACTCCATCACGAAAACATTCACAGGCATCACCGATAAGCCAGATGACTTGCTCCATTCAGATTTGCACACATGCAATTCAATGCATACACAGATATCCGTATATCAATATTCTTGTACGGAGGACTCTTGCCTCCCCACAACGCGCTCTACTCCGTACCAAAAGCCCGCCTCCATGTAAATTCCTCGGCACGCATGCCCCATACAAAAGCCGTCCTCGCCACGTTTCAGTCCCTCATGCGCGAGAGAAACAATGCCAGATCAAGACTCGGCAGCTTTTGTTTTTTTCTCCCAACCCCTCCCGGATCCTCAGAATCATCATTACAGTACATGTAAGGTTATTTATTTGCCCGCTTGACCGCCTGCCTGCCCTTCCGCCCGTCCGCCCGTCAGCATTCGGCCCAAACTGTGCTGTGCTGTGTTGCGCTGCGCTGTGCTGTTTGCCTGAGTTTTCGTTTTCCAAGATCCTCCCTTTTCCTGGACTCCAAAAATAGCCTGCCGGGGCCGTGAAACAGCGCCCCTCGCGGCGACAGCAGCACCCCAAAAACGACGTGAAGAAGAAGTGAAAAAAGAATAGAGAGAGGGGGGGGTGGAGTGAGAAGGAGAAAAGGAAGAGAGAGAGAGAGAGGGTGCGTGATGTCGTTTCTAAGAACGGGCCTCCTCCAGCTCAAGCTCCAGTTGCCTGATGCGCTCGCGGTCGTTGGATCCGGTGTTCAGCTTCTTCTTCAGCGACTCCACCTCGGTTGTCAAGAGCCCGATCTTGTCGTTCTGGGCAGTGATCACCCGCGTCTGGTTCTCAATCAGCTCCTTGATCTGGTTCAAAGAGGTCTCGACGGTGTCCGAGGCCGGGGTCGTGGAGACGGAGGAGGTCTTGGTGTAGGTGAAGGTCTTGACGGCCGAGGGCGTGGAGTGGCTCATATGGCTCGCATGGCCCGGGTGGCCTGAGGGGCCGGAGACGGACTGGGCCTCGGTGTGGGGAGGCAGCGCGTGTCGCTGGGCGGGTCTCGTCTCCTCGTCGAAGCTCGAAGGTTCCTCGTGCCGCTCCGCCCCCTCGTCGAGGTCCTGGAACTTGCTCGCCAATGCCGCGATCGACTGTCTCTGATCCTTCATGCTGGGAGGGGTAGAGACTCGCGCCGCCGGGGCGGGCTCTTCCCTGCGCTCCCCCCTATGCGCTGGAGCAGCCACGGGGACCACGACGGGAGCGGGGGGCTTATAGTCGGCGGGCACCTCCTTGGGCGCGGTGCCATTGTACACGCCCTCCAGGTCAATCTTGGCGGGGACCTCGGTCTTCCCGCCGAACCATTCCTGGGCGCTCATCGCAGGCTTCGATCCAAAGGCAGGAGGGAAGATGTCGGCTTGGAATGTCTCTGCTCGTCGGGGCACGGTAAAGGAGATGGGCTCGATGTAGGAATCATTGATCGTTTTGAACGCTCTCATGACCTCGTTCTCGTGAACCTATGCTTGTTTAGTAGACAGCCCACATCGTCGCACGTTTCACACATGGCGCATAAAGCGAGAGTAGGGGAGGAGAGGGCTTACATTGACGCCGCGTCGAGGGATGAAAGCGAGACCTCGCTGCGGCTCTGGGGACTGGTGCTGACTCAAGAATTCAAACTTGTCGTTCTCATATTCGTAATAACGAATGTTGCCGTCGCTGTGCACCAACGAGTCAGTTTCACGATGCTGAATGTGGGAAGAAGGGGGAGAGCTCGCTGGGAATCACTCACCCTTTTCCGGCAAGATACAGACAGTTCGAGCCGTCGTCTTTCACATGTTAGCAAATTGAAGCTGAGACGCGGGGACGCGCTGCAAGACAGAGTCCGAACAAGAAAACTCACCCCAGAACGGCATGCAGACTCCGGAGATGAAATCGAGCTGTGTAAAGTCGCCGATGGGCTCATCACGCCCGGGCTCCCAGAGCGCCAGCTGTCGCTCGCTCGTCTTGGAGAATCCGGTCGTGGCAAATCTGTTGTGCTCGCCCAGCCAAACGACCCTGCTGCTCTTCGCTCCGGAGTGGCCGGGCGCCTCGTGCGCGGGTTTCTCCTGGCGCACATCCCAGACCCGAATCTTCTTGTCTCGCGATGTCGTGACGAGGAGGTTTCCGCTGGCGTTCCAGGAGAGACTCTGGACGATGTCGGTGTGGGGGAGCGTGAAGTGGGACTGGCCGGTTCCGACGTCCCAAAGTTTGATCAAGTAGTCGCCGGCCGCGGAGGCCAGGATGTTCTCGGCGGCGGGGTTGAATAGGACCTGTCCGACCTTCCTGCCCCGGGCGTCAGTTTGCGGATCTCCCGTCGCCTGCGATAGGTCGCGTGTTGGGGTTGGGAAGAGACCGACCTGGTGTGTCCGCCGAGCCTGCTCACGGGAGACACGTCGGGGATGATCTCGGCGTCGGTGTAGAGGCTGAAGCCCTCGGGGACCTCCCAGATGAAGACCTTTCCATCCTCTGAGGCGGAGGCGATGATGCGATCGTTGAACGGGTTCCTCCACAGTGAGTCAGCAGCCGAAGCATCACGTCGACATCAGCCCTCGAGATCGCGAGGCGCGCGCGCGCGCGGAGAGATGTTCGTGAAAGAGATAGAGAGGGCACATGCGACGCAGGCACGGAGTACACACCAGTCGGTATCGAGCACGGTCGCGGTGTGGCCTCGAAAGAGCGGGATCTGATCGGGCAGCTTGCCCTTCTCGTGGAGGGGGATGACGGCGAAGGCGCCACCACCGCTAGAGTCCCAGTTCACGGACAGGTACTCCGGGTTGGCCTGTTGAGGTTTCAAGTCAGCCCACCGAGCGCCCAAGAGTGCATCAGAGTCGAGCAATGGAGGCAGAGAGGGCGAGTCGGGTCGAGGGTCAAAGGGTGTCCACGCGTGTGATGAGGTCGCACGACCAAATACTGCCAGTCGGGCGCGTCCCGCTTATTGTCCCTCCAAGCTCTTTGAGGCGCGCATCTTCTCGGTGGAAGCGCTGATCCGGAGTTGAGTTGCGTACCTTGACCAAGTTGGTGTCCCACGCATTTCGGCTGATCCGCACGTTGTCGTAGCAGGACTCCTTCTTCGCCGGCTTTCCAAAGACGTGTCCTGTTGTGATGAGGGAGGTTGCGTCAGCCTTCTCGTCGTTGATTTTGGTACTCGTATGGTGTCGTTATTTTTTGCTGTCAGCGCAAAGGGGGAGGGGGGAGAGGAGAGGTGGGAGGGAGCCAAGAGAAGTCGGTAGCGGGATTGATGTTTGCGACACGGCGACGACGTACGGTATTTGGATGCGCGGACGAAACGGCCAGCCATTGTGAAGGATCGTGTCTGCCGAGAAGAGTCGAGTAATTCTGTAGAGATAGTACTGATGGCGGAATGGATGCGTGAGGAGGAGGGGAGGAGGGCGGCGCGCAGAGATCGCGAGGAGACGACGGAGAAGACTCAGCAGAGAGAGAGGGGAGGGAGGGGGGAGGGGGGAGAGAGGGAGAGAGAGAGAGAGAAAGAGAGAGAGAGAGATGGATGAGGGAGAGAAAAGAGTGAGGAATACGGATTGGTAGGGAGAGGAAGAGGGAGGGAGGGAGTCGACGAGACGAGACGAGGCGAGACGAGGCGAGACGTGAGGCGTTGGCGTTCAAGGCGAGAAGAAGGAAGGACGGATCGACCTGGACGATTGCGACCGACGGGGGGAAGGACCGATGGGGCTGCACGGTCGGAGTACTCCGTGCCTTCCCCAGTACGATCACCAGCTTGTAACGGAGTGCCCATCTTACGGAAGGTACGATACGACTCGTACGCACATCACCTATCAATTGATCAATTCAATACAGGTGGTAAGTAGTGGTACTACTACTCCGTAGTACTATCAATACTACTAGCACTACTCGGTACGAGTACCTTAGTGCTACGGAAGCTGCAGCAGTGCAGTGCCACTGGGTGCCAGTCATCAGGCGGGAAAGAGGTACCCGCACGGCACCTCCCAGGCACGGAGTACGCGCAGCCGGCCGTGCCTTGAATTGACCAAGTTGGCACCAACGGAGCACAGGAAGGTACCTTTCACTACCAGGTATCTGTAATAGTACTAAGTAGTACTACCTAACTGTACACAGGGCGAGCACACCTAGTAGTACGAGTACCTCAGCTGTAGGTCCAGCACAGCTCGTTTCAACCCCATTGCAGCTGTGGATCAGCATTGGCAATGCCCTGGCATAAAACACTCCGGCTATTTGGATCCCACGAGGCGCTCGAGGCGCTGCGCTGCAGGGCACGAGCAGCTCCACCGCCGAATGGATCCAATCTCTCAATATCAATCGATCCATTGGGTCAATCAATTCATCAATCGATCATTGCCAGCGCCCGCCCGGGGTGGGCCGAGCGCCAGCGCCGCCGCCGCGCACTGTGCGGGGCATGGCAATTACCGGCCTGGAGCTACGAGTAACAATGGAATTGATGATCAAATGCAGTGGAAGGATGGTGGACGGATTGACTCGAGCTCTTGAAGCGACGGGGGACCTGCCAATACGAGTACGAGTACGGAGCACCTCTGCCCAAGCTCCGAGTTGGTTCACAGGCCGCATCGCCTGCAAGCAATGGAGTTCTCTGTACAGTGTATCTACTGACCCGCTGTAGTACTCGTATGCAGCATCGTATAGATCATCACCCAAGGTCTCAAACACTGCACTGTACGGAATCCTCGGTGAGGCTCCGAGTCGTCGAATTCTCGAGAAGGAGCACGACGTCCCATCAATCCATGGTGGAAGGAACAGCCCGAGACATTCGATCCATTCCAGCACATCACCTGCCAGTTCTTCGTCCTCCGTACTCCGTACATGTGCTCCGTACGGAATACCAACCTCGCACAGGCTCCCATCATCCTCGCACCGCCGCTTTTCCTCAAATAGTAGCACGCGCAAGTCATCGACCACACTTGATCAATCCATGCAACCATCAAGCATCAACTACTAACTACTCGAAGCTGATCCAACAATGAGATGGAGATGGGGATGGAGATGCCAGGAGTGTTCGATTCAGATCCGTCTCGAATCTCGCTTCCTCAAATCATCTCAATCCCTCAATCAAGCATCAGTGCCCATCAGCCGCTCGAAACGCGGGGATCCTGCCACTGCCTTGGACCAGAACCACGGACAACACTCGTCCTGCCAAGCTCTGGATCGATCAATGCATCTTCCAAGCCCAGAGTCTCACAGAACTGAACAATCTGGGCAATCCCCAGTCATCTTAATATCACAGAGTCGCACATGTTGAAATTTCCATAGCTGTGGTCGTGCGGAAACCTTTGAAGCTCCATATCTTCTACAGATATCCCTATTCCCAATCCCATGATACAGTCCAATCTATACAAGCTGCAAACAGCACTGGCAACAACCTCATACCATTACACCCACAAAGAAATCAAGGTCAAAGAGCAGCCTCCCTCGGATAGCCATTATAACAACATACACATTGCAAATTCTTTTGAACGCTGATAAGCAGCAAAAACCCCCCTCCCACCACCCCCTACCACCCCCTTTCCCGTCCCTCGTGTTCGAAAATACAAAGCTCCGCACAACGGGCGACAACACACGTGCCGCCAAGCAAAAGCGAAATCTCAATCGTAAAGCTCCTACAACGCCGGAGAATAGCTGAAGCAAAGCAAAAAAAAAAAAAAAAAATGGCGCCGTCTCCCGTATCCTGCTCAACCCTGGCTGTCCTGATCCAACACCAAACTCGAAATGTGCAAGCAGAAGCCGCAAGACAAGAAGGGAGAAAACAAAAGCAAGGGAAAAACAACGTGAGAATGACAGACAATGATGATGGCGATGATGATGATGATGATGATGGTAAAAAAGAAGTAGAGGAAGGAAAAGCAAGGCATATAGTGAGAATGGAGTAGAAAAGAGAGAAGAGAAAAAAAAAGACCACCTCGCATGACTCTGAGAGGGAGATCATGAGCCCTCTCGCCCACAGAGCCGAGCCACGCCGAAAATCCGTACCGAATACACGCCCGTCGCTCAGAGGTACATGCTCTTGGTTCGCGAGTGGATCCTCTTGCTCTCGGATCGGCGACGAAGCTGCTCTTCTCGCTTCAGGACGAGCTCGCACCATTTAGCCCGAGACCGAGGCCCGCTCGCCTCGTCTTCAACGCTGCTCTCGCCACGGCCGATGACGTCGGACAAGGCCTTGATCCAGCCCTCTTTGTCCTCGGCGGTGTCGGCGTAAAAATCAATCAACTCGCCATTGTTGAATCGAATCCGGAATCCCTCCTCCACAAACATGAATCCCTCTTCCTCCTCCGCGAACGCCGATCTACGGCGCTTGCCCCCCTTTCCGAGGGTGTCCTTCTCCGTCAGCGTTCGGCGGTCGTCAATCAGCCGCTTCGCGTTCGACAGGTTGATCGTCGCGCGCGGCTGCCTCGTTGCCTCGTGGAAGGCCGTGAGCTTGGTGCCCACGAGCTTGAAGTATCGACGGCGCCAGTACTGAAGACAATCGGTCAGCAAAAGGACCACAGATCACAATGCGCAATATGGGCGGGCAACACTCACAGGACAATCACCACCGTTCTGGCTCAGGAGACCCTCCCAGTTTCTCGCGAGCCGCTCCTCCGCAGCCTTGAGCTCTCGAATGCACGAGTTCATGCTCTTGGGCATGTCCTCGTCCGTCACGTTCTTCGGGCGCGGAACAAACAGAAGCTGGAGCTCGAGCTTGCCAATCTTGTAAGGCGCTCGCCTCACGATGGCGCCGTTGCCGCGCTTGCTCTTGACAGTGGAGGCAAAGCTCTCTTCCTCCGTGGCCCACTCATTGAAGCACGCCACGTCAACAGTGTACGGTCTGCCGTAGCAGCACGTCTCGTGCTCCTTCAGGCAGACGTACGCGCGCGCGAAGCTGCCGTCCTCGGCGGCAAACGGAGAGAGGAGCTCGTACGCCGAGCCGGCGTTCTTACGCTCGCGGGCCAGCGCCTCCATCTGCTGCTGCGCGAAACGCTCCTCCTCAGCCTTCTGCCGCTGCTCGAGCTCTCGGCGCTTCTTGGGGGAGGCGAAGACCCTGCTGAAGGTAGACGTCTTCGGCTTCGTCATCTTAATCTGCGAAGGCTGCAACTTGGCATACGTGGGCTTCTCGAGCTTAACGTTGAGCGTGAGCTGGAACTCGAGGTCGTTCGGGACCACCAATTCAAACTCCTGCCCAATGGGCGCATTCCGGGCCAGCTCCAGCCAGGCGGTCGTCACGCAGTGGACACCGTTGTCGAGGGTCAAGCTGAACCAACTCCGTTCATCTGCAAAGCATTAGCGCTGTGGTGGACCAAGACGGACAATTTACGGGACACCATGTTCGACGACTCACTCTTGGGAATGGGCAGGTCCAGGTCCTTGACGCCCATGACCTTGATGAACAGTCGGCCTCTTTCCCCAGTCTCCAAAGCGGCCATCTCGCCCATGGCATCTTCCTCGACGACACGGTTCAAGCTCGTCGTGTTGCTCTCCCTCCCGGGCACGGGGGGAACAGGCCCGCTGCTCCCCGGTCCCTTGCGCACGCTTCGTCGAGTTGAGCCGTTCCATGGTTCGACCGTCCATGACTGCGGCCGGATGGGCTTGATAGGGGTGGTGGGCGCGGCGGCGGCGGCGGCGGCAGCGGCAGCGGCAGCGGCAGCACTGTTTCGGCTTCGCCAGCCATCTTCGCCATCTTTGTCGCTGGCCGACACCAGCTTTGTGTTTTGCCTCATCAGGTATCCGCGCTACAAGAGAAAGATGTAGAGTCAGCCATACAAGATTCGAACATCTTTCCCCCCTTTTTGAACACACACACCAACAAAACAGAAAAGAAAAGAAAAAAAAACGGAAAAGCAAGCCGAGGGATGCGGCTCCTGCTCTTGCAGATTCAATTCGAACATCATGGAAACATACCTTCTGGGACTCGATGACCCTCTCAAAGTCCTTATCAAGGCTCAAACCCGTGTCGAGATCCAGCGTCAAACTGCGATTCTTAAAGCTAGGATGGCGGGCCAGAAACTCCTCGTGGCTCATGTCCAGCGTGAGGTCGGATTCGCCCGAACCAAGGCGGCGATGCTGCTCCGGGATGCTGGGGACATGCGGGATCTCGCCGCTGACTTGTCTACGAGCCTCCCGCATGGTCGCAATGTCGGACGGCGTGTTGGACACGCGTGTCTTGAGCTTGGAGCCAGAGGCCTTGATCGTGGCGATCTCTTCGGGGATCGCCGGCGAGTATCTCGCCGTATCGTCTGAGGACTGATCTTCTTCGTCGTCCATCTCATCGTAGTACGACTCTTCGTCGAAGTCCTCGTCTTCAGAGATCGGGTGGTGGATCACAGACTCGGGAGACCCAGGCTCTTCGTCCTCGTACTCGTCTTCCGGCTCTCCCCAACCGGAGCCGTCGTATGCGGGCTTCGGGAGGAGCTTTTCGGTCTTGAGCCGCAGGAAACCCTTTGGCTTTGTCTTGGCGACAGAGAGTGTCTCTTCGGGTCTGGCATCGTCGCGGTCTCCGCCTGCGGTGGCTGTCCTCTGCGAGACATCCGAAGAGACATCGTCGGGCTGGCCGTGGAAAGACGAATCATCATCCTCGATATCGGCGGTTTCATCGGACTCAGGTCGCTGGACAGACACGTGTGGTACCTCTGGCGTTCCGGTTCGAGATCCCTTGGCGTCGTTGGCGATGACGAGAGGCTCTGGAGGGGACAGGATGGACTCTTCCTCGGTGAAGGAGAAGTCTTGTCCCTCGTAACGGGATCGGGGCCTCTGCGCGGGCTCTTCTTCTTGCTCGAAACGAGAGTCGTCCTCGTCGATCTCTTCCTCGAGGTCTGAATCGTGGCTCAAGTCGAGCGGGGTGTCGTCCTCGTCGGTCTCATCGTCCAGGGTCGGTCGAGTGATGATAACACTGCCCTCGTTGTCGTCGTCGTCGTCGTCGTAGACATCGTTGTCCTCGTCTTCATCCTCGTCCATGTGGGAGCCTTCGGTGGAGGGGATGGGGACGTCGGGATCCAGGGCCAGGAACTGTTTGGGGCTGGTCAGTGGCGAAGAGAAGGTATACCCCATGTTGTCGTCGGGGGTCTTGTTGCCGTTCATGTGACGCATGATGGCCTCTCGGGTGATGCGCGGCGGCGTCTTGTACTCGACCAATCCGGATATGTCGCCGATGTTCTCGTCGTCATCGAGATCCTCGTCGTCGTGCTCGTCGTCGTGATTCTCGTCGCCCTGCTCCTTCTGCCCCTTGTGGTCGGCGTCGTCAATCGCTTCGGTATCGTTGTTAGCGAAGACGGTGGATGTGTTGGGCGTGATATCGCGGGAGATGGTGCTTCGGCTCCCCATGGAAGAGCGGTCACGGCCGGAGAGCCTTCGCAGGCGACGCTCACGCTGCTGCTCGCGCGTGGTGCTGTTGTCATCGGACAGCATGACGAGCTTCAGTCGCTCCTCGAGGGACATCTTGCCGCTGATGATGAACTCCTCGACCATGTCGGATTTGCTCGCGGGGCCGGGCGGGACTGGCAGGCTCCGGTGGGCGATCCTGTCGGACGGGTTCGATGGGCCGGGCGAGGAGGACGTGGAGCCGATCGACTGGCGTCGGGGGTTGCTGAAGGGTGGGAGGGGAGGGAGAGGGCGATGGTCGGCGACGGAGCTCGAGGAGTCGGATCGCTGGTGGTTGATCGCAGAGGGTCGGCCGAGGGCAGCCAGTCCCGACTCGGGCACTGGGCTGCCGTCGAACTGCCCGAACTCTCTCCCACCGGGGGAGATGGGGCTCTCGGCAGCCCACTCGTCCGGGCCGACGACGGGTGTCTTGTCTGTGTCCTCCAAGGAAGCGTCGAAGCTATCGTCGTCGCCGCCGTCGGCGTTGTTGGGGTCGTATAGAACGTCGTCCTCGTCCTCCTCCTCCTCGATGGAATCGAAGCTGCCTTCTCGAGAGTTGGTACCAATCGACGAAAGGTCAGGAGTCGCCATCTCATATTCGTTGACCTGCGGGGGGGCAGCGTCGAAGGTGACGCTCTTAGTGTGTCGGTGAATCGGGCGGCTGGCGGGGGCGTCGCGGAGCTCGAGGGCCGAGGCGTCTGGGGACCAGACGCCGATGTCGTGGTCGAAGCTGCTCTTGAACTTTGAGGGCGAGAGGGACGACTTGACGGGGGAAATCTGGTCCTTGCTCGGGGTTGGCGACTTTGTCGGGACACCGGTGATGATCTCCGAGGGCGACGGTTTGGCGGGCGACATGGCCGAGGGAGCCAGCTTTTGGGGGGTGGTTCGGAACGGATCGGGCAGGCGCTTGTCGGTTGTCGGGGAGCGCAGACCAAAGGCGTTCATTTGAACCCTGGCGAGAGGTCTTTCGATCTGGGGAAATCGGGTGGGGTCATAATCGTGCTTCTGCTCGAGTGCGAGAATGTTGCTGTTCTTGACGCGGGAGGCCTTCTGGAGACGCTCGATGGAGGAGCGGCGGTTGGGGGAGCCGGAGCCGCTGCGCCCGTTGAGGAGGTTCTCTGAATTCCTGTTCTGCCAGAAGAGACGCGGCGACGTGGCCGAGTCGAGGGGCGAGGACTGGAATGGCGACGAGTCGTTGCTGAGCACAGATCTCTGAGACACGATACACAAGCGGTTAGCCCACACACACAGGCCCTGCGGTGCACGACACGACGAGGGCATTCCGCGAACCTTTGTTGGGGAGGACTGGTTATAGCTGGGTGAGTTTCGTCTCCTCTCTGTGGGCGAGAGCTCGCTCAAGGGCCGAGGGCTGCCGTTGGACATGTTTGTCGGGGTCGCGTTTGGCGCCGTCTTCGCGATGCGCAGTGGCTGGACCTAGAAGTGGTAACAAAACGGGTCAGGAAATCACGGCCCGAGGCAGCAGCAGGAGCAGTAGGCGGGAGAAGAGTAGGGCAACAGCAACGATAATAATAATGATGACAACAACACAAGAGACAGGAACGGGATGGAGCATACCGAATCAGACGACATGGTGATGTTATTGGTTCCTGTCTGCCCCTGAGAGATGCTGGGAGTTAAGCCCGGGTGGAACGCATTGGTATGCACTCAGGACGAGGGCGAGGGCGAGGGCGAGGGCGAGGGCGACAAAGGGAAGCGAGAGCAGCGAGGAGGAGGTGGCGGGAAGAGGGAGAGCGAAAGCGAGAGGAAAGAAGAAAAAAAAGGCTCAGGCTCAGGCTCAGGCCTGGAATGTTTCGCGACCGGAAAAGCAGGAAAAGACCCTGCCTGGGGCGGTCTCCAAAACAACAAAAGTATGTGCTCGCAGGCAGGCTGGGCACCAATAGGGAGACGAGAAGGGTTATGTTTTATTTTCTCGAGCGATCTCCGGTGGGGGAAAAAAAGAAAAGAAAAGAAAAAGGCTGTTGTTCCCTTCTCTCTCAAGGAGGATGAATTTAGAAAGACACCTTGAGCAGACACCGTGTGTGCGCAGTTGGTGGACGAAGGAGGAGGAAGAGACACACACACACACAATGAGAGAGAGAAGAAGAAGAAGAAAAAGAAGAAGTAGTAGTAGAAGAGAAGAAGAAGAAACAAGAAATGCTGGGCGTCACGGCGTGCTACGGGCGATACGACGAAAGCGCTGCACCAGTAAGGGAAACAAAAAAAGAAAAGAGAAGAGAAGAGAAGAGAAGACTGCTCCTGTTGTTGTTATTGGTGATCTTGATCTTGATCTTGTTTTTGTTCGGGAGAGGAGAGAGATGAGAGATGAGAGAAGAGAGAAGAGAGAAGAGGGTGGTGATGGTCGTTCAAGGTGTTTGTTGGTGTTGAATTCAAAGGTAAATTCTATTGGGAATTTTTGGGGGACTCATGGGGGGATGGGGATGGGAACGGCAACCGCGATGGGCTGTGTCGAGGACGAGAAAAGGGAGCTCTTGCCTCTTGCCCAGCGAGACGTGCGTGTTTAAGGGAAGCTGCGACGGGTACCGCATCCCGGCCCTGTGATTGGTCCGCGGCGTTACAAAACACCGCCCCTCCTGCCCGAACCGTTGCCCCGGTGACCAGGGTGTGAAATTCGTACCCTCGTACCCGTACGGGATCAGTCCTTCACACTGTGCTCGTGCCGGCATCAAATCCCTCCCAAACTCTTCATGTCGATTTCTGAGCTGAGCTGAAGACATTGGACATTGATTCATCCATCCATCAATCAATCAATCAATCAATCAATCAATGATACTCGTCCTCGTCCTCGTACTCCGTCCTCCGTCCTCCGTACATGTACTCCGTACGAGTACTCGGCATCCGGCATCCCCCTGGAGAGGAGAGGAGGGGGTCCCTCTCGCTATGCACGCTAAAGGCTCTCCTGCAACGCGCCAGTGCGTGGCTAATTGCATCGAGCTCCATCCATCCGCCGGGCCCAGTTCCTTACCAGGAGCCTCCACTGCATTGAGCACGTCCAGTCCAGTCCGACTCAGCTTCCATGATCCCGCTGGCAGCTATCAAGTACTGTCTCCGCACTGTACGAGTACAACAACAACCCCCCTTCCCCTGCCCTCCCCCCCCCCCGCCCCCGACCGAGCCGGGATGCGACGACTCCGAGCTCGATCTCTCATTTCCATGGATTGCTTTGATTGTCCAGGGACCGACCCTCGGGCGCTACAAGTAGCTACAGTAGTACGTACATTAGCACGGAGGATAGGTCCAGGCACGCCGAGCTCGTGAGTCGTCAGAGGTTGGTCGCCTCGGACGGGGCTCTCCGTCTCGACGGGGCGCAGGCCCAGCTGCACGGGCTCCCGCCAGAGGAATTCCGTAGAAGCGGTAGGGCCCTTTTCCACGCAGGACGAGACGGAGTACGAGTACGAGTACTACGGAGGATATCTGTACTCGTATATACTGTACTCGTACCTGTACTCCGTACGGAGTACGGAGTAGTAGGTCAATAGATTCGGCATGTGTGTTGTTGTTGTTGTCGTTGTCGTTGTCGTTGTGATTGTGCTACGGAGTACTCCGTACTGTTGCTCCTGTTGCTGATGATCATGGGTCCATCCATCCATTGATCCCTCCATCCATTTGATCCCTTCATCCACCGCCCCCTGCGAGGCTTCCTGCAAATCGTGGCTTATGTACATACGGATACAGGACCATCGCCATGGCACCCGGCAGTGGGCCGAGGCGACGAGGTCGCATGCAGGATGCAGATGATCCGTGGAAACACCACATGTTTTACCTGCTACCTCTTCCGTCGCCGATTGACGACCAGAGAAGGATGTCTTGCAGCTTGGTGCATATGTTTTCGCGCCCAACCACTGACTGCTGGCCCGTACATACACAGGGAGATGTATGTACATCTGCGAATAGTACTACTCCGTACGAGTACGAGTATGTACATATACGAGCCCTGCATCCTCTGCGTTTGGAAAGCCGAGAGACGCCATCCGGTCACACGCTCGCAGCCATGGATGATGGGACTGTCCGTGTGTGCCCCATCGGCGTGTGGGAGGCAACAGCAACAAATCCCTCCTCCTCCTCCTCCTCCTCCTCCTCATCCTCCTCATCCCTCTCCTCCGCCCCCCCCCCCCTCCCCACCTCTTTGTGCAGCAGGCCACCATCCCACCCGCCAAAAAGCCTCCATCCATTGTTTTCGCTTGCCTCATCCGAAAGGACTGTTGACACATCAAAACCGCTCCTCGCTCCACGCTCCCCCGCGAGGACGTGCCCCCGTTTCCCAGGCAATGCCGGCGTGTTTGCCGGCCACAATCGCCCTTGGGCTGGGCGGTTTTCCAGCCCGAAACCGGCTCGTCAACAGCCAGTCATGGATAC
>NQYQ01000001.1:2058436-2088761 GCA_003055925.1 Escovopsis sp. Ae720 | reverse complement strand
TACGAGCACCGGCAATCTCGTGGAGCGAAGTATTCGTATTCGTACGAGGATTGCCTACTTGATGTGTTGGGCACCGCGCGCGATGGCTCGGTGCGAGTCTAGTTTTTTTTTTTTTACCGGTAAACCATTGGATGTTGGAGACGGATCAATCCATGAGTGATTCGATATTTGGCGAGGTGGGCTGGCTCGATAGTCTCGGGGATGGGATTGTGGACAATGTGCGTGTGCGTGTGCGTGTGCGTGCGTGTGCCTGGATTCCATGGTGCCTGATATGTTGTTGGATGCGGATCCGGATGGATCTCGTGCAGGGGGGATTGGTCTGTATGGTCTTACATACCGGTAAGGGTCCTTGAGATCCAGGGGTCTGGGTCCAGTCTCTTTTATTATGTGCTCACCTAGCATGCTGTATGTACCGGTATCGTATGTATTTTTGAAGGAGTGAAGAGAAGAGGCCTCGATACATCATTGACATTGATATGTGTTGATTGCACTCGTGAGATGAATGAAGCCATCTCCAAGTGGCGTGTAGGGTAGGATGTTTTAGGGCTGGTTATGTATTGATGTACTCCAGCCGTATTTCAGGTGCGATTGAGCTTTAGGGTTACTGTAGGGTAGGTATCAATGTTCAGGATATGTACTCCGTAGGACATTGATATTCATGAGACCATTGACATAATTGAGACCAGCCGAAAAAGGCATAGTCCCTGCATAATATGCACATATCAAAGGTATTATGTACGGAGAACATATGTACTCCGTACATGTACTAGTATGAATCATTCAATTCTTAGTCATCCGGCCTTTGATCGTGGAGTCGGACGCATCGAATGGAAATTGATTTGATCGGATCCATCCAATCCATCCATCCATCCATCCATCCAATTCTTTGCAAACCTCACAGGCTCCAACTCGCAATTGAAGCCTTGAAGCCTTGAAGCCTCCCCAAAACCTCCCACAAGACGCCCCCGTTCAATTGGACCCCGACGGGAGGGATTGATCCATCGATCTTGGTGCGACCCTTGCACTTCCCACCGCAGCCAAGCCCACGAGCGGCACATCAAATCCCATCGCCACGCCGAGCAAGGGGACCGACGGCAGACGAAAGAAGGAGGGAGAAAAAAAAAGGAAAAAAAAGAAGGAAGATCAATTCCAGCGATTGATGGATTGATTGATGGATGGATTGATTGATGGATTGATACCCACGATATCCATCGCGGAGCAAGCACATTTGATCAATCGATCAACTGCCTTGATACTAGTACCTCCTACTACTACATGCCCATTGATCAATTTCCTCTCCGACCAAGTCGACAGCTGCAATTGATTCTTCGCCGAGTCCCGACTTTCTCAATCTTCCCCAGAGCCATTGATCAATCAATCAAATCAATCGATTTTCCCTCGCTCGACCACCGCTGGTCCTCTTCGCTACCATTGATCAATCTCTGCCACTACTACTACTACGACTCCGTACGAGTCCAGACGACAACGACGACGAAGACGACGACTACCTACTACCTACTACCTCTAGTAGCAGCAGCAAAACCTCTCGACCCTCGAGTCCTCCGAGCCTGACTTGGCCCTACCGACCTTTGGCTCCCGCAACCGCCTCCCTTCCTGCATCTGCCCGGCCCTCGCCTGCTCTCCCCCCAGAAAAAAGGCCCCTCGGCTTTCTCGAGCAGACCGCGGGGATCGATCAAGATTGATTGATCCGTCAATCCATCCCACTCATCAACCCATGCCCTGAGGACCCCCGACACGCAACCCCTCCCCCCCCCTCGCTGCGCATGCCTCGCGCGTCGGGCCAGGGAAAGCGACAGTCTGGAGCCGCCGGCCAGCGCGACCAGAGGCAGCACGAGAATGGGCTGCTGGCCTCGCAGAACAAGCGTGCCTCAGCAAGGAAGCCCACGTCCAGCCTGCCCGAAGGCCCTGCGAGGCCTGCCGACCCGGCTCCCGTTGGCCACGCAGGGCCGTCACCTCCCGCTCACCAGGTCCTGAACAACAACAACAGCAGCAATCACCAGAATCACAACCACAACCACAACCACAACTTCAGCCATCACCATCACCAGAGCCAGAACCACAGTCACCACCTCGCCAACGGCCTCTCCGCCGGTCACCTCGACGCCCGAGTCCACTCGTCCTCCTCGTCCTCCTCGTCCTCCTCCGCCTCCGCTTCCTCTGCCGTCTCGGCCTCGGCCTCGGCCTCGCTCGACGTCCCCAACTCCGCCAATCCCAATGCCCGACGGCCCTCTGTCGGCACATACTCCGAGGCCTCGTCCGAGTCGTGCCACTCCGTTCCGCACCAGCACCAGCAACAGCACCAGCAACAGCATCAGCACCATAACCAGCATCAGCACCACAGCCACCACAACCACCACCACCACCATAACCACCATAACAACCACCACCACCCCCACCATCATCCCGGCCCTGCCAATGGACTTGTCGCCGACGGCTCCCACCGCCAGATCGATGTCAACGCCTTGAAAAACGCAGATGTCCACCGCGATTCCGGGCCCATCGACATGGCCGCCACCGTCCTCAAGTCGCTGCCCATGCAGGATACCCTCGCCATCCTCATCATCCTCATGCAGCTCCCTTCCCTCTCCCTCTCCTTCATCTACGCCATCTTCACCTGCCTGACCTTCGTGCCCCCCGTCACGACAAGCTCGGGCATCAACCTCAACTTCGCCGAGATCTTCGACGGACACTACACCATGCCCTCCCTCGTCACAATCCTCTGCATGGACTTCTTCTTCCTCCTCGTCTGGCTCTTCCTCTGGCAGCCCCTCCAGGACACCATCCTCGACCTCGCGAAGCCCGTCATCGCAATCACCCTCGGCGGCGGAACCGCCTCCACAAGGGACGGCTCCTCCCGCGGCGTCACGACCTGCTTCATATGGGTCATCCTCAACCACCTCGTCCGCGGCACCAGGGCCCACTGGGCCCGCCTCGCCCGGCAGATCCCCGACGACTGGCACCTGCCTTCCTCCCTCAGCACATCCCTCGAGCGGGCCGCCACCTCCACCGTCGCGGACGATAGGAGATCCACCCTCGCCTGGATGCGGAGCGCCCTCGCCATTCATATCCTCACCCAGGGGCTTGTGCGATATATTCGCGAGTGGTATCTGCGCAGGGAGAGGGCTAACACCGCAGCGGGCCTCAACGACCCGGAGGCCGGAAAGGCCCTCTCGTCAACCCCCGCGGCCTCGGGCGCGGGCACGGGCGGCGGCGGCGGCGGCGGCGGCGGTGGCGGCGATCATCTGGCCTCTCACGATGCCGGCTTCTACATGCCCGACGCCGACGTTGGCGGCTTCCCCCCAGCATCCGCTACTACCAACACCAACTCCACCACCACCACCACCACCACCTCCACCTCCTCCTCTTCCTCCTCGGCTCCCCACGCTACCGGCGCCACTCCCTCCACCACCCTCTCCTCCAACATCACCTCCACCGGCATCGCACCCTCATTCTCCTCCTCCACCTCCATGACCTCCGCCTCCTCGACGTCGATGAGCAAGAAGAGAAGAAAACAGAGCACGCAGGTGAGGCTGCAGCAGCCGCTGTGGGCGGCACTGGCGAGCACGAAAATAGTCGTTATGAAGGAGTATGAGTCGTCCCACGTGCCCTCCGAGTCCCAGGGCACCAACGCGACAGACATCCACAATCTTGGAAACGCGCCCTTTAATACACAGCCTAGACAGATATGGGTATCCTACATCGGCAGCGACGAGGTATGCTTCAACACCAGTCACTTCCCCGACGTGATGGACGACGAGAGGCCGCAGGCGGCGGCGGCGGCGGCGGCGGCCAACGGCCAGACAAGGCCCTCGAGACCCGCCGGCGTCGACAAGTCCAAGCCCTTCTACGTTCGGGTCAACAATGCCTTCTGGCAGCCCACCCGCATCTTCCGCCTCGACGACGGCCCCGACGCCGACGACGCCGCCGCCGCCGCCCGAGACGGCATCCGCTGGACCGGCGACATCTACGGCCTGCGGCCTTCATCCAAGTACGTCTGCGAGTTCGTCGACACCTGGACCGACAAGGTCCTCTTCTCCACCAGCATCCGCACGGTCAAGGAGCCCACCAAGGAGAGCAGCAGCAGCAGCGGCAGCAACATCAACAACAACAACAAGAGCGGGCCCGTCGCCGTGTCGGAGCCGCGCCCCTCGCTGCAGCCAGACTCCCCGGCGACGACGCTTCGGACCTCGATCGCGGCCGCCGAGGCCAAGCTGGCGGACGAGAAGAACCGGCTCAAGACGTGGCGCAAGGAGTGGAAGTCGCGCATCAACGCGCTGCGCAAGGAGAACGAGCTCACGGACAACCAGCTCCTGTCGGCGGGCAACAGCGACGACAAGTTCAAGCAGAAGATCCGGCAGCAGGAGACGCAGAAGGCGCAGGCGGAGCGGGACGCGGAGCGCCTCGCGGAGCGGCTCAAGGGCTTCGAGGCGGCGCCCGAGCTCGCGGGCGACGGGTGCAAGAAGAAGACGGACAAGGCGTACGCGGCGGAGAAGAAGCTCTACGACGCGGCGCAGCGCACGTTCAAGGAGCACAAGTCGGGCCTCGAGGGCGAGGTGCAGGCCAAGGAGGCCGAGAAGGCCGGGCTCAACACGCGCCGCAACAAGATCGCCACGCGCATCGCAAAGGTCGAGAACGAGCTCGCCGTCATCACCGACGCCAACAACCGCGGCCTCAACGAGGTCGAGCGCCGCAGGCAGGAGCGCGACACGTGGCACGAGCGCGTCGCGCTCGTCGAGACGAACTACGCAGACCAGCTCACGCACGTCTTCGCCACCAATGCCGCCAGGGCGGAGCACATCCGCAACCTCCAGGCCCAGATCCACGGCTTCCAGACGTACCTTAACGCGGTCACCGCCGTCAACAACAACAACAGCAGCAACAACAGCAACAACAACAACAACAGCAGCAGCAGCAGCAGCAACAGCAACAGCAACAGCAACAGCCACAGCCATAGCCACAGCAGCAACAACAATGCCGACATGGCGGGCGCCGAGCTCTCGCACGCGGGGGGGTTCCAACACCAGCACCAACACCAGCACCAGCACCAACACCAGCACCAGCACCAGCAGCCGCAGCCGCAGCCGCAGCAACACCATCAACAGCAACACCACCACCACCACCATCATCATCAGTCACAGCAGCAGCAGCAGCAGCAGTCTAACAGCCACGTTCATGCCTGGAATGCCAACCCGCCCAGCGCCGCGCACTTCGCGCCCAGCAACGCCGCCATGTGGCCCTCACCCGGCAGCGGCCTCGCCCCTCCCTCGAGCGAGCTCCTGCTGCCCCCCGTATCGCTCACGCCCGGACAGCCCGGCCTGTCGCCGTGGCAGCCCCCGCCGACGGCGCCCGCGTTTGAGCCGCGCGCCGCCAAGGCCCGGGGGCGCAGCTCGAGCATGCTCAGCGACGTGAGCGGTTTCACGCAGTCGAGCCACGAGGACACGCGGTCGCCGACGCGCGGGCCGCCGCGGCCCTTATACACTAGGAGGCTTGGGGTCAACGGCAGCCGTGGCAGTAGCGGGAGTGCGCGTAGCGGAAGCGGTAGCGGTAGCGGGAGTGGGAGTGGGAGTCTTGGGGAGCCAGCGAGTCCGGCTTGAGATTGAAGAGGGGAGCGGTCTGGGAGGTACGAGTGCGAGTGGGAGTGCGAGAGAAGAAAAAGGGGACAGCGGGTGGGTTTTTCGTTGATATTGATCTTTAGACGTTTGGTAGTGAGGGGGTGAAGCGGGGGGGGGGGGGGGGGGGAGCGGAACGGCGGGTTGAGGGTCGGATTGGGGAGAGCAACAGCGGCTTGTACTCATTAGTTTTGGTGTAGGGAGCCCCTGTTTTAAGGGGGGATGAAAGCGCTTTGCGGAGTTGATATTCGGGAGTGGTTCGTGATGTGTGAATGATGAATGATGAATGATGAATGGTGAATGGTGACTGACTTTGTTGTTTCTTGGTGAATGACGGTCGATCAGGAGGTTTCCAAGAGATTCCCGGGAGGGGGGGGAAGGCATGTTCTCTCCCATTATGCTGATGATTACGATGATGATCATTGTTAATTATGAAGGAAAAGATTCAGGATATTCAAGTAAAGAAGTTCGAATCAGAAGAAGAAGAAAAACAAAAAAAAATGAAAGAAAGAGGGATCTGAAAGCAAGGAGGATGAGAGGAAAAAAAAAGATGAAAAAAAAATGATTCCGCCCGGGCTCGAACCGGGGACCTTTTCGGTGGTGTCAACTGAGATGTTAACGAAATGTCATGACCAACTAGACCACGGAACCTTGGTGACGGAATGGGTGGTAATGCGCTATATAAGGTAGGTCGTGGTAACGGAATACGAGGAATCGGTCGAGGATGAATTGCGTTTTTGGGGGGGGGGATTGCGAGGAGTATGGGAAGGGTATGATGAGGGATGTTCGTCAGTGGTGGATTGGGGTTGAGATGGAGATTATATGGGAATGATGAGGTTTGGTGGAGAGGGAGGTGGGCCGAAGAGAGGTTGTAGAATACCGATCAATNGGGATGAGAGGATGAGAGGATGATTCAGAGCATGGCATGGGACGTTCAAGGATATCGATCCTTGGATTCGAGATACCAAGGCGTGGAACCTTGGAGAAGACAGATCAAGTCTTTCATGGGAGACGGAAATCTTTGCACGGCGCTCTCAACGCTCCAAGGGAATCAGTGTCCCTTTATTACTCCAAGTCTCCACTATCTACAAAAGTCTAGCCTGTCCTGAAGCCCAGATCGTCCACCATTCACTTTCCCCCGCGGAGTCTCAATCAGCCGAACCCCCATTTCAACAGCCCCAGATTCAAAATCACCTCTAACCCCATCTCGGATGTAAGCATTTGCAGAGAAAAAAAGGGGAAAAAAACGGCATCAGAAGAAGAAGGAACAGGTGAACGTACAACCGAGGGAGCGAGCCTCCCGTCATTCTAGGTGCGTCTGCGGCCGGCCTCTCCATAAGGCCCAACATCGTCCCATGAGGGAGCCAGGAACAAGCGCGGGACATTGTGGTACAGGACCGCCGGACGAAGACGAGGGGTAGCAGGCATGGTGGGATGCCCGCAGTAGACGCAGACGCCTCCCACCGGCGAAGGCCAAGCCGGGGCCAAGACCGGGAACGTGGGCATGACGGCCATCGGGGGGGGCGGAGGAACAGGCCCGCGAGCCGCGGAGGACGCGGGCGCAGCCGCCATTCTTCCCCTGCGGCGCGCAGGAGCAGGCCTGCGGGCGTCGTAAGCGGTAGAGGCCATCCTCCTGCCGTCGGGGCGCGCAGGAGCAGGCCTGCGGACCTCGGGAGCGGTAGAGGTCATCCTTCTGCCCTCGGGGGGCGCAGGAGCAGGCCTGCGGACCTCGTAAGCGGCAGAGGTCATCCTTCTACCCTCGGGAGGCGCAGGAGTAGGCTCGCGGGCCTCGGGAGCGGTAAAGGTCATCCTTCTGCCCTCGGGAGGCGCAGGAGTAGGCTCGCGGGCCTCGGGAGCGGTAAAGGTCATCCTTCTACCCTCGGGGGCCACGGAGACAGGCTCGCGGGCCTCGGAATCGACGAGGCTCATTCTAAATTGGTAGGCAGCAGCGGTCTCGGTGAACTCGATGGAGGCGTCGGTCGAACTGGAGGCGGTGCTGCCGCCTTCCTCGGAGTCGGGGTCGTCGAGGCAGACGATGGTCAAGTAACCGGGCCGTCCGTTCAAGGAATTGTAGATACTCAGTTCTTCCCGGGTAAAGACAAGACCCGGGGGGACATCCAAGGAAGGAAGGTCCGGGGCCGAGTGATCCTCGAGGTGAAGATTGGTCCGATGGGCCCTGTCCGACATTTTAAGGGTCGAAGAGGGAAGAGCGATGTCGCGGAAGGACAGGCGTTCGATTTTGTCGATTGGATTGCGAGAAGACGAAGAGTGGCTGCCAGGAAGCAGCCGAAGGAGAACGAATGAGGGGGAGAGGAAAGAGGAAAGAAGAAGGAGGGAAGAGGGAAGAGGGAAGAGGGAAGAACCTCAGGGGAGAAAAGGGTGGCGCAGGGGCAGCTTTCTCAGCCAGAGCAAGGAGCCGAGGGGGCAGGTAGAAGTTTGCGGCCTCGTCGGTATGACGATTCTAATCGTCAAGTGTAGTTTGTTGATCAACCCGGTTGTAGTAGGGGGGGTGTTCTCGCCGCGGAGGCGTACATAGTGCCTGAGCCTATTGCAACGACAAGTTCGCCGGGTGGCCGCGACAGGAAGCGACTCTAGGCTCGTTCGGGATCTATGGGTTCATTAGCATGTCTCCTGAAAAGCATAATTATTGGGATCAATCACTTAGTATTGGAAAAGTCCTAAAGGGGTAAGTTGGGCAGTAGCCAGGGGAGAAAGGGGAGGGTGTGGGAACTCACGACGTCAGACAGAGCAACGCCGTCTGTGATCCGGATGGTGCTAGCTCACAGCAGTCCATGCTTGATGCCTCCATCGTAATGGCCCAAGAAGTCTTTTTTCAGGTACCAACGTCATCGAGGGCGTGCGGTAATATCATACTGGTGACAGGAACCGCTCCCCCCGACGCATTGGGGGAGCTGAGGGCGTGATGTCGCCGTCGTCGGGGTGAGACTGCGGCCGCAGGTACTGATGGAGAAGCGGAAATGTCTTGACGATCGACAATGACTCGAGCTCCCTCTTCGCACACGGCGGGCACCAGATCAAAGCGTGGAGAGCCGGACATTTTTCTGTCTTTTGTCCCCGGACGAGGCTCACGATGCGTCGTGACCACATCAATCGAATCTTGATGGAAGTGCGTCGTTCGGGAGTGCCTGGAATTGTCCCGATTGCGCTATTCCCGGAATGGACTAGTCTGTCTGTACGTTCGCGGGTGATCAGCGTTGGCAGGAGCGACCCGGATCATGCAGTCATCGGGGCCGGACCTGCCGCCGGTCGGCATACAGGTACATACTGGAACGATACTCCGTTGTGCTCCTTGCCTTTCGGTGTCTGTCCGTGTGTGCGAGGCACGAGATGCTTTTCTCTGCTTAAATGGAAGCGAGGAATCTGATGTACGACTGAGATGAGACCCATCCAGGCTCATGAGCCCTCGAAGCTCGAACAGACAGCACTTACATACTCCATATCTGTACTCGTATGTGCTCCGTACAGGCAGTCACCGCTCGCCATCCTCCAAGGCTCCTTCCTCCGTACTCCGTACAGGTACGGAGTACTGGTAATACATTTCGTGCGATAAATGGAAGGAAAGAGAGAACCAGAGATCCATGGCAGACTAACTTAATACGGACTAGCCCCGGCACTTCAAGCTTGATTCCCAATCTAGACTAGCGTGATTCTCTTCCCCCGACCTCCTCTTCGTCTTCTTACTCTTTCGCATGCCCTCGTCCTCGATCCGCATCATCACAGTCAGACGGCCAGGATCTATCTGCTTCACGACGTCTCGGGGATAAGAGGGGCGCGTGGGCGACTACCTACTCCTTAGGATAGCGCTCCATTGTTGTCTTCGCCTTTGGTCCTGCGCACCACTGCGAGGCCTTGCCCTCTCCTTCAGCGTGGGGGAGGCGAACCCTCCCGCCCCCCAAATTACCTGGCGCTTGCGTCAGAGGGCGCCGACGGCTCGACTAGCGGCGACGCGTCCATCAATCACGGAGGGCACAGAAACCTGATGGGTTGCCGTTTACGCGGCAGTGCATCGAGATGGGTGTGCAGGACATCAGGAGAAGCCCTCGGGGAGGCGGTGATGGGCTTATAACCAGAGCCGCTGAGTGAGGCTCGCCGTCTTGACCTGCGTTTCGCAATTGTCCCTTCTCAACTCCTGCATCGTCTCACCCCTCACTTGAAGCGGTGCGATCGTGACAATTCATCCGCTTTGATCCCAAATATCAATCTTCAGAGGTAGCCGCCTGGGAGCTCCCGTCGCCATGGACGACTCGACAGAGGAGACTTACTACACCTCCCGCTATGAGACCTATACCACCGCCCGCAATGCCACTTACGAGGTCCCGATAGGCCCGTCCTCTTCGGCCCTCAGGGACTCGAATACCTTCACCACCCCGAGGGCGTCTTCCTACGCCTTCCCGGGCGACTCCTCTTACTCCGCCTCGAGAGACCCCACGTTTTCTCTGCCCAGAGACGAGTCCTCATACTCTGTCTCAAGGGACCCTACGTTCTCTCGTCGTAGAGACGACACCTCCTTCTACACCTCGAGAGAGGCTGCGCTCTCTCATTCCAGAGACGACTCTTCTTATTACGCCTCAAGAGAGGCTGCGCTTTCTCGTCACGGAGATGACTCCTCTTACTACGTCTCAAGAGAGGCTGCGCTTTCTCGTCCCGGAAATGACTCCACCTCCACAACAACACCGAGGGGCTCCTCATACAGGGACGCCACCTACACATTCCAGAATGGCGTCTACACTCGAGACGAGACGGAAGAGTTCTACGATACCTTGCCGTCCTATGACGATGCCGCCGCCGCCGGCAGCAGGCCGCCTGCCAAGGGCTCCAGCAAGCGCTGGATCAATGCCCAGTCCAAGCTCGGCTGGCCCGTGAACAAGGCGGCCAATCTCCTCGGCGCCGAGGGCTTCTGGCCGAGCCACATGGAGAAGGAGTGCAACAAGGCCGCCCGCATCCTCCACTCGTTCACAGGTATGTCTGCCCCCTCCCCCAATCACCGCCAGCTCCCCAGCACCCATCCATCTTTTCCCAGAGCTAACGCGCTACTCCCACACAGGCCTCGGGCTCCCGTACCCCCCGTCCAAGAACGCACCCATGCACCCCCTCGGCCTCAGCAAGAAATCCATGATCCTCATCCCCACCGCCGTCCTCTCCAACTGCGCCGGCCTCGCCATCTTCAACGTCGTCCGCGCCGGCGCCATCCACGGCTCCCTCGCCGGCGGCTCCGGCGTCGTCGTCGCCCGCCGCCCCGACGGCACATGGTCCCCGCCCTCCTCCTTCCTCGTCTCCACCATCGGCGGCGGCTTCATGATCGGCCTCGACATCTACGACTGCATCTGCGTCCTCAACACCACTGACCAGCTCCGCGCCTTCACCAACCCGCGCTTCTCCCTCGGCGGCGAGGCTTCCGTCGCCCTCGGCCCGCTCGGCACCGGCGCCAGCCTCGACGCAGCCGTCAGCAGGACCGCCCGCCCCATGTGGACATACATGAAGAGCCGCGGCATCTGGGCCGGCATCCAGATCGACGGCACCATCATCGTCACCCGCCCGGACTGCAACGCCGTCTTCTACAACGAGAAGGGCATCTCCGCCAAGAAGATCCTCCGCGGGCACATGGCCTGGCCCGAGGGCGGGCGCGCCCTCTACGACGTCCTCAGGTGCATCGACGACCCGCACGGCTACAACCGCCTCGTATGGGAGGAGGAGCCCGACGACGCGCTGCCGGGCCCCCAGCAGGACGGCCAGCTGCAGCCGTCGGGGTCCCTGGCGGGTGCCATCACGTCGAGGGACCAGAAGGGCGAGAGGAAGGATACGACGGAGGACGTGGACGAGGAGTTCTTCGCGGACGATCCGTCGTTGACGGAAGACCCGTTTGGGGACCAGAATGCCGTTACGCCGCCTGCTGCCGAGAGCAGCTCGAGAAACATGACGCTCCTAGATGGTTTTTGATTTGTCCACTCACGAATGATGATGATGATCATGACTTTCTCTTCTTCCTTCCTTCCTTCCTTCCTTCTCTCAATTTTTCCTCTTCATTTCCTTCATTTTTCTGTCATCATCATGACATTTATGCTTTGGTTGATTTCACGGTGCATGAGGCATCACGCCCGCCAACATTTTCAAACGGATGGACAGGTTATCTCGTTCAGGAGGAGTTTCTGACAACCATTTCTTCTCATGGTTTGAAGGGCACATAGACGGGTCTTCAAAAGGGTGGTGTTTTTGTAAAGTAAAAAGAGTCTGTTTCTTGATATCAATTGATTATGATTACACATTGCCCGTGTGGTATTGCTATCGAGGACTCCATACAAGTCATGTGCAGAATGCCGGCGCGAGCACGTCAAAATAAAAAACAAGGCTGGTTGGAGGCCAAAAAGGGGGATGCGGATGCTATGACTAATGACTCTTGTTGCCCGTTCTAATAGCGTTGAATTCATACACACAAAAGCAATGCCTGCCGGAGAAAAAAAAAAGAGAGAAAACAGATGGCATGGGCCTTCTTGAGCCAAAATGCGTTCACATGCCAAACACAGATTCGAAACATGGCTGCTTCTGGCCTTTTATGTCCATTTACAAAGCGACCATGCTGGCGCCGACAAGGGCGGCGACGACCATGTAGGCGCCGACGGCGAGGTCACCGGCAGCAAAGACGCGGGCGATGGGAGCACCCGGGGCGGCAAAGCCCTGGGCGCCGCTGGGCTTGGCACCACCGCCGACAGGGGCGGTCGCGGTTGCGGCGGCCTTGTTGACGGCGCTGGCGGAGGCGAGGGGCCCGGAGCACTTAGAGTCGGCCTTGGTGGAGACGATCTGGGCCTGGCCGTCGAAGTCGCAGGCGGTCTCGCTGCCCTGCTTGGCGTAGTAGGCGTCGAGGATGAAGTCGAGCTTCTGGCCGTCGTCGCACATGCTGTAGGCGCCGTAGACGCCCATGGTGGCGTTGCCGTTGATGCCCACGCAGAGCTCGGGGGACTTGCCGCAGATGTAGCCGAAGATCTTGCCGAAGCTCTTGGATTCGAGGCCGTTGGCGCGGACGCAGGAGCGCGAGGCCTGCATACAGGAGCACAGGGATGGGTCCGGGGTCGGGGGCAGGGCGGAGGCGGCCTGCCAGTTGGAGGTCAGGGCCGGGCAGGTGTTGGGCTTGTTGGTGGGGGAGTAGGAGTCCTTGGAGACGCCCTTGGGGGCGGCCTTGAGAACCTGGGTCTTGAGAGCGTCGAAGTTCTTGAGCTTGGTGGCCTTGCCGCTGGAGCTGACCTCGACCAGGCCGTAGTCATTGTCCTCCTCGAAGTACATGTAGACGATGCCGCCGCTGAAGACGGCGGTCATGTCGTCCGAGTAGAGGGCGGCCGTCTCCTCGAAGATACGACCCGCGGCACCGTCGGGGATGTTGCAGCCGTACTCGGCGAAGAAGACGGGCACGGAGTAGTTGGAGAAGAACTCGGTCTGCTGGTCGTAGCCGGACTTCTGCATGGTGCTCTTGCCGCACCAGGAGTAGATGTTGTAGCCCCAGAAGTCAATGGCCTCGGCGGCGTCGCCGCAGTTGAAGTAGTCGGCGATCTCGGCGCGGATGTCGACGTCGTCGTTGGCGGCGTAGCCGACACCCATCCAGCGGTAGTTCTTGGACTTGATGTAGGCCTTGGTGTCACGGACGGCCGCCTTGACGTAGGCGGACGCGGCCGTGTTGTTCTTGGCGTTGCTGACTTCGTTTCCGGCGAAGAAACCAATCACGTTGGGGTACTTGACCATCTCGTCGACGACCTGCTGGTAGCGGGTGAAGAGGTCGGTGTTCCAGTTGGGGGTGTCGCGGTTGATGGACATGGAGGGTTCGGAAAGATCCGAGACGACGTAGATGCCAGCATCGTTGAGCAGCTTCATGCAGGCCGAGTGGTCGGCCGTGGGGTCAATGGCGTAGGTGCGGATGGTGTTCGTGCCGAGCTCCTTGAGCAGAGGAACATCACGCTTGCAGTTGGCCTCGTTGGAGAGAGGGTCAATGAAGGTGTTGTTGCCGGTGCTGGAGGAGGAGGAGGTCTCGCCACCAGCACCGACGTCCTGCTGGTAGGCAACACCCTTCATGAAAAATTGGGTGCCATTGGGATAGAAGAACTTGGAGCCCTGGAGATGATTGTCAGCATAGAACTGGTAGAAAGAAAAAAAAGGGGGGTAAGAGAAGAAGACCGCGGCATACCTTGGCAGTAATGGAAGGCAAATCGCCTGCCAGGGCACTGCCGGCCAGGGCGAGAACGGAGACGGATAGCTTCGAGAGGCTCATTGTGACGCTTCTGCAGCGAAACGGGATTTTCTGCTTCTTTGATGAATCGATTAATCTCTCGTGAGGTCGTAGGGCCTGCCGTTGCTGATGTATCCGATTATCTGCGTGATGGGGGAGTTGTGGTGGAGCGAGTGGAGGAGACTTTCGTTGCAAGTTTGAAAGGCAAGCGGATGCAGCACGAAAAGGTCTCAGAAAGAAAGGAATGAATCAAGAGTCGGTATAAAGGAGTGACGGGAAGAGAGGTTCCAGTGGTTCGCACGAGGAAGCCAATCTCAGGTTTGATGCAAGAAATGCAGGTGGTTTATTCTTCGCAACGAAGGGACGAGGAATCTGACGGGAACAGAAGGGGAACGGGAGCAGCGAGAACAAAAGGAGTGTTTTGATCGCTGGCGGAGGTCGTGATTCAGGGCAGCTCCACCGCAAGGAACCTGGTCGACAGGGGGCACGGACAGGGTGGACCGGCAGGGGGTTTATGCAGATGGATGGCCATCCCAGCAGGGACACCCATGTCCGTGAGCTGTTCCACAGGCCGCGCCCCCCCGTGATTGAGACGCAATGAAGCTTCTAGGGTGATTTCGGTCGATCAGGGGCCGCGTGGCGGGCCAATGAGGGCGAGCTGAAGCCTGTGATGGCACGCGACGGGCCAACGAATTAAGACGCTTGAAACGGAGACACTGTGCCGACCCTCGCCTGGATTGGCACGGTACATTGTGGCCTTCTCCGTCCTCGCCCACGAGTGGGATTCGTCGTTGCGAGTGATGGCGGCTGCCAATATCAGCAGAGGTCGAGAAGATGAGGGTTTTGAGAAGGGGGGAGCGCGAATAAATTGAGGTGTGCTCGAGCCTCGGCCCAAGACATAGCCTCATGGAGCCGTTCGTACTGTGCATGGCAACGCAACGCCTTGTTTCCAGGTCTCGTCGGTGTGGGGATGAGCCCGGGGCCTGCAAAACCAGCTCGGACCTGCAAAAGGGGGGGAGCGACGGCCGGGAGCTCCACCTGTGAGATTTCCCCTGATTGTTTGTGTTTGTCGCGGCGTGTTCGGACATTGACACTCCCATCTCATCTCATCATCTTCCTGCACAGAGAGGAAGATGACATCCGGCCCAAGACTTCGCCACAGAACATGCACATCTGCGCTCGTACTCCGTACCGGTATCGCGACTTGCTGAGACGTGCCCACCGAAGTGCGCTCAGGGCATGGATTGATGGATGCAATCGCTCCTCACAAAGGGCTTCTCTGCCCATGTCCCTGTACAATAAGCTTCGCATCCCTGATGCCGGAGCATGAGGATTGATGTTCATTGGGGTTGTGCATAACGCGCCATGGCGATCGGCAGTAGCACCCATTGACCCTCTGTGATTCAAGCATGTTAGCACCCGAGACGACACGAAAAAGGAAAAAAAAAAAGAGATGAAAAGAAAACAAGGAGAAGGCATGCCGTAGCTTGTGTGGGACCGCGCCTGGTTCCTCGGATTCTGGATGAATCGATTGCCGACGGGTTCAAGCAGCCTCCTCTCTGCCCATCATGCCATGGTGCCACCGAAGAGACATGCCTGAATCTGCCCAGCCATTCAGCTTTCCCGCGGACACGAGTGCTGGTACGAGTATGGCAACGATGGGACAAGGCGCTCGAATTGCAGGGAAAATGGACAGCACAGGCTCCCATGGATGACTTGCGGTCAAAAGGGTCGAGGCCCCCCCCCTGAAGACTGCGTCCTCGCCCATGCTCGAGTACATACGAGGATCGTCACTCCCTCAAGCAGCTCAAATACCGAGCAGGACTTGAAACGCTCATCAGACGTCGGCCTGTCGCCGCGACGATTCAGAACGAGGCGAGGAGATGGCATTGCTTGCTTGTTCGATGTCCTTTTTGGAATCCGAATCCGAATCCGCACAACTTTGACACCTCGATATTCCTACTTGTGGCGACTCGTGACTCGACTCGTGACTTGGCGAGGGTCCTTCCAAGAGTCCAGCGCGCCTTCCTTGGAGTCCCAAATTGAAAGTGAGCGATCGCTCGTATTGTGCTGGAACGGGCAGGTGCTTTCCGTGCGGTGTTGCTGAGCGGCACCTGCCAGTGACACGGAGCCCGGAAGGCGGCGATATTCATTTCCGGACATTCAATATAGTACCATCATATAATAGAAAAGGACGCCTTGAATCACGTGTCGAGAGCATCCGGATGTTCGATTCTGTCGGGGCTGAGCCTCCTAAACCGATGGAGCAATATCGCCGTCGTGATGGCATCAAGTTGTGCGGAGACTAGGTATGCGGAGTGGCTCGAGCTCGAGCTCTGTTCGAGGATCGTTGAAGGGCTGCGATATTAGGTATGTCTACATGTTGATGGATCCTCGGTATTATTCATTGATCTATCCAACTACTGCGAGGTATCATTCGGTCGAATTTTCCGTGCTGTGAGTATCCCAAATCCAGGGAGGCCCTCGCGAAGCGTCGACGATGCGCTTGACCCTTTCTCAGGGTTATACTCCGTAGTATCCATAGTGTACCCTATCCCCTTGGGCTGCCGCATCAATCTGAGGGTTAGGGTTAAAACCAGGGTTAGGGTTGCGTGAATGCACAGTGCGTATACTCAAAACCCACGCACATCAACTCGAAGCTTCATACTGGGTCGACCTTTGACCCAGATCGTGAAAATCTGCCTCCACCTCCATCTTCACCTCCATCTGCCGCTTTACCTCGCCGGCGACGCGCATTCGCGGCCAAAGATGGCGTTTCGCGTCCCCTGATCAACCCCAAAAACCGACTTTTCTTCGCATCCATCATATTTCTATTCTCGTTTCGACGGTCTCCGCGCACCAACAGCTGCGCGCCTGAATGCCGTGCTTCGATCCCATTGATCAAATTGATCTATTGAGCTCCCCATCCAGCATCGCCGTTCGTTGGCCCTCAATGCCTCTCCTCAGCTGCATCGCCTCCACAGAATCATCTCGAGACTCCATAATACCAGAGCTTTCGACACGAGGAGCGCCCTTCGGAGATGGCCTCCAGCGGCCTTAGCTCGTCCATCTGGGCCTCCTCGTCCGGCGCTGGCCGAGCCCCGCGCTACGACATGCGATCGCGATCCGTGCCCGCCGAGCCCGAGCATCAAACGCAGCAGCAGCGTCAACGACAGCAGCGACAGCAGCATAAAACTTATCACAACCCCTCTACATGTACGTTGCGACGCCCTCCCGTCGAAACCGCCTCCATCGACAACAACAACATTGCCCACAACAACATCGCCAACGACATCGTCAACGACAGCCCCGCCGCCGCCGCCGCCGCCAGCACCATCGCGCCGCGCGCATCGAACATCACCCCCGCCCTAGCCTTCCACAGATTCGAGCAGGCGTGCCAGCGCCTGCGGTGGAAGTACATCGACCTCGGCAACTCGTACAAGCGCGCCCTCTCGCCCGAGGAATGGGCCTTCTCCGCGCAGGACGCCGAGCGCAGCTTCAAGGTCGACTTCTACGAGTTCTACGCGTGGATCGAGCAGACCCTCGTCCTCGCGCTCCTCGTCTTCGGCGTCGCCGTCTCGCGCGAGCGGCGCTTCGGCGAGCCGGACGGCGACTTCCGCGGGACGGGGGCGAGGAGCGCGAGGGCGAGGACCGGGCCCGTCGCGGCGCACTCGTTCCACCACAACGTGCTGCGCGCGCTCGACGAGGAGGACAACCCGCTGCACCGCGCGCTCGGGTCGGGGGACGTGAACCACGCGCTGTGGAAGGCGAAGGAGCTGCGCAACCGCTGGAAGGACGCGGCAGAGGGCCGCGAGACGCCGCCGCTCAAGATGTACGACCTCACGTGGATCGTGACGACCATCCTGGGCGGGCTCGAGGTCGCGTACAGCATGGCGTACGAGCGCGTGGAGGAGATCAAGGGGGCGGGCAACGGGACCGCCAGCGACGTAGAGGTCAACGAGAGCGCGGATGCCTGGGAATGGATGGTGGAGATGGATTGGGAGTCGTGACGACTTGCCGGACCCCGACTTCCTGAACGTGTCGCTTTTACCCCCCGAAATGCTATCCATACCTTGGGAGGAGAAACTCAGCATCATTTTGCATACGAACCCCACGAGTAAGGGGCATACATAGAAGCACCAGAACAACATCAATGATACCCTACCACTGCCGCACAGATGGTCACATACTCTTATGGCCTCTCAACGACTCTTCTACCTGTATGGTCCTCTATTGGATTGATGTGACGGGGGCCAGGTTCCGGGTTCAGCTTTCCAACACAGCATCGTGCTAAGCCCCGTGGATCGGCGAACCCTGCGAGGGCATCTCCATCTTGGCCTCGCCCTCTTCGACCCCTTTCTTGGCCGCCCTCCGCATCGAGCACTTCCCCAGACTCTTGCCCCCGGCCCTGCACTCGGCGCACACCTTGCCGTGCGTCACCAGCAGGACGTGCAGCCCGTACTTGTCCTCGTCCGGGATCGTCGCGTTCAGATGCGCCTGCGCCTCCTCCCTGCTCGCGCCCGGGGGCCGCCAGCCCAGCAGGCCCGTCAGCCTGTACACGTGCGTGTCCACGGCGAAGCTCTCGCGGCGCATGCAGAACATGAGCACGCAGCCCGCCGTCTTGGGGCCCACGCCCCTGTACGACAGCAGCTCGCGCATGGCGTCCGCGTTGGAGGCGTGGAAGAGGTGGTCGAGCGAGTAGGCGCCGTGCCTCTCGCGCACCTGGGCCAGCAGGCCGAGGATGACCCTGCTCTTGACGACGGCGAGGCCGCCGGACTGGATCGCGCCCTGCAGCCTGTCCTGCCCGCCGCCGACGATGGCGTCCCAGTCGTCGCAGCGGCCGTACGCCGCGTCCATGCCGAGCTTGGCGCGCGAGCTGTTGCGGTCGCTGGTGTTCTGGGACAGGATGGTGCGCACCAAGGCGTCCAGCACGGAGGGCGAGTTACCGCATCCCGAGGCCGAGGCGGGCGCGACGATCATGTCGGGCCGGAGGCGCGGGCCGTGCTGGGCCGCGAGCACGCGGTGGATCAGCGAGCATTCCTGGGGCGTCGGGTGCGCGAAGGAGGGGAAGGGCGAGGACGTGTTCAGATGGGTCGCGAAGAACTTGAGCTTGCGCTCCTGCAGGAGTGCGGCGGCTTGGCTCGGATCGACCGTCTTTGCCTTCTTGGCTTTGGTCTTGCCAGAGGCGGTGGAGCCGGGGGGAGGCACGGGCTCTTGCTTGATGGAGGCCTCGGGCAGAAGAGACGGCGACGGAGGGGATTGTAGTCTGAGACTGCTGCTGCTGCTGCTGCTGCTGCTGCTGTCTACCCGAAGGTTCTTCTTGAGATGGCGTGCGCTGCGCCGCAGGGGGGCGTTTGCCGAAGCCATGGTTTACATGGTGATCTCGATCCTGGAGGTGAAATACAATACCGATGACAATGCCTGCCAAGATCGTGAGAGAAAGACAAGAGCGATGCCCACAGCGATTCAGACAAATCGTGACACATCATTCAATCCATGGATCTGCTCCGTAAGCTGGAGCTCAAGATGGTGGTGGCGATTGGCCTCCTGGTAGTGTTGAGAACAAAGGGGGCATGACGTCGCTCGTCGGAGTGTTGCCCACCATGTTGTCGGCCTCGGCCGAGATAGCAGTTCAGGTCCGTCATTAGAAGTCAGTATGTTTTCTCTGGATGGAGGCTTTGATTTTGGAGGATTCAAAGTCAGAAATGGGGAGAATGCAAGAATGATTCCTTAAGCTGGGGATGAAATGCCGAAAAAAAAAAGGAGAAGAAAGAAAAAGAAAGGTCCCAGGGGGAGTCGAACCCTCGCTGGCGGAATCAGAATCCGCAGTCATAACCGTTAGACCATGGAACCGATGATTTGTTGATGCGGCGAAGACCCATTGCGAGTTCTATGAAGGCATCATATTGTAGATGGCGATTCCCACCACTACTGCTTGCGGTGTTGTTTTGCGCGCAATTCGTCCCTCGTTATGAGCAAAATGACGACTTTGGAGAACAATGGTTTGCGTTGAGCAGATCGGTCCATTCATGCTCACGCACGGAGCTCTGTGCTGACCGTGACCTCCTGGCGACGTCCGAGGCCCCGAGGGAGGGGAGGATGTCTCTTCTTGGCAGAGAGGGGGGGAATGTCCATGTCCGTCCGAAGGGCGAGATGGGACGGTCGAGGGGAGCCAACAAGAAGTCGCAAACTCGGAATCGAGAAGCAAACGCCAGTACGACCACGAAATCGCAGCTCTTCCGCAGACCGATCTTTCGGCGACAACCAGAGGTCAGCTGCAGTGACTGAGCATCTCGCTTCGGCCTGGAGATCGTGTTAAAACATCATCGCACTCACCCTAAGACAAGCAGGTGATGTCGAGGAGGCTCATGGACTCACGTAATACATCGACAGGTAGATCTTGGGGGGGATGTTCGTGACGACTTATGTCATATCCCCCACTACCTCACCTCCTGCATGTCCTGCCGCATGGACTAGGCTGTACTCAGCGACCCCCTTGAATGTCGAACGACCCTGGAACCAATCCAGATGGAATGTCCCGAGCCAGATCGATCCAGCAGCTTGTGTCGCAAGGCATGCATGTGCCTGTATGCACGTACGTAAGTACATACATACGCTCAGGGAGAGACCGCAGATCGCTGAGCAGCTCACCTGTTCGAACAGACGACGTCCGGCGCTCGTATGTACTCGTAAGAGCAGTGAGCTGTCCAGTGCGTATGTAATGCGGCCCGGGTCCCTTTTGGAGTCCGCACTCATGCCGAAGCCCGTCCTGACAAAGACGGGCAGAAGCCGAGTTGAGGTCAGGAATCATACTCATCGCTTCGCCGGTACGAGTCAGACCACCTAGGGTTTCCTTTCCGTCTGCATCTTCTTGCGTCCAGATGCGTGCTCCCAGCCATTGTGTCAGCTCCTTCGGTCAAGATATGAGTGCTGTCAGGCATGCAAAAGGTCAGCCGCAGGCCCCGTCTCGAGCTAGTCGAGAAGCAAGGCTCCCAAAGGCCAGACCACGAACTTGTCCACGGCATCTTTAGTAGCCAGGTCTTAGGCTTCGTAAGTCTTAAGGGGAATCTCGTGGCTCCCTGCTCCGGATACTGTCCTTTGTGCCCCACTAACAACAACCCCCTCGAGTCTAGATATTGACGGGTCCCCACCCAGATCCGACTCTGTGGGTGTCGGGTGGGGACCACCGCTGATCTCGAGGCGTGGGACTTTCGGAGTGCTCTTGGCTCTCCCCCTCCAAACGCGGCGTCTCTCGTCATTGTAGCTTGTTTCAGACATAAATTGAGCGCCAGCATCCAGCTATCGGTCTTCGATCCATAAAAGCGACCAGCTGGCGGACGCAAGGACAGTATGATTCTTCCAGCAGGTTGGTTCTCCGGAGCGGTCAGCGCAAGGACTCCTTCCTATCCAAGGAACATCGCCATGATGCTTGGCCTGATTTTTCGATACCCTCGCGAAGCAACGTGGAAGACGCTCGCCAATGACCAACAGCCATGGCCTGCAGGGTTGGGCGTGTTTGCCATGCTCAAGGAGAAAGAGACCAATGAGAGGCAATGACGGAGAGGATGTGCGCATGCGGATGTGACGGGGGCCAGGGCCGCCGGGTGCTTTCCCAATCTGTGGTCCATTGGGGGGTTTTGGATCTCACAGTGTCCTTTCCAACCTCTCCCTTGATGATTGTGGAAACAGGAATGATGTCGCGTCCCATCAAGAGAGCGATGTGGGGGTTTAAAAGGCGTGAGACCCCATGAAACGATGACGAGGCAAGCCGATTGTTTTCCTCAGCCATCCCCCCTTGTTCATCTTTCCTGTCACAGGCGGCATTTGTCCGTCTTTTCTCGCCTGTTTGAGCCATCATTTCCATTGATCCATCGAGATGGCCAACCTGGTCGAGACTCTGATGGCATCCCCCTCGAGCTGGCTCATCGGCGACAATCTGATCCTCCTCATCGTCACGACACTCGTCTTAGCCATTGCCAACAGCCTGAGACGTCCCGCTTTGCCGGAAGGTGTATGGGCCATCAAAGGATGGCCGATTTTCGGCTCGCCCCAATTCTTTTCTGGGAGGGACAAGTTCCTCAAGAAGGGACAAAAGGAGAGTCCCAATGGCCACTTCAGCTTCTACTATGGGAGGCATCCCATAGTGTCGGTGTCTGGTGAGGAGGGCCGGCAAGCCCTGTACACATCCAGAGGATTAGACCTCGTTGCTGCGTGAGACAATCCTTCCGATGCCCGATCCAAACTCGTCGAATTGATGCTTTCGGCGAGAGAAATGCCGAGCTTCCACTGATCATGAGCAAGAGTGCGTGTGCTTTTCACTCCCGGACCAGACTTCGACAAACTGCTGGGGCGGGATATGAGCGCGCACTTTAAGGGTGTCTTCAGGAGAATGACGAACAAATCCGACCTGAGCGTCACTCTCCCCGGGTTGGTCGAGGCGGCTGACACCCGATTTCGGGGCCTGGATACTTCCGCCCCCTTTGACCCGTTCTCCTTGATGTTCCCCCTTCTCTATTCGATGATCCATAGAGGCATCGGCTGCCTGGACATGGCCCTGAAACCTGAGGAGACCATGCTCACGTTCTTCACCATGATCATGTCCTCGCCGACCGGAGTCATGTTTCCGTTGTTGCCCACGCCGTCCAGCATGCTCAAGATGTGGTCGACGATTCGCATATACAGACTCGTGAGCAAAATTGTCGCCGAGAGGAAGAGGACCGGGAGGAGAGAGAACGATGCGATACAAGTCATGATCGACAACGGCGATAGCAACCTGGTCATGTTCCTTGTGCGTCTCCAATCTTGCGCGGCATCATCCGCAGCTTCTTGCCCCCATGCGTCTCGGAATATCTCCTTCCTTTTTACTGACTGTGCCCTCTTTAGTATACCGCCGGCGCGGTGTCTGTTGCCCTGGCCAACACGAGCATGCAGGTCGGATGGCTCCAGTGCTTCCTTGCCTCGGATCCCTATTGGTATGCCCAGACTCGCGCAGAAGTGGATGGAGTTATTGCCAAGAATCGAGTATCCGCCGACGAGACACCGGTCGATATCCTCATGCGGCTCACGGTTGACCAGTGGGAAAATGACTTTCCCATCATCCATGCCGGGTTGACGGATTGCATCCGCATGACGCTCCCGGGACCGTCGATTCGCAAGAACATCAGCGGCAAGGACCTTGTCATGGGGAAGACGGGGGTTGTTGTCCCGGCAGATGCGTTCGTGCTCTATGCTTTCCATGATATCCATTTCGACCCCAGCATCTACAAGGATCCCCACAAGTGGGATCCTTCTCGATATCTCGATGACAAGCAGGACGACAAGAAGCCTGCCCACAGCTACCTCGGATGGGGATCCGGACTGCATCCCTGCCTGGGTATCAAGGTAAGCTCTTCTGACGCTCATAATGGGCGATGAGAGGGGGCTTTCCATGACTTGTCACTGACGTATGGGGGACCAAAACTAGCTGGCAAAACTCTTCATCACCATCACGACTGCCATGTTCGTGTCTCACTTCGACTTCAAGCTGACGGACGAGAAGGGGGAGCCGTCAACGGAGCCGTTGCCCCTGCCTGGCATGAATGGGCGAGAGGCATTGGGACCAGTCACTGGGGTCTTCTTAAAGTGCGAGCGGAGGTTCTGAGGGTCGATGATTCTGTGTGATGGCCAGGGAAAGCGAAATTGGAGTCGGATAAATCCTAATGGATGCAAGACATCTAGAGTGAAGGTAGAAGTTGAAGAGTTCGGTCGTAGTAGTCAATGACTTCAAGGGAGTCGTTCGAAGTGGTCTCGTGATCTCGTGACAGACGGCGGCTTGTCTGAGAGACGAGGGAAGTCGCGATCCAGCTCGACTCTAGGGTAGGAATGGACTCGACATTGATCACATTTTGAAATCAATTGCACGCTGCACGGAAATGATCCCAGCATACATATGTTGATCTTGATCCATCCATCCATTAATGATCAACATATTGAACCATTGCCTTACCTTCCGTTGTCAATCTTGAGCATCTGTTGATGTCAGATAGTGAAATTACCCAGACATGAGATCTCTCATATCGAGATCTACAATCTGATGAGCACTGATCAATGAGTGGCAGTTGAGAGCTGAGGTGCATCGAGCTCAGACTCGCACTGTACAATCAACGACCACGGGAACTCCTACAGCGAGCTTTGCCACCTGGACGCGAGGGACAAAAAGCCCAAGCTCGCCGCAGATTCACAGTGCCGATATTGACTCTCCACATACATTGATATTGATCTGTATTGTACTAAACGACTACCCTAGACGCTGCTCCGATGACATCAACGCCCAGTTTAAGTCCAACGTCTGCGGCAAAACTCCAGCATCCAGAGCAGGTCGAGCCTCATGTTCCGCCGGCCAACTTCAAGCCGTCATCATCATGTCCCCATTCTGGTATGCCCTGCGCGTCATCCAGGCCCTTGAGGTGAGTCCATATCGCGGCCCGCTAAGTTCTGATCGTCTCGACACTCTGGACTGACTATCCCTCAGGACCACATTGTCGCCGCCGTAAGTTTGCCATCTTTCCACGCGATATAGGACATATGGATTGTCCTCCGAATGTGTGGCCCAAATGCTCACAGATGACTCGCAACAGATCCTGCGGCAGCCGGGCTTCCACCGGGCTGTCGGGCGAGTCCATCGCGCTGTTCAGGAGAAGAGGCATGGCAGGAATCCGCACGAGCCGCTCGCGCCGGGGGAGGCAACAGGTAGGTCCAATTGATTGATCCGTCTCTTGCCGTCTGCGTCGAGGACGATGCCAACCGGCCTATTCTCTGCTGAGGTCGTGGGGAGACAACGAGCTGACTGGCTGGCAGCTGATCCCGACACATCCAAGAACCAAAGATTCTTTCGGCACTTTCTCGGCGAGCTGAAGAATCAGATGCGAGGGAGACCAACAGACATCTCCGACAAGCCTCGGAAGTGAAGAAAGCTCGCCAGGACCGATCCTTTCTCTCATCCTGGGGCTTCATTCCTCGCACCTCGGACGTCCGCTGCCAAACCCGGAAGCATCCAGAAGACCATTCAGACGAAACATCCTCTCTCAAGGACAGAAGATCTGGGGAATCTCGACTCCCTGGATCGCCCACAGTCCTCGCATGAAGGGACGCCGACAGCCACGACCGAGGATTGGATAGAATTTTGGCGGATTGGACACAATAGCATGCATGGTATATGTTTTTTTTCCCCTGGCGAGCAAGGGGAGGCTTCGGCTCATCGATCTCCTCTTTTTGCGGAACCTTCAGTCTGCTGGCGATCTTCTGAACACTCTCCTCTCGCCCAGCATGCGACACCCGCTCCTCTTTCAAGTTTCTCACTTCTTGGCGTCGATGGATCCTCTCTCAGGCTTAGTATTAGACAAGAGCAAAGATGAGTTTGCATTGAACAGCTGAATTGATACATGCATCACAGAACAATGCCTTTATTCCTTTGTTCATCGAATGACTTCTGATCGAGCGCCGAGCCCATCGAATTGAGACTCTCCGTGCCTGGTGCATTCATATTGCGCATTGATTCTGAGATTTCTCAATCCGATATGGTGTAGTGGCTAACATCGCTCGCTCTCATCCCTTCAATGGGATAGCACCGAGCAGCCCGGGGTTCGATTCCCCGTATCGGAGTTCTTTTTTTTCCTCATTTTCTTTTTCTTCTTTTGTCTTTCTTTCTCTCTCTTCAAATATTTTCACTTGTGATAGCTTTCTGTGGTGGGCAGAAGCATAGAATCCTTCATGCTTTTCAAGAAGCTGGCTGCATTCTTCTCCCTTGGAGCGCATTGACACGCATGCAGCATTAACCAAGAGACTTGCAACACTTCCAAGGACTTCGTAGATCGCGGAGTAGTATAGGCTTCAATCGAGATGATCGAGATTAGTACAGAATTATCAGGAATGTCTGGCAGAAGAATGATGGATTTTTTTCATGAGTCTGGGCTTCAGATTCTGTCCAATCGACCAATGTGTTTGGCGGAAGGCCCCCCAAGGTTAGATTCTGTAAATCACTCGAAGCAAGAATGTTCAGTAACAGCAGATCAGTAAGAGCAGATCAATCATGTAGCGTATTGACCCCAGTCGCCCCAGTTGAAAGGCAGGCCAATGTCAAGATTGGCCTCCAGAGCGTCTTCCACTGCGGTCAGGTTGAAGTTCGGATCGATGTGGCCGAAGACGTCCTGGCCCGACACAGCATCAACCAGAGAAAAGTCGACCGCGTTGTCCACGCCATAGGCGGAGTTCATTGCCGCTCCGCCATACGGAAACTCAAAGTCCAGTTCTGCGGGGGTCTCCGGGTTGTTCGAGACAGGCTTGGATCCATCCGTCTTGGATCCGTCCTCGGTCGGCTGAGGCGAAGTCTCCTTGGTCAACGTCGCGGCGGCTCTCTCCATCTCCTTGAGCACCCTCTCCCCAAGCCCCGCAACGACCCTCGCGCTCCAGAAGTGGTCTCCGTATCTTCGCAGCAGGGCACAGTTGCGCTTAAAAGCGTTCATGGCCCTGGCTCGGAACATGGGCAGCCGACTATGCCTCATTTTGCGGTACTCGACGCTGAGGGCGAGCGACACCGCGTACGGGATGAGCGGCGAGGCGCTCAGGCAGTCCATCGGGATGGCGCAGGCGATTCGCTCCGCGGCGAGCGAGCGGCGGGCGTTGGCGGATGGCGGAGGCAACGTGGAAGCCGCCGTGACGGTTCCTGGCCGAGGCAGTCGGCACGACAATATGATGACGGCGTGATAAAACACCTCAATGGTCGCTTGGCGGCGTATTAGAGCGGGAAAACCGGAACAACTCGTTTCAGGGGCAGGGGCTTACTGATGAGAGAGGAGGGAACCTTCAAGGCATCGGCCTCGACAATCATGGCTTCGAGCACGGGCAGGTCAATGTAGGCCACTTTGTCTTTGAGCTTAGCGCTTGGTCCTGGGCGGTACAGCTCCACGACTTGGTCCAGCCACTGGACGACCGAGAGCAGTAATCGGAAGCAAGGCTGTCGCCTCTTGATGCATGCATCCAAGTCTGTTCCGATATCCCTCTCATGGATTAGGCATGGGCGCCCGTATATCGCACAATTGATCCTGTCCAGCGCCCAGACAGCGCAGAACAGACTCTCCAGGTCTCCTATGTCCAGCGCGTCGTATCTTAGCAGGTGTAGCCCCAGCGTCTGGACGTGGTGTATAGCTCTTGCGCCGAGCTGGGCAGGCAGATCGGCCTCTTCGGCACACGTGGGTTGCGTGAAGAGAGATAGCATCGTCAGGGCTCGGATGTGGAGCACTCGGTCAGCAATGATGCTCGTGTCCAGGATAGCTCGTATCGAGGATGACAGCACGGTCGAAAATTCCTGGGGCGCAAGACGATCGGTGCCCTGGTTTTGAAGCCGGAGATGCTGCGCCGCCTCCGGATCGGACCCTGCGGCCAGACAAACCAGCTGCCGCAAGACTATGGTGGATGGATTCATCTGGGGGCTGGAAAGGGCCGCGATGGGTATCACGGGAAATAGGGGGTGAATTTTCTGAAGGAATATGCTCTTTAGCTTGGTGAAGTCCTCTGCCGGCGGAAACGCAGACAGACAGTGCTCCTTGACGTAGGGGAGCAGGAATCGATCGATGATGGGCGGTGGGTGGGAGGTGTGAAACTGGGACGGCTGTCCGCTCGACTGAGATGTAGAGAACCATATCCCGACGTCTCCCCTTTGCGAGGGAGGGTCGGCAGCGCCGCTGGCCGCGGCCTCCATGAAGATGCCCTCGGGGTTGAGGTCGCCCACGAAACGGGACGCCTGGGTCGTCACCTGCTCGCGGAATTTCGAGGGGCTCATCGTCGGCCGCGTTAGGGTATGATTGAAGAGGTTCGAGATGCTGGGGACGGGGCCGGTCACTGGACTGGGCCCGTCCCCGACGCTGAGGGGATTGGTGTTCGGGGTCGCGGCGACATTGGCATTGGTGCTGGTGCTGGCAGCGGCCCGCTTCGCTTCCTTGTCACCCGACAGCGATACAGGTATATCACCATGGGCCATGGCTTGAGATGACGACATTGACGCAACGGGCCTTGAACATGTTAGTTCAGGTTACAGGCAATCAAGCGAAGCGGCATCGGCAATGGCATGAGACTTGCGAGGTTTGAGATGATGACAGTTCCTGGTATCGAACTCCATCCCGATGCTCCCCGGATACGGAACCCTCGGTGGCGTCCTCGGCATGTTTGCATTTGCGCTAGAAACACGAATGGATTTCAATCAATCATGACGATCGTCAGAAGCGCGATAGAGGGAGGCAATGCCTTGATATGAAACAGTAGATAGATCAATGCCTTTACCCACCTTCTTGCGCCTGCATGAATCGCAGGCTTGCTGGACCTGCTTCCTCTTCACGGGCAAGCCGCCGCGAGCAGGGTCCGAGGCCACGAACTTGACTTTTCGTTGAGGCGTAGACATTGCGACCAGGATTGCGGTCGACAAAGGTTAAGTCCTAGGCGCGGGCCTCAAGCATGGTGCTGACCTTGAGAGACTTGGGGAGGGGGGGGGGGGGCGACGATGGAGGAGGCCGGCCCATCGTCGACCGGTCTGACCATGCGGATGTCGGGCGATGCTCGGCCTAGACAACGATCAACGCCGTCATAGACTGACAAGTGGAAGATGAAGCTCCGAACAAGCTCGGGTACATGATGTCTTCCCGAACTCCCCGTGTCTGTCGATGCAATTGTGCATTTGCAAAGGATCACTGGAACAAACCGTGACGGGCGAGCTCCGAATCGGCGAGCAAGCGCTGAGTCGACTGGGGATTGTGAGGGATTACTCAGCATTGCTCGCATATGTGCATAAAAGGGCCAAGCCGCATCATCCGCCAGAATCGGATACAACGATATTCTCGATAAGGAGAGGCAGCATGCCTCCAACAGGTCAGAGAGAGCAAGAGATGGATCAAATGCGACTTGAGATGTTGAAGCAGAGCGTCAGAAAAACAGAAGTTGAGTTTGGTCTGAAATGAAGGATCGAGAAGACCGAGAAGATCGAGAAGATCGATTGACGGATGATTCGTACTGTATGACTCTTGATCTACGGTTGACTCCGTCTTGGCACTCGCCCTTTACCTGTATGCCTGTACTCCGTAGCCGGTTCAAGATGATGCTCCCACATTTAGTAATCCCGTGCCTTGAATGACCCTAACCCTATCAAGTGCGGCCAAGAGTCTCGATTTTGATAAGGATCAACAATTTCAAAGACGTCGCGGCTCCTCATTGGCGCGGGGTTCATGGGAAGGGAAAGAGCTGCCTGAGTCCGCGTGCCTCGTTCCTTCTCTGACATTCATCTGCAAGGCCTCAAGAAGAAGGAAGGACTGCAGCAGTCTCGCCAGCTGTTCCTGCCTCGAGCCCTTGAGAGGTCACGAAGTTATCAGACGTGCAAACGGTACCTACGCTCTACCGAAGGCTTGCGGGTCTTCCATGTAGTCCTCCTCGTGAAATGCTGGCCGATGATACTCTGACCCTGACTTGACCCTAAGTTCCCATCTGGTACTGGGGCACGCAAGACCTCGAGGCAACTTCCACTTCAACCCTCTCCGAGCCCTTCCCGCGTCTCCCAATCTCGGCTCACAATTTCAATGATGGATTGATCAATTTCTCCTCGTTCAAAAATCAGCTTCAGTCTCGATTAACCTACTCCGTATTCTACCCTCAGTCAATTCTTACTGCACACTTCGCGTTGAGTCGCGCTAGAGATTGGCGCGAAGCACTCCTAGTACGGGTGCTACCTTCGGTTGTAAGCCTCCCGTCGCGCACCAGACACCAACATCGAGGGCATCCGTATTGGCCAAGGGCCCAAGGGTTGGACCCTGGAACAGCAGCAAACAGGCAGTACGCAGCAGTAGTACATACACAATGTCTCGCCATACTCGTGGGATCGACTTCGTGGACCTCCTCAGCGACTCTGAGGACGAACGGCCCAGAAAACGACTGGCTCCAGCCTCCTCTTTCCACACACGCCCAGGCAGCTCGAGCCGGGCTGCGCAGAATGCCTTGCCAGCAAGTACCCGGGCACAGCCTCAAGTCCAAGCGACACCACCGGAGCCCGAGTTTCTCGACTTGACGCAAGACGAGCCCGTTGAAAGGGAGCTGTATGGTAGCTATGGTATGCTCATGACGATACCGCCCCTTGAACTTCCTCGATTCGAATCATAGGCTCACGAGATTCAGCTGGCAAGATCGTCGGTGTGAGATACTACAATGGATATGCGACGCCGGGCGAGGCGGTCCTGTGCCGTAGAGAGCCTCAGAATCGAGTGAGCAGAGCATGCATCATGATTGGAAAAGCTCCCCTTGCTGGCAAACGTTCGCCCTGACACGATGTCTAGTATGACAGAAATGCTATTCGAGTCGACAATGTCCTATCTCAGCAGATCGGACACATACCTCGAAAGGTTGCAGAACTTTTGAGTCCTATGATTGTACGATCAGCCACTCCCCCCCCCCC
>NQYQ01000001.1:1998213-2035441 GCA_003055925.1 Escovopsis sp. Ae720 | reverse complement strand
ACTAGTACTACTACTACTACCTATCGATGCCGCGAGTTGTTGTTGCTTCGGGCCACAGATCCGGTGCTACTGTGCACCTTGCTCTCCAATCCCCCGCCCCCAAAGGAGCCTCGTCTCGACCATCATTCCATCCCGACCCTTGGGCTTCTTCTGACCTCGTCTGCTCTCGATTCCACTTCTGGCCCGCGCTCAACCTCCAGCCTCAACGTTCCTTATTGCCAAGCCTTTAGCATAGCAACGTCACTCTTTTGCGTTGATTTCGATCCTCGCGTCTCTCACTTCAACGCTATCATACGATTCCCTCTAATCCATCGCGTCAGTAGCTCTTCGTTCCACGCCTCGCGCCCTCGATCCGCCCATACTACACGATTCAGACGACACCTTTCTCCGATTCCCGAATGATCCTCCTCGACCTCTAGTCTCATTTCCTGTCCCGTCTTTTTTGGTTACGGCATTTCGACATCTTCCGCGCGCATAGCATCTGTCTGAAAGCAGCACCTTACGAGTCTCGAATCCTCCTCGCTCCAGCATTACATCAACACCGGGCTCGACATTCTGTTTTGCATGGCGTTCTCGAGACGATCCGTCCATTCCTGATTGGCCTTTGGTTAATTCTCTCTCAATTGCGAACAAACGGCCACGATTACGCAACAGACTCGCTCGACGAGGCTAGCCCTCTCCCCCTCTCCCCTCTTGGGCAAAGGATCCTCCCTTCACAATGGACCAATCATCCAGGGCGACGAATCCTGGCAAGATCCAGCACAGGACCCGGCTGACGCGGAGGAGGTGGGATTGGAAGAATGCTTCTCTTCTATTGTTCTCGACTCTCGCCAACACAGCAATAGCGCAAACGCCTGGACAGTGTGTTCCGCTCCGGGGATCAGTCGCCTGCCCAGCCTTTCATGCAGCCTCCATCTCGACATCCAAGGACCTAGTACAGTTCTAGTGCGTTGCGCCGACAACCCCCCAAGCTCCAAAGTTCCCGCGCCCGGCGGGCCCTCCCGAGCCTTGGACGATTTGGCGAGCTAACCGCATTCCAGCCCCTTCTTAGACTTTGTCTCCGATAGAGCGTCATTCGACGAGCAGCTCCTGAATTATGCGAGAACATCCTTTGTCCGAGACAAGTAGGGCCGCTCCCACGATAGAATCTCTGCCTCGAGGCTGCTTTTCCCGTCCCTTTTGGCTGACATCCCCCCAGATACCAGTCACTCTTCGGTTGTCAAGGCATCAACTTCACGAATTCGAGCGATCTCTATGCGCGCTTCTCCACCACCGTCCTCTGCAATGCCATTGTCCAAATGTCCATGACCCCTTGCGGCGTCTCTCAGAAAAACGCCCCGCCTCTTTGTGCCGAAACATGCGCCGAGTACGCCCAGAGCGAGGCATACATCACCGCCGACAAAGACCTTTGCACCGCTCCCAGCGACGACCTGAATAAGCTGATCCGGGCGGACTTTACTAACTGCGCCTTGCCCGAACAGTCTCTTTCGGGGTCCTGCATCAACGGTATCGACAACGAGCCGGACAATTGTGGGTTCGGAAACAGCACCATTGGCCTATGCTCCTATTGCGGCGCTGGCGGCATCAACTCGACCGACACCTGCTGCTACAACTCGAATGCCGAGAACCGCTGTCATGGGGTCAGGCTTCCTGATATCACCGCGACGCTCACCTTCGCGGCACCGACCTCAACGGCAACCAGCTCTGTGCCCGTGAAAAAGCCGGCCGCCTCATCAAGCGGTCGTTTGAGCGGCGGCGCCATTGCTGGAATCGTTGTCGGATCCGTCGCAGTTCTCGTCATCTTGGCTGCGCTTCTATTCTTCTGCATCGGCAGAATCAGGCGCAAGCGAGGCAGCCAGAAGGGCAGCATCTTCAACCAGCCGACCCCCACACGCAAGGGCCCGCCCGTCACCCAGAATCATAACACGGTGCCGACAGGTTACGAGGTGCTGCCCGGCGGGCGCGTTGCCCGAATGTCAGCTCTGGAGGGACATTCCGGAAACTCGCCGTCGCTTCGCCAGAGTTCTTTGCATACCTCTCGGGAGGCAGAGCTCGCTGTCACCGGCAAGCACGTGGACAGCTTGTCGACTTCTGATTTCGGTGGCCATTCGTCCCCCGAGCTCCAGTTCAACTCCCTTCGCGGCCCTCCAGCTGCTTCGAGGAGACAGGCCTCCCTTTCTGGCAACTCGATGCTTGGCAGCGAATATTCCCCGGAGAAGATGGGTGCCGCGATGGGCTTCCCGTCTCCCCACGGTGTGGCAAGCAACCAGTCCGAGCAGCTGCCGTTTTTCAAAGATTATTACTCCCAGGATGACATCCATCCCGGCGACAAGGTGGCAGTCCTCTGGGCATACCAGCCTCGAGCGGTTGACGAATTCTCACTCGACCGGGGAGATGTGCTCAAGGTCGTGGGCATCTGGGATGATGGCTGGGCTACGGGCTTCCTCGTCGACCAGCGAGCAGAGGAGTGGGATTCGCGGAGACGAAAGCCCAGGGAGAGCGACCAGTCGTCAAGGAGCGCCTCTCCCAACGTCCATGGTGATCTCAAAGCGTTCCCATTGGTGTGCGTTTGCTTGCCGGAGCATTGGAGGAAGACGATAGAGGGAGATGGGTCCACAGCATCCACCGCTAGTGCCTTTGGCCGATCAGCTCTGTCATGATTCGCCCTCCAGGGGACCGCAGTCATTTCCTTTTTTCCCCTTCGCCCTTTCTTCTTTTTGGATAGAGCCTGAAGCTCCTAGCTCAGCCGTGGGCACGCAAGTACATTGCCTTTCTAGCCTGTTCACGATTCCATCGCATCTCTCGACGAGCAAGGCAGATCTCTGGGTTGGGCACTCCGCTCGCTGTTGTGTGAAAGCAAGGGCGATGCCACCTTGAGTACTACGCCGCCTTACCCGGTTGCGAGCGATCTCCTCCGTCAATCACTCAGCCTGATTTTCCTCGCTTGATTTCGTGCCGAGGGCGACCTATTCGGCATTGCTTTTCTTTGCCCCCCCCCCACATCTTTCTCGTTCTCTCTATTTCAGACTTTCGAAAATGGCACACGCGGTCTTGATGCAGTTCATGAGATGAGATGCCCGTCTGGCCTGCATGAACAGTTGGTTTCGAACCGGCTGCCATCTCTTTGGTGTCTTGCGCGTTTATACCCAGGGGGGAGGGAGATGATTTCTTTTTTTTCACGACTTTCATGGAGTATGGAGTGAGACAGTGAGGAGCCATCCTGAATCTTGAATCAACTTGTTCTTTTGGCCTCAGATTTTCAATTTATAGATGCATGATGTGGTTGCTTTGTGACGCTTGTGTGATGCGAAGAATTGATCCATGAAGAGTGGCAGCGAGGTAAGGGAAAGCATACTGAGCAATCGTAGAGATAGGGTGTGCGTGTCTGTAGATGTGAATATTTCTCTTTCCCTCGTGAGACGATCACATCCTCAGGCGAATGGCGTCTTCCAGCTTCTGTCCTCGCGGCTTGTAAATGTTGGCACTCCCGATTGTCCACGGATTCAGGGATATTGAAGTCTCACCCAGCATCGAGACACACTGTGTGAATTTGTGCCGCGTTTTACTGTGGAGGGCGGGGCCCCTCAAAGTGACTGCATCAACATCAACCGCAGAGCAACAATCCCCCCCTCTCTTCATCAATGCTTGCTTCGATGCGTATTCACCTTGAGTCGTGACGCAAGTAGCACTCGATTTGTTGCACTGATCAGATTTCTGAAACTTCTTGTTCTCTCTTCCTTTCTCTTCTGACATTTCCCCTGCCCTTTTGCCCTACGAACTTCGAAGCCATTTCGGCCAGCCAACACAGCGCTCTGTCATGGCAGAGAACCTAAACGCCCGAGCAGAGGCCGCAGTGCCCAAGTTTAGGCTCCAGAGAGTCCTAAACCAAGGTGCGACAAGACATCCCATGACTGTGGACTCGTTTTGGGGCAGAGGAAGAGGCTGAAACCCGGGGGGGGGAATCCCTTTTCGATCACGGGCAGACCAAGCTGGGCGGCGGGCAGCACTCTACGGGACCATCGAGGACCAGCCGGCCGTGCTGGTGGTTGAGCGCGCGCCGTTCCCGACGTCGGAGGCGTACCTTGGCGCGCTGCCGTCGTCGCTGGCGCGGCTGCGCAACCTGGGCGCCAACGACATCTACAGCTGGAGCATGGCGCGGGCGGGCGGGATCGAGACAGACGACGAGGCCGCGGATGGTGCTACGGAGGGGGCCGGGTTCGTGGCGGACCTCAAGATCAACCTCATCTGGCCATGCACAGAGGCGCACATCAAGAAGTACAGCAAGCAGGGGGTGCGTCTCGTCACGGAGACGCCCGAGATCTATAGAGAAGCTATCCAGCCGTGGGTGCGGGCGAAGCGGGAGCGTGGGGCGCTCAACTGGGTGTACAACATCATAGAGGGCAAGAAGGAGGCCGAGGACGTTATATACAGGACGCCGCTGGGGGAGGCGGGGGACGAGGGGTTCCTCCTGCTGCCGGACCTGAACTGGGACCGCCGGACGCTCGAGGGCCTGCACCTGCTCGGGGTCGTGGAGCGGCGCGACATCTGGTCCCTGCGGGACCTGCGGAAGAAGCACGTCCCCTGGCTGCGGCATATGCGCGAGCGGCTCGTGGCGGCGACGGTCGGCGCGTACCCGGCCGTCGAGGCGGACCAGCTCAAGCTGTACGTGCACTACCAGCCGACGTACTACCACTTCCACATCCACATCGTGCACGTCGCGCTCGAGGCGGGGGCGACGCAGGCGACGGGCAAGGCGGTCGGGCTGGAGAGCATCATCGAGACGCTCAGGGTCATGAACGGCGGCGAGGACGGGGACGAGGCGGGCATGGACAGGGTGGCGCTGAGTTACACGGTGGGCGAGGCGAGCGAGCTGTGGACCGACGTCTTCGGGCCGCTTAGGACCGGGAGTGGTAGAGCTTCTCGATAGCGAGGACGAGGTCGTTAACCCCGGCGCCGTGGGGGCAGTCCTTCCACTGGTTGTCGTCGCGGATGCAGTAGATTTCGTTGTCGAGGCGGATGGTGGCGCTGTTGATGACGTCGGCCTGGAAAAGAATACACGTTCCCGTGGTCAGCACGTTGATCTGGTCTGTCTGCCCGTGCTCTACGCGAAACAAGGGCCCAAGAAAATAGAACTGGGGATGGGGAGAGGGGGCAGGAAGGGTCTGAATTTGGCCGCGAGGGCTTCGTACATCGGCGCTGTGCTTGACGCTGTTGCGGAGCAGCTCGAGCCCGTGGGCGCCGTCGTCGCGCGTGGCGCACTCGTTGAGGTCCTCGAGGGAGACGGCGTGCTCGAGCGCGCAGTCGGCGATGAGGCTGCGGTCGGGGATGTCCTGGTAGTCCTTGGAGAGGCACATGACGAAGCCGAGGTTGATCTTGGGGTCCGGGTAGAGCTCGCGGGCGCAGAGCTCGAGGATGTTGCCCATGCACTCGGAGGGCCCGTGGAGGCAGCTGACGCCGTCGTTTGCGGTGGGCCTGGAGGCATTGAGCTGGATGTTCGCCGGCATCTTCAGGAGGAGATGGACATACCTGCCGATGTAGGAGAGCGTGAAGTCGACTTTGTCGTACACGCGCTGCATCACGGGGATGACGAGCTGCTGGAGGGCGTCCTGTTGCACGAGCGAGAGAGAGTCGTTAGCCGGATGGATCTGGGACTGCGAACGGCAACGATGCGATCATGACGATCAGGATGTGGGGATGAAGAGAATCGGTGACATACCCTTGCATCGGGGCACTTGCTCATGATGTGAGCTTCGAGGGGCACGGGCTTGTTGACGAGGGGCGTATAGGGCGCATTGTCGTTGATGACGAGGCCGGGGGAGGCGTCCCTGAGATGGGCCTGGCAGGCGTGATTGCCGAGGCCGACGAGGAGGAGTAAGATGGAGGCAATTCTGCGGCTTATCATGATGATGATGGCGACAAGGGGCGGACTGCTGTATTTGTGGTAGCAGTAGTACTTCGTTACCTCTGGCGGTGATGAAGACGTAGAGAAGCGAATAATGAAGTCAAAGAGCTTCCAGCAAAGATACAGGCCCAAATAGAGAGAAGCAAAAAATAGTACTGCAATGGATGGGTCGTAGGCGGGAGGAGGTGCTTCGGGAAGCCGGGGTTCGGTGGACACTGGAGGTTGCGATGACTCGGAGCTTCAGCTTGGATTTAGGCGGCGACACGGTCTCGGTGAGGGCGAGGTGAACAACTCGGTGAGTCTCTCGGCGGGTCTCGGTGAATGGCGAATCACGAGCAGCCAGTGATGACTCAGCAAGGACGAGCTGGAGACACGCCAAATCTCGATCACGCCTCGAGTCACGCTTTCAATTGAAGACAACTTGAAGCAAGCAAACCCAGGCTTGGATGGACCCTTTTCGCCCGAAGCCTCGCGATTGATTTCTTGACGTTTGCCGGCGAGCGGTCCGGGACGCACACGACAAGACGCAACGCACGCAATCCACGCACCGCACTCACCGCACGCAAAGCATCGCCAACCCATTTGCCAGCAATTGCACCGCAGCCGCCACGATGCCGGTCGTCAAGGGAGGCGTGTGGACCAACATCGAGGATGAGATCCTCAAGGCGTCCGTCTCCAAGTATGGCCTGAACCAATGGGCGCGCGTGTCCTCGCTGCTGGCGCGCAAGACGCCCAAGCAGTGCAAGGCCCGATGGAACGAGTGGCTGGACCCGAGCATCAAGAAGATCGAATGGAGCAAGGAGGAGGACGAGAAGCTGCTGCACCTGGCCAAGATCATGCCCACGCAATGGCGCACCATCGCCCCGATCGTCGGCCGCACCGCAAATCAATGCCTCGAGCGTTACCAGAAGCTGCTCGACGAGGCCGAGGCCCGCGAGTCGTCGGGGGACCTGGGGCTCGCCGGACCCGAAGGCGGCGAGACCCAGGCGCCAAGCGCCAAGGACGTGCGGAGGCTGCGGCCCGGCGAGCTGGATCCGGACCCGGAGACGAAGCCGGCCAGGCCGGACACGATCGATCTGGACGAGGACGAGAAGGAGATGCTGAGCGAGGCACGAGCCCGCCTGGCCAACACGCAGGGCAAGAAGGCCAAGAGAAAGGCGCGCGAGCGGCAGCAGGAGGAGTCGCGCCGGCTGGCGACACTCCAGAAGCGGCGCGAGCTCAAGACGGCGGGGATCAACATCAAGGTCGTGACACGCAAGAAGGGCGAGATGGACTACAACGCGGACATTCCCTTTGAGAAGAAAGCGGCGCCAGGGTTCTACGACACCTCCGAGGAGCAGGTCCGCAACGAGCTGCAGCGGGCCGCCTTCGACCCGCGGAAACAGCAGCTGGCGGCGGGAAAGCGCAAGGGCGAGGGCGACGACGATGCCGATCGCAAGAGGAGGAAGAACGGACAGGACGGCGGCGCGTCGGAGTCGCAGAAGGCGGCCATCCGGGCCGGCCAGATGCAGAAGATCAGAGAAGCCGAGCAGAACAGCAAGCGCCGCCCGCTCAACCTGCCGGCGCCGCAGATCAGCGAGGGCGAGCTCGAGGAGATTGTCAAGATGGGCAAGACGGGCGAGGCGGCCAACCTGATGGCGAGGGAGAGCGACAACGACGCCACCCGGGGCTTCGTCAGCTCGTACTCGACGCTCAACACGGGCGCGCCGATCCGGACGCCGCGGGCGCCCGCGCAGGAGGATCACATCGCCAACGAGATCCGGAACATCAGAGCCCTCAACGAGACCACCTCGGTGCTGCTGGGCGGCGAGAACACGCCCCTGCACCAGGGCGCCGGGTCGACCGGGTTCGAGGGCATCGCGCCGCGGGCACACAACATCGCCACGCCCAACCCGATGGCGACGCCGCTGCGGGCGGGGATGGGCGGGGCCACGCCGGCGGCATCAGGCCGCCCGGGACAGACGCCGATGCGGACGCCCCGCGACTCGTTCACACTCAACCGGGACGACGGCATCCCGCTCGCCTCGGCCACGCCGCGAGACATCCGAGACCGCGAGATGGCCCTCAAGAGCCATCTGCGCTCGGGCCTGGCCTCGCTGCCCAAGCCCAAGGATACGGAGTGGGAGTTTGAGATCCCCGACGAGCAGAAGGAGACGGCCATGTCCGACGCCGCGCGGGAGGAGGACGCGGCCGAGAGGGTACGCCGGGAGCGCGAGCGCAGGGAGGCGGAGGAGGAGCTCGAGCGGCGGCGGCGGACGCAGGTCTTGCAGAAGAACCTGCCCCGGCCGCGGGCCGTGGACCTGGCGGGGCTGCTGAAGAGGGCCAAGGCCGTTGCCGATCCCTCGGCCGCGTTGATCGCCGAGGAAGCGGCGCTCCTAATGGCTCACGACGCGGCCAAGTACCCTGTCGACGGGAGCAAAGCGCGGCCGGCGCCCGGGCCGGGGCTCGTCCGCATCGACGACGAGGCTCTCGTGAACGCGAGGATCGAGATACTGTCCGAGACCAAGGCGCTTCCCGGTCTGGAGGATATTGAGGCTGCGTTTGAGGCGCGGGCGAACGGTGATGCCCTACTGCTCGGTCTGGGGTGCTACGGCGATGACGAGGAGGAGCAGGAGACGGCCATGCGCGCAGCATTCAACGTGGGTCCCCCCCTTTTCTTTTCTTTACTTTTCTCTCTCCCACCCAATCTACCTGCCATGAAGCACCTTGACTGATTATTTTTTTTCTCAACAGGTCGTTCAAGATTCCATTACGGCTTCGGCCGAAGAAGGCGCCAAGCTGGAGAAGAAACTGGCCCTGCACCTCGGCGGGTACCAGAAGCGCCAGAAGATGCTCAGGGACAAGATCGTCGACACGGCGGATGCGCTGGAGAAGGCGAGGGTGGCGCTGAGCGCGTTCAAGACGCTGGCCATCTCGGAGGACGTGGCGATCCAGAGGAGGCTCGGGGCGCTGAGGGACGAGGTGCACTTTGTGAGCAGGAGGGAGAGGGAGGCGCAGGAGGAGTACAGGCGGGCGACGGAGGAGCTGGAGTCGCTGAGGGGGATGAACGGGTATCACTAGCTGCCCTTTGGATTCCGAATGTCTTAAGGGCGAGGGCCGAGCAATTGCGGCGATAGAAATTGGACGTGTTCAGGAAGGACGGCATTGTCAGGAGGACGGCATTGGCATCTGTTTGGGAATCGGCCGGGCATGGAAAACAATATGAGCCTCAAAGCGAGAGGCGCCTCACGATCATCGAGGCTCTCGAAGTCACTCCTCTACACCCGTGAAGATGATTTCAGCTTGTTATGCTTGGAACGCTGGATGTCTCCATCATCTTCTTGATGCCCTCCAGCTCATTTTTCTCGGAATTGCTTGGTCAGCAATCGGCGGTCGGCGTTTGGTGATTCTCCGATCCGATCCTACGCGGGGCCGCTCCTTCCTCATCGGTAGACCAGCGGACAGCCTTGGAAAATGAAGCATCACGACCTCGAGGTTTCGGCCAAGAAACCACTGCAACCGGCGTCACTTCTGGGATGGATGATGTGCTCATCGCAGACTCGTACTCGTACTCGTACTCGTACCAAGGGACGAATGCGTATTTCTAACCGACGCCGATCCGCTAGCCAGGGCTAGACTCGTCTCGTCTAGCGCATCCTCTGGCGGAGTGCTCGGACGAGGTCCAATTCGCCGGGACGGGCCACTCGATCTCCCCGAGCCGGGCTTATCCTTGCCAACCATCTCGTCTCTGCCGGTGACCGTGCCCGAAGCTCGACGCACTCCCCGAGGTCTGACGTGTCACAGGTCCCGTCCCCCAGACCGGTGCTCGCCCGAGTCTCTCGCACTTCTCTCTTTTTTTTTTTTTTGGATATCCGTTCTTCTCGAGCCTGCAGGAATTGTCGGCGCTGTCTCATGGGTACATGACGAGATTGTCGAACCTTTCGAGCCGCGGTCCGTCGGCTCTTGATTTCATCCAGGAGACGTCGAGCCCGTGATGTCGACCTCTACATTTCGCAACCGTGTCGACGATGGGAGGAGAGGTCGGGACTCTGACGCACAGGCTGGTCCTCGTGACGTGACAGAGACGACTCGATTGCTGGACGACGAGACGAGCCGTGAAGATGACATTGATCAGCAGCTGCCCTGGTGGCGGAGGCCTTCGGTATGTGTTTCAACATGGATTACCAGTAGGATGATGGCTCCTCTGTGGACCTGGCAATGGCCCCTCACCGGACCTGTCGATCAATATACGAGTACATACATCGGTCGATATAATATGGATCCGTACTAATAGCCGGGAACCGACAGGTCGTCTGGCTTCTGGTGCCCTATCTGATGTTTGCGCTTGCATTCGGTGGAACCATCGTGCCCAAGTTGAACCTGTAAGCAGCTGGCGATGAATCGACCCATACATGATTGGATCTCGCGTTCAGGGCTCACAAGTGAACGATAGCGTCATCGGGTTGGTGTGCAGACACTACTTCACGGAGCAGCAGCGGCTTCACCCGGAAAGGCCCTTCACGCCGTTCGACCACCTCCCCGGAAGCGATGACCCGCAGTGCCGGGAGCCGGCGGTGCAGAAGAAGGTCGCGACCTTCATCCTCGTGCTCAACCTGGTGACGGGCATCCTGAGCGCCGTCGTCACCCCGAAGCTGGGCCACATGTCGGACCGCTTCGGCAGGACGCCGCTGATGGCGGTCGCGTCGTGCGGTGGGCTGATCGCCGGGCTCGTCTTCATCCTGGCGGCCAGCTTTCCGGACGCCATCGACCACCGCTGGCTGATCCTCGAGGCCGTGTTCGACGGCATGGGCGGGTCCCTGGCGGCCGGCAGCATCCTGAGCCAGAGCTACGCGAGCGACTGCTCGTCGCCGTCCACGCGGGCCGTGTCGTTCGGCGCCATCACGGCGATGCTGTTCTCGGGCCTGGCCCTGGGCCCCCTGCTCGCCGGGTACTTTGTCGAGTGGACGGGCAGCCTTGTCGCCATCTTCTACGTCGCCTTCTGCTGCCACCTCGTCTTCATCGTCGTGACGGCGTTTGTCATCCCGGAGTCGCTGTCCAGGGAGAAGCAGAAGGCCGCGCGCGAGCTGCACCGGAAGGAGACGGAGGCGCGGGGCCGGCAGCCGGCGTCGTGGCTGTCCCTGGCGCGGGACTCGAACCCGCTGACGTCGGTCAAGAAGGCCGTCTGGGTCACGGGCCCGGGGGCGAACACGCGGCTGCGCATCAACCTGCTCGTGCTGGCCTTCTCGGACGCCATCATCGTGGGCGTCGCGCTCGCGGCCGGCGCGGTCGTGCTGCTGTACGCCGAGGCGACGTTTGGGTGGGGCAACCTCCAGACGTCGCGCTTCGTCTCGGGCCTCTCGCTCGTGCGCGTCATGTCCCTCACCGTCGTCCTTCCCACGGTCAACTACCTCGGCCGCACGCTGCCCGCGGCGCGGCGCCGGCGCCGCCTCGCCGCGGCTGGCGGGCCGCACGAGGTCGCCGAGGAGCGGAACGCGGGCGCGGACCGGCTCGACCTGTGGACCATCCGGGCGGCCCTCTTGTCCGACATGCTGGGCTGCGTGGGGTACACCATGGCGCGGTCCGAGGCGGCGTTCGCGAGCTCGGCGATGCTGACCGCTCTGGGCGGGCTGGCCGCGGCGACGCTGCAGTCCGTGGTGACCAAGCACATCCCCGCGGAGCGGATGGGCCAGGTGCTCGGCGCGATGGGGACGATGGAGGCGCTGGGGCGGTGCGTCGGCCCGCTGGTCTTCAACGGGCTGTACGCGGTGACGGTGGGCTCGTACCCGCAGGCCATCTTCGTGATGCTGCTGGGGCTCTACGCGTCCGTCTTGTTGGGCAGCTTTGCCATCAAGACTGGTGGTGAGTACAACGAATCGTCCCCCTCTCCTGATCGTTTCCCCCGGACGAGCCATGGACGCTTGGAGACTGACCAACCTCGACAGTTCACTTGGTGGATGAAGGGCGAGATGATGAGGCGGATGAGGCGGCAGAAGGAAGGGCCGAAGCTGCTGCGGCCCTCGCGCTGTCCGAGGAGCAGATGCTCGCGCAGTAGTAGAGGCAAGCTTCGTGCCTCCCAATGCGGTTCCCCTTTCCCCCCCCCTTTTCTGTTTTTTCTTTTTCTTTTTTTTTTTTCGTTTGATTTTCTTTTTGCGTCTTGCCTTTCTGCATCTTTGAGATCATTTGTGAGAAATCATGATATACAGGGATAGAGACACATCATATACAGGTCGAGGTTGGGATGTGTAGATTGGATACACGTGGTAAAAACCACCAAAGACCGGGGACTTTAGCCAGGGGAAAGGATGTCTTTAGCGTTATTTGATTTATTCCTTTTTTTTTCCTTTTTCTCGTTTTATTTTAGGGAGTAATATATCAAGCCTTCTTTGGGATCTGGCCGAGAGGAGGGACTGAGAAGTCATCAGTCTGCGCAGAAGGGAAAATCTTTCGCTTGTGATGGTGTGTAGGAAAGGGGGGGAGACTGTGTCTGTTACTGTGCAGACGGCCAGGAACGTGGCGAATTGTGGCACCCACCCAAGATGACTGGATCCGATATTGCGATATGGGATTCGGGAAAGAGTGAAGACGGATGCGTTGAGAGAGAGCAAGGCCAGATGAGCACTGAAGACGGGCAGAGGCGTGGGGGGAAATGGATTCCTGGTGTAAGAAGTCATCAGGAATGCGGCTTGCTGCACGGACATAGAGACGCCGTAGCAGAGGGCCGCTGTGAGATTGGCTGAATAGATGTTGAGGTTTGATGGCTCGACAAGGGAAAGACAAATGGCCCTGCCGTCTACCTAGTAAAGAGCTGTAGATGTTGTCGAATACTAGTAGTAGAACATGTCGGATCGTTGAAAGCATCAATTGATTCATACCTGAGAGCAGCGGGTCGAAATGGCTCGAGAAGAGAAGCTTGAGGGTGGCGAGCGCCTCGGTAGATGCATGTGGCACCTCAATATGCGAATGTGGCACCGCGTTAGAAGAATATGCCCCCCCGTTAGATGATTGCGATTTTCCTGGATCGAAAACGAAAACGAGACGTGCGACTTGCAAGAGACGGCCTGGCCTGGTCGAGAAGATGTCTGCCACTGTCGATTTAAGATCTGGATTTGTTGATTTTAGTATTAGAAAAAAAGGGGGTGACGATATGGATTCAGGGGCGGACAGGTGCAAAACGAAGCCTGAAAAGGGGGGTATCGTGATGGAAAATCGCATGAGAGCTTTCCCAGAGCTGCTGGTCACCCCCCGAAAACAAACATTTTGTAATAATCATCGAGTGTGAAAGAGGGGATTGAACAATAAATTCGAGGTCGAGTTGTGAACGAAAAGGTGCGTGGCAGCAGGTTTTTCAACGTCTGATACCGACAGATCAGAAGCATCTTTTGAGGAGAAGAGTCTGTCTGGCAGGCTTGAACAAGGGTTTTTGAAGCCTGAAAAGGGGCTTTGGTGATAATTTACAGAATACAGGTAGAGGGCTATCCAGGGAGAGCGGTCATGATCCCCTTTTTCACGAGAGCACTGTCTTCTGCGTACAAGTGATTATTACAAGTGATTATTACGCCCATTGCCCGAGTGCTGAAACCAATGATGTATCACAGCACGAGCTTACTTTCAAAAGCAAAAGCAAATAAGGTAAGGCAAGCCGTCTTACCAGTCGTCTGAGAATACTCCGTAGAACGTTGATGCCGTTTGCAGGTGGTTGGTGATGCTTCGGACGAGGCGGATCATCCAGACCCGATACCTGCATATTCATACGCCCCGGTAGATGCATATATTTGGTGATATCGATCGATTCTCACCAAACATTTGATATTCGCCTCGCCTCGCCTCGCCTCGCCAAATCTCAAACTGGTCACGAAACGGATGCATTAGCGCACACACACTCTCTCTTTTACTCTCGCGTCAAACTCTTGCTTGAGTTTGACTTGAAACCCGTCATTGTCAGCATCAGCATCAGCATCGGCAGAGCGGCGCTCACAGATGCTCCCCGCCGCAAGAAGACTGCACGCCCTGACCTCCTCTCGGAGACTGGCGCCGCCCCTCATCCCCCGGACGCCCCTCTTCAAGATGGCGCTCTCGAGCCGGGCCGCAGCAGCAGCAGCAGCAGGAGCACACGAGCACGGCCTGATCCAGTTCGGCCCCTTCGAGGTGACGGACCAAGTGTTCCTCACGACGCCGCACTCCTTCGCGCTGGTCAACCTTAAACCCCTCACCGCGGGCCACGTGCTGGTGTGCCCGCTGCGCCCGCACCCGCGGCTGACGGACCTTTCGGCGCCGGAGACGGCGGACCTGTTCGCGACGGTGCAGGTGGCGCAGCGGCTGCTCGCGCGGGCGTACTTCCGGAGCTCGGAGCCGTCGGGGGGCAGCTTCACGGTCGCGGTGCAGGACGGCAAGGAGGCCGGGCAGACGGTGCCGCACGTGCACGTGCACGTCATCCCGCGGCTGAGGTACGAGGAGAGGACGGAGGAGGGCAGGCGGCAGGCGCCGGACCAGGTGTACGTGGACATGGCGAGCGAGAGGGGCAACGTGGGCGGCGCGCTGTGGGATGTCAGGGAAAGGCCCGTGCCGGGAGGAGGGATGCCGAGGATCGAGGACGACGAGAGGGGTGCGCGGACGAGCGAGGACATGAACGAGGAGGCGGAGCGGTACAGGCGGATGCTGAAGGAGATGGGGGTGTGAGGTGGTGGTCTACGGAGTAAGTAACGTGTAGGTATGGACATGCATACATCACGCCTACTACGGAGTATACTGGCTCGGTCTTGATGGCCTTTCCTTTTCTTTCCTTTTCTTTTCTTTTCTTTCCTTTTCTGTGGCCGATTTTGGTGACGGTCAATATGAGCGATCTGAGATGCGGGCCTTTTGACGACGATGGACCGACCATTCTCGGTAAGATGAAGAAGTCGTCTCCACATGATCCTTTGAAGAGATGTCGTTAGTGTCTCTATCTGGATTCGTCCTTTCCAGCCCGTCTGACCTCGTTTTACAAACAACTTCAACGATACTGGTACTCCGTAAAGTGCGTGATGATGACGGCGAGATGGAGCCTCACCGAGATTTGCCTGTATCCGAGTTGGTTGGGAAGGTGCAAGGTACTTAGTACCTGGCACTTACCTGGCACTCCGTAACTTCCATGGTACTCGTATGATGCGAATACGGATAAATACATACCGATCCATTGCATAATCCTTCATAACCTGCATAACCTGCATAACCTGCATCAGACCCATTGAGCCGCATGCCCCGCGTGCCCCCCCCCCACCACCACTGCATCCACCATCAGGTCACCACCCGTCAAGCCACCCCACCGAGGCCACGCGCCCACGCGCCCGTTTGCAGCGCCGCATCGTCTGGTTGATTCCTCCACATCCATCCATCCATGGCAACTACCGGACCCACCGGGCCTTCAAGCCTCCAGCCCGCATACGAGTACGGAGTTACGGAGTACAAAGAACATGGATGGATGGATCAATTGCTGGCAGAGAAGAAACACAACACGCCCTACGAGTGCACCCGCACTGTGATTGCGTACTGTGTTCGGTGTGCGCGCCGGTTGCTCTTTCCGCGCGGACCGGTTTCCCCCCTTCCTGCTCGACGCAACCCGAGTTCGGCAACCGCGCCCGTCTGAACTTCTAGCTCTTTCCTCTTCTGCAATCAACTCCTTGTTCCTTTTTTTCTTTCTTTTCTTTTCTTTTTCTTTTTCTTTTTTCCTTCTTCCCGTCTTAACCTCCTACCTCGTGCTACTACTGTTTCTTTTTGTTTCTATTTTTCTTTTTCGTCTTTTTCCAAGGTTCTTCTTCTTCGTCTTCTTCTCTATCATCATCATCTTCTTCTTCTTCTTCTTCTTCTTCTTCTTCTCCTTTTGCTTTTCCCCCCACGCTCTCGAACCTTTCCATCTCTTTCTACTTTTACTTTTACTTCTACTTCTACTACTACAACTACTTCTAATCTCTCCGAGTCTCTTGAGTTCAACCTCTCTCCTATTTAAACTCTCCATCCCCTCCGAATTCCTCTGTCCGACACACCGCATCCATCCTCTGACCGCTTTCATCGAGATTTGCATTGATTGATTGCTCTGGAGGTATTCCCCGTCCTGCTCGAGGAGACTGATCTCGATACTACTACTACTACTAGTACTCCGTACATATTCTCAAACGCACCCAAGAACTTCCAGTTGTTCTTCCGGCTGCAGTTGTACATTCAGTCTCTCGAGTTGCACCAAAGCTTGAGAAAGCTCTTCATTCTTCATCCTCCACAGGGCTGCTCGCATCTTCTTGTGTCTCCATCGCCGCGCAATTTCCCCTCCCTCCCTCCCTCTCTTTCTCAGACACACACACACACACACACCCTCTCTCTCTCCTCTTCTTTTCTCCCCCCTTTTTCTCTTCTGTCTCTCTTCCTTTCTCTTTTCGTCCTCGTTCCAGAGACATCAATCCATACCTATACCAGCACTACTACTCTGTGGTCGATTTGCGGTGCGGGAGGATATACACACAAGCACTTAGAATCAAGCCCTCAGTGCCTGTGTCTTGCCCTCGTAAGCATTCGCCTCGCGAAGAAGACATGCCCCTAACAAAGCAGGCACGTCTTCCCAACCCAGATGAATTCCCGACTCTTCAACTCTTCGTCTTAGGTGAGCCCTTCGACCCCCATCGAACATTCATAGGTGTTCATTCAACCTGATGGAGAGAGGTCAAGACCCCAAGACTAACGTACCATCTCCCAGCCATTGTTCGCCTTTCCGAGCCGATCGCGCTCACATCCATCAGCCCCTATGCGTGGGCCCTGGTCAAGAAGTTCAATATTGGGACAGAACAAGATGCGTCCTTCTACTCGGGCCTCCTCATCTCGGCCTTCTCCCTCGCAGAGGCCGTCATGGGCATGTACTGGGGCGGCTTGTCAGATCGCGTCGGCCGAAAGCCCGTCCTCCTGCTCGGCTGTCTCGGCACCATGTTCAGCATGATCATGGTAGGACTCGCATCCAATATTTGGACTGCTTTGCTCGGACGAGCCATCGGTGGTTTCCTCAACGGCAACATCGGCGTCATCCAGACCATGGTTGGCGAGCTGGTCACAAGGCCGGAGCATGAGCGTGAGTTTTCTCCAACCCATTCCCCCCTAACCCCCCCCTTTTTTTTCTTGATCTCTCAGATCATGATCGATAGATTCTTCCTTTGCTGACATTTTTTTTTTTCAAAAAAAAGCTCGCGCATATGCCGTGATGCCGTTTGTCTGGTGCTTTGGCACAATGGTCGGTCCATTCATCGGCGGCACGTTTGCGGATCCCCATCTGTCTTGGCCCTCCTTGTTTCCCCACGGCAGCCTGTTCCAGCGCTTCCCCTACCTGCTCCCAAACCTCATCTGTGCCGCCCTTCTCTCCGTCAGTATCGTCACGGGCTACTTCCTTCTCGAGGAGACCCATCCTGACATGAAACCTCGCGTCCTGCTGCCGGCGGACACCTATCTCTCCGAAGAGACACCACTGATGGAGACTTCAGACGCCATGAAGCGCCCAGCCGTGGATTTGCGGTCTGAGACGTACGGTACGATTCGTCACGCCGACGGCGAGTGCTCGACAGCCGGCGAGGAAAGCCCGGCACCCGAGAAAGACAGTTCTCCGGTGATCTGGAACAAGCGCATCATCGGCTTCATCGTCGCCCTGAGCATCTTCACCTACCATTCGATGACGTATGATCACCTCATGCCCATCTTCTTCGAGGACAAGCGCATCCCAATGACCGGTGCTCGATCACCCCTCTTTTCTCCCGGCGGTCTGGGGCTCTCCGTTCGTGACGTGGGGATGATCATGGGAGTCAACGGTGCCATCTCGCTGTTCGTCCAGGCCGTCATCTTTCCCATTGTCGCCGAGAGAGTCGGTGTGTACAGGCTCTTCCTCCTCGTTGCCGCCCTGCACCCCATCGTCTATGCCATTGTCCCCGTGCTCCTCTACGTTCCCCAGGCTTTCATCTTCCCCGCCATCTACTTGTGCCTCACCGTGCGCAACATCCTCTCCATCATCATTTACCCGCTCCTCTTGATCCTCGTCAAGGACGCCACCCCCTCCACCGGCGCGCTCGGCAAAGTCAATGGCCTGGCTGCGAGCGCCGCCGCGGCCTGCCGGATGGTGGCGCCGCCGGTTGCGGGCTACCTCTACTCGTTTGGCAGCAAGATGGACTGCACTGCGTTGGCTTGGCTTGGAAGCACGCTCGTTGCCTCCGTCGGCGCCGTGCAGTGCTTCACTGTTCCTCGCGTCCGAGAGCAAGACCGATCTGAAGAGACTGCCACCATGACCGAGGTCTCAACAGACGAGGAGTCTTGAAGAAGAAGAACGAAAGAAAGAAAGAAAGAAAAAAAGCAAAGAAAGCAACAAAAGCAAAAACAAAAGAAGATAAGTCCTCATAAGACTTGATGCCAACCTCATCACGGCAAGTCTCCAAGATGTGTCTCAACCACCGCAAGTGCAGCGGTGATGATCTGATCTTGTCACAGTTCTCAGCGAGCGAAGCCGAGAAGGAAGAAGAGAAAAGCGACAAGAAGAGGCGTTTGAATTGGATCCTACAAGCAAAGATGAGCTCTAATTTTGTTGATTTTGTTTTCATTTCATTCGAGGGACAAACGGGGGAAAAGCATTCGATACATCTAAACGGCGTCTGCGGAATCTTCAGGGGAATATCACGAACGACGGTAATGACATGGCCATTTCTTTCTGTTATTCGTCTTTCATTCATCCTTCATTCGTCGAGACTCACGATGGCTCAATGGGTGGTCACCCAACTTCTGTAGCCTTAGACAGAATTCATGAATATAGAAATGATTATTATTATTATTTTGAAGAAAATTCTGTTTCAATGATGTCACGAGTTTTGGATCTTCATTGTGGAGAATTTTTTTAATTTTTTTTTTTTTTGAAAATATTCTCGTGACGACTCCCATCATCCAGCACGGCATTTTGCGTGTCGATCTCGGCGGGCGATGCATTGATTGATTGATTGAAGTTTTGGTGCATTTATTAGTGAATTCCTCGGTGAGAAGAAGCCCAGCGCCGGTCAATTTTTCACCACTGAAAATTCCATGACTCACCAACACCTTCAAAAGCTACCACATTTCTTTCACGCTCCTTCAACAAAAGAAATCGCTGTCAAAGAGAACCATCAAGGCATTTCATTCCCTTTACATCGATCTCTCTCATAATTTTCATCAATCGACAAACGAAGAGGCAAAGATTACAAGAGGACGTGAGAAGGGAAAAGAGGGAAGAAGAAAAAGAAAGAAAGAGAGGAGAAAGAGAGAGAGAGAGAGAGAGAGAGAGAGAGAGAGAGAGAGAGAGAGAGAGAGAGAGAGAGAGATGAACGACGCAGAGATTGAGCGTCAGATCGACGCCCACATCGACAAGCTCGCCGCGCAGTACGAAGCGTCGTCGCTCAGCAGCGCGCAAATCCAGGACGATGACGGGCCCCGGCCGGAGCTGCCGCCCGACATGGTGGTCGCGCGCAGCCGGACGGCGGACGAGATCCTCGCGGACCTGAACAAGTCGCCGCTGTTCATGACGGACCTGGAGGACAACGACGACGTGGCGGCGCTGCAGGCGCTGGCGTACGAGGGCACGCCGCTGGAGAACGCGGAGGGGTTCAAGGAGAGGGGCAACGAGTGTTTCCGGATGAGGGGGTACAGGGACGCGAATGAGTTTTACTCCAAGGGGATCCTCATCCTGGCCGCGGAGGAGCGGAAGAGGCAGCAGGCGGTGGCGGCGGCGGCGGCGGCGGCGGCGGTCGAGCAGGAGAAGCAGAAGGATGGGGTTGAGGAGCAGAGCAAGGAAGAGGATAAGGGAACGAAGGCTGGGGACGGGGACGGGGATGGGGATGAGGAGGACGAGGTGCAGCAGGAGAGAAAGGTGCTCGAGGCCATGTACCTCAACCGCGCGGCGGGCCACCTCGAGCTCAAGAACTACCGCTCCTGCTGGACCGACTGCGCCGCCGCGATCCGCCTCAACCCGACCAACGTCAAGTCCTACTACCGCAGCGCGCGCGCCCTCCTCGCCGTGGACCGCGTCCCCGAGGCCGACGACGCGTGCGCGCGCGGGCTCGCCCTCGACGGGGCCAACGCGCCCCTGCGCTCCGTGGCCGACGCCATCGTCGCGCGCGCGCGCTTCCTCGACGAGAAGCGCCGCGGGGAGCTGCAGCGCCAGGCGCAGCGGGAGCGCCGCGCTGCGCTGCTCGCGGCGGCGCTGAGGGCGCGCGGGATCGAGACCCGCGAGACGGAGCAGCCGCCGGAGATGGAGGACGCGCGGGTGCGCCTCGCGCCGGACGAGGACGACCCGCGGAGCGAGCTCGTGGTGCCGACGATGCTGCTGTACCCGCTGCGCATGGAGAGCGACTTCATAAAGGCCTTCGGGGAGACGCAGACGCTGGAGCAGCACCTGGGGTATGTGCTGCCGCCGCCGTGGGACGCCGGGGAGGGGCGGTACGCGGCACAGGGGGTGGTGTGCTATGTCGAGACCAGGGACGGGGGGCTGGTCAAGATGGGCAAGAGGGTGAGCTTGCTCAAGGTGCTGAGTGGCGGCAAGGTCGTGCTTGTGGATCAGGTCATGAGGATTTTTGTCCTCCCGGTGGATGAGGCGGAGGCGTGGGCGAGGGAGTTCAAGGAGAAGAGGGCGGCGGAGAAGGCCAAGAGGTGAAAGAAACAACATCACGGAATTTCACAAGGCCGCGACGAGATGAGCGAGCATGTTGAAACATGCTGAAAAGAAAAGCAAACATGTCTGTCAATTTCTATCCTGAGCTTGGAACAAAGTTCGTGATATCGCATACTTCCTCGCACATGGCTTGCGCCGGCGTCCTCTTTCTATTTCCACGCACACATGATAAGAAGAAGAAGAAGAAGAAGAAGGGGGGAAAAAAGAGCAATATTCCAGGATTTGAGGGGGAGGGGGATCTTTAGACCGGGTGTCCGGATCTAAGACATCGCGAGAATCGTTGACACATGAGAATTAGCCGCGAGGATGCAAAAGTGACGGCCAACGACTCGTCACCCAAGCATCAGAAAGAATGGGCCTTGGGCCTCTTCCTCTGCCGAATCACCCCAGACCCCCCAGATTCATCCTCAGAGGACTCTTCGACCGCCGTCGACCAGACGTCTGGCTGCTGTGGGGCAGCCTCCTGGTGGAGACTGACCAGTGCCGCCGCCGCTCTGAATCTGTCCGACTCCTGCCCCGGTCTCTTGGCCAGCGCTCTCATATCAGTGTCCGGAGCCACCGTGCGGCCCCGTCCGTTTATGCTATAGCTATCGTAGGCCCGCCGCCGCCGTTTGGGCCTCCATGTCCCGACGAGGGCAAGGGATCGCGGTACCGAAATCGACTCTGCGGGAGGCCTCGTCGTCGGAAGAGGATCGGCTCGCTGTTTGACTCCTTGGGCAGGGCTTCCTCTGCGTAACAAGGTTGAGGCGCGGCCGGCATATGAGGGAATCCCGGGATGGGCCGCAGGTGGACCCTTAGGAGGTGGAGCGGGGATCCTTCGAATCTCCTCGATGCGGCCAGCAGTCTCGCTCGGTTTTCGGGTGGGTTGTGGGCGGCAGTGCCGCGCTGGCGGCGCTGGCGGCTGGTCAACGTCTCTGGCAGGTCTCCTCCGAACCTCGAGTTGCCCGTGGCTGACGGCGTGATGTAGGACGTGTTGGACTCTCTCCCTGCTGAGTCTCCGATAGTATTCGACCTCTTGCGTTGTGTCGATGATGACTTGCTGGCTGATGACCATTTCTTTGTAGTAGCTCGACTCTGGTGGTGTGCATTGTGAGGGGAAATCGGGTCCGAAAAGGGGGATTAATGCTCCGGCAATGCAGTAACAAAAGGTAGCACACACGGCTTTGGCACAACGATACGGCATCCAATAGCCTATGATCTCTGTTAGCTTCTTCTTCCTCCCCTTCTTCTTCCTGTCTTTGCGATGTCTCTAATCCGTGTTTGATGGCTCGCGGTCTCTTTCCAACTTACCTTGTGCTGAGACGGCACCGCCAGTCACACTAGGCGTGATGTCCCGAAGACCAATATTCTTGTCGAGCATCTGCGACGGCTTGGTCTGGTGATAGAGAACAAAGTTATTTTTGTGGCAGTTTCTTCGTGACTTATCCAGACTTACCTTTGCATATCCCAGACATTTGAAGAAGGGCGTCATCCGGACAAGGCCCACGTTGTAGTCCCACATCACGGTGTAGCGGTTGTCATCTCCGGGTCGTTGGAACTGATACTTGAAGACTGAGGAATCATCGATGGTGAGCCCAATAGTCAACAGTCCCGAGAGGCGTCTACTCACCTTCCATGCTCTCCCGGCCAGTCTTCTCGAAGAAATCCTTCTTTGCGCTGTTGTAGGGAATATGCTCGCAGCATTGATGGATCTGGCCCAGGGGGCTAACCCGAAACCGAGTCAATTCCTGCACGGTGGCCTGATCGACATCTTCGTGAGGGGCGAAGTTGACTGGTCCATGAGGCCTGGACTTGGTCGGGTTATCAATGCCTCTCGGTGTCTTGCCTCTGTGCTGGCTCGTTTTGTCCATCGTGACCCGCGTGACCCGCGAAGGCGAAGGCTTGAGACTGGAAGCCGGCGTGTATGATAATACGGGGGGAGGTTTGGGCTGGCGTGACGAGCAAATGGGGGCGGCAGGCAGGGGGGGATTCAACAGAGAGTATAGCGGCAGCATGGTGCTACCGGTGTTTGCGGGCATCGTTTGATTTGGACGGGATGCAAGGATAGGCAACCAGCCGGTCCACCGGAGACAAAAGCAGCCTGCTGGAGGGCGGAGAAGAACAAGTTTTCGCATGCAGAAGGGAGAGAGAGAAAAGGGGGGGGGGGGGGGGGGGCTCAAGTCTCTGATATACCGATCCTGGCGTCTTGACGGCATGAGATACAGTCAGATGCCCAATGGAATTCTCTTGCCATCCCCACGCTTGCCGACTTGACAAACAAAGCATTGAAGAGCGGTCGTGCAATGCAGAGCCCGCGAAAGTTTGCCAGAGACTGTCCTGACATCGGCTCCCAGCCCACTGTGCCAGAGCTAGTGGCCGAGCGGCCGAGCTGTCTTGAGTCTTCCTTTCCTTGTTGTTGTTGTTGTTGTTGTTGTTGTTGTTCAAAGGGGCCGTCTGTTGTTCTTCTTCTCTGAATTGAAAGGGTCTCGTTCCATGTCGCGAGAGTTGGGGCTCAGGGGCGAGGTGAATGGGATACGGGGCCGGTGCGAAAGATGGAGAAACCGAGAGGGGGGCCGATATTTGACCCTCATCACTTCCGTTTGCTCATCTCCGACCCGACTGAGTATCCGAAGGACGTAGGTGATTCGACTTCTAGAAAACTCCTCATGCGTCCTCTGAACGAGATCAACCCAGCGGAGAGGAGAAAAAAAGGGTCAGAAGAGTTTCCCCAGGCACCGCACAGTTCAGCTCTCGAGTTCATATACGCCAGCCTCTGTCTCCTCGTTGAGCTGGCCGCCTCAGCCTGGATATCCGAGGAGTCCCGCGAGATCCCGAAGCTGCTCATTCTTCCACTGATGAGAATTAGCAGCGAATTCAGCCACCTCCGGGCCGAGAGAGTGACCGCCGACGACTCCAGCCATTCAATGGACGTTACGTCCAAGGACACCCGGGCCTCGTGCGCATGGCGGCAACGCCCATTGCAAGACGTGGTCTTCCGAGAGTTCAGTTACACTCAAACGTGCTTTCTCAGGCTGCGGTTCGAGGGTCAGCCATCTGCCGTTTCAAGCAGCTACCCAGGCAGGTAGCCGTCACGCTGAATACATGTCACCCTCAGTTGCGCGACCTGGAGCGTCGCTTGGTGCAGCAAATGAGCTCGACGAGTGCAGATTTTGGGCGCCGTAGGCCAAACAAAAGTGGAAAAGTTTTGTCTAGCCCAGGCCTTAACTCCCGGGACTGGCGGTCATGGTCCATCATGCGGGTGGCCGCGTAGCCTTATCAAAGCTCAGCCAGGCTCAAGTTCCAAGTCCTCGTAGTTCATTGCAGACTGCCCAGGGCTAGTATTGAGCCCAACAGTGTCGAGGGTATCCGTGGTCGCATATTGGGGCGGCAGAAGTCATCCAAGAAGCATCGTCTTGCGTTCGTTCGAAGCGGGCGGAGAAGCTCAATCAGTTGCCCCCTGATCCGTTGGCTAGTACGGTTCAGGATCGTCCGACTTCCCTATTCACTGTAGACCTATCTCGCGAGAAGCCGAGACCACCATATGCCGAGAACCAAACTTGGAACAAGTTTGGCACTCCTTTCTCGTGGATCATGCGCTTGAGAGCTTCGAGTTGGATCCAGGCATGGGCGCATTTTAGCTTCAAACTTGCTCCGGTCTGGATTCAAGCTTAATATAAGCAAACGCGGGTCCTGCGGTTGTAGAGCATGGTGATTGACCCAGTGTAAGGAGCACGAGCTTGGGGTAATTTTCCGACGAGACACAAGTCCTTGCTCCTGTCTCGTATCGTGATTCTGAGAAGTCCCCTAGGGAACACATTCTTTCTTCTTGGTGGGAAGCTGGACCCTAACAGTGGCTACCGTTTTGGGGAGAGGAGAAGCTCGCTTCCAGGTAGAATATCAGCCAATGTCTCCCAATCTTCCGAGAAGACCTCCAGTGATGATGAATCTGGCCTGGTCTCGTAGAGTCGTGTCACACAAATCTTGGACAGGCATTCGGCGGCGATGCTCTGATGTTCATGCAAGCTTCCAGTCCACTGCTAGATCAGGCGAGACGCATTCGGGGGAGGCATCTTCGAGTCAGCCACCCAGAGCGAATGGGTCCTCGATGATCTTGGCAGCCCAAGGTGCTCTCGCTGTGGCGATGTCCTGGTGGTAGAGACTTGGGCTGGACAAGGGCGGTCACCGCTAGATTGAGGAAGAGCAGCGCCGCAGGCTCGGGCAAAGCCACTATTGTGAGTGACATGGAGGATCTTGACTTTGGGCCAAGACCGGTGAAAGTCGAACTCTGCCTGATGGTCACTCTCGGATCCCGGGCTTGTCATGTCGTTGATGGCATGTCATGGCTGATCGCGCGCTGTCACCTCGTTGATCGAGTACCCCACGATCCCGACTTCGTATCGTTACGATCAATTCCACTGCCAGTCATGGGGGGCCAGTTCCAAGATCAGGGCGGGAAGAAGAATTAAACGGCAGTTTCAGACGGCCGCACAGAGTCTGGAGCCCAGGCGGGCAGTGAACTGACTGCTTTTCTGTCGCAGGCTTAGAGGCCTCGCACGTCTGACAGAGCCGACGGGTGTTTGCATCCAATCTAATGAAATGTCGACCCCCAGGCAGCGTATGAGAGCCGTCAGTCGAGACTCGTTCGACAGGGCATAGTAGCTGCAGCAGGGTCCCCGGCCAAGCCAGCTGACGACTCCATCGAGGGCGCCCTGGGGATGGCCATGAGGCCCGCAGATGGGGAGTTCCTTGTCCATGCTGTCCCATGCCGCGTGTCTATCGGCTCAGCCTGTGCTGCGTTGTCCAGGCACGAGGAGTGACTGTGGTGTGAGCGTCGAGATCACAATCAGAGCAGTAGGGTTCTGAGAATGATCTCAAAAGATGGGCTCAATGGTGTAACGGATCCGTTCGCGTTGCGCAGAGGGCCAGGCGTTGACGTGAGGCACAGTCACAAGAGCGCATGCGCTCCTCGAGCAGTGTGTGACGGCGCACGGGGGGAGCTGGTGCTGAGAAGTCGTCGTGAGTCTCAGGTCGTGACACGAGTGCCCGAAAGCTCCGAGCGCTCAGGATGATGGATGAGTGTCGAGCCAGTGGGGTCCAGACTCGGCCCGTCTGGGGTTATGAGCTATCGTTTCGGCGGGTGATGCATTCTTGAGGGTCTAAGAGAGCGAGGCAGTAGGAAGTTGGCAGAGAGGTGAAGGATGTTGAGAAGGTGAAGATGGTAAAGGAGAGGTAGTAGTAGAAGAGGAGAAAGAAAAGGGGGAGGAGAGAGAGGAGGAGGGAGAGGAGGAGGGGGAGGAGGAGGAGGAGGAGGAGGAGGAGGAGGAGGAGAAGGTCTGGCAGGTGATGGATGTTGGTCACGATATTGCCAGGAGGTGGAAGGAGCAGAGCAGCTCTCGATGGCTTCAATTAGAGGAAGTCACGTCTGAAGATGCTCCTTCTTACGAGTACGCATCGACGTGCTCTTTCCAGTTGAGAAGACGGCCCCTGTACACATATATTATGCTGGAATTGAGTGCACCAGATACCCTGTAACCGTGCTGCATGTACAGAAAGCATTGAAGTCGAGGTCATGATCTCACCAAATGCACGGTCTCTTGCGAGGGACACCTCGATCTTCACATTCATTGATTGATTCTTTCAAAATTCATTCAAGGTATATGTAGTATTGCAAAGAGAACAAACCCAATGCTATCAGTCCGGATGAGACTTTGAAATTCCTGGTCTCTGCATGACATCCTACTACCGGTATTTGTGCCTATACCTGTAACTCAGGTATGAACATATCAATGCATATGTACTCCGTACCTGTATGCAGATGCAGATGCTTGACGTGGCCGCCGTTGCTACCCAATACAGTATAGCGTTGAATTGCATTGAGACATCAAAAGCTAAGCTTTATCAGGCATCATTCAAGGCCCCTCACTGGACGCGTCGCGAAATTCACTCCAAAATCACGACCCCGCTAAGCCTCGTTTGGGGACGAAGGAGAAAAAAAAACACATCAATTTTTCCAATCCATCATGGATCATGGATCATCGTCTATTACCGGTAAACGGAATCGCCCTGCGTCGCGTCTCGAGGAAAAAAGTGAGTGTGAGAAGCGTCTGAGGGTCGAGAATTGATGCTGCTTTGTTTACATGCCTCGCTCATGCACGCTGCACGCTGTACTCGTACAGGTAGTAGTCACCATCTCACCCTCGGCCACTTCATCGTGCCGTTGTCGTGACTGACCCTCCTTCTCTTCTCTTCTCTTCACTTCTCTTCACTTCACTTCTCTCCTCTCCTCTCCTCTCCTCCTCTCCTCCTCGTCTCCTCAATTCTTTCCTTCGGATCTGCTCAAGCTTCACGCTTCCAAATTTCCGGGTCCCGACAGAATAGCCCACGTTGTGTCGAAACGCCCTTCCCCTCGCCCTTCCGAGGCGCTTTGCCCAAGCGTTTGCGACGACTCGCTCGGCGCCTCCTCTGCTCTGCCTCCGTCATCGCCCGCGTCCCGTCGAGTCTCCTCCACCGTCGTGGGCTCTCTCGGGAATCGCTCGCTTTGCGGACCGCGTCGCTCCCTCGACTTCCGTCTACCCGCCGTCGACATACCTCTACTTGTCTCGTCGGGCATTCGCCTCGAAAGAACCAGCGACAATGAGCTCCGACGATGGCTCCGTCTTCAACATGGAGGACGAGTCCGATGGCTACGTGCCCAAGCTTGTAAGTCATCATCCGCTTTGATGCTGCCTGCGAGTTCCCTCAGCACAACTCTTTTCGCCTCGAGATTCGGGCAGCAAGAGAGAGTGCCAAATGCGCTGTCCCTCACGCCTTGAACCAAATCTTCGCATTCACCTTCACAACTTCCTCGAGATTCATTGAAGCGACAATTGTTGCTCAAGTCACCATGGAAGACCCACGCGAAACCCGTCCCTACATCTCCGCCGTGGCCGAGAGACGTGGTTCCTCAAACCTCTTGCTAACCTTTCTCCCACCAGAAGGCCAAGGCAGCCGCCGGTCGCCCCGCCGCCAAGAAGATGGTCCAGACGACCCTCAAGTCAACAAAAGCTGCCTCGAAAGCCGCCCCCGCCAAGCGCGCCAAGCCCGCAAGCGACGACGACGACGAGCTGGATGACTCTTCCGGGTTCTCCCACACCCCGCCGAGCACCAAGAAGCAGAAGAAGGGCCCCGCTCCCAAGAAGTCTGCCGAGGCCTTCCTGTCAGATGTGGAAAATGACGACGCGATGCTCGATGCCCCCGCCGCCGGCCCCAACGGAAAGAAGAAGACGGTCGAGCAAAAGTACCAAAAGCTGACACAGCTCGAGCACATCAAGCTGCGTCCCGACACGTACATTGGCTCCGTCGAGAAGACAGACCAGCAGCTCTGGGTCTACAACAAGGAGACCAAGCAGATGGAATTCCGCACCATCAACTACGTCCCCGGATTCTACAAGATCTTCGACGAGATCCTCGTCAACGCTGCCGACAACAAGCAGCGTGACAGCTCCATGAACGCCCTCAAGATCACCATTGACCGATCATCCGGTGAGATCACCGTCGAGAATAACGGCAAGGGAATCCCCATCGTCGTCCACGAGGTCGAGAAGGTCTACATCCCGGAGCTCATCTTCGGCCACCTCCTGGCCGGTTCCAACTTCGACGACAACGAGATGAAGACGGTCGGTGGTCGCAACGGTTACGGTGCGAAGCTCTGCAACGTCTTCAGCACGGAGTTCACCCTCGAGTGTCAGGACAGCACCAGCGGCAAGCGATATAAGCAGACCTGGACGGACAACATGGGCAAGATGGGCAAGGCTAAGATCAGCTCGAGTAAATCCGCCGACTTCGTCCGCGTCACCTTCATGCCGGACTACAAGCGCTTCGGCATGCCCGAGGGCATCACAGACGACCTGGAGGCGCTCCTCTACCGGAGGGTATACGACATGGCAGGCACCATGCGCGGAGTCAAGGTCTACTTGAACGGAGAGGTCATCAAGCTGAAGGACTTCAAGGCCTACTGCGATCTCTACGCTAGGTCCATCGCGAAAGAGAGGAGCCAGGAGGAGGGCGGGGCCCCGACCTGCACCGTCGAAATCGACAAGGACAAGGACCACCCCCGCTGGGAGATTGGCTTCACCGTCTCGGACGGCTCGTTCCAGCAGGTCTCCTTCGTCAACTCGATCGCGACCACCTCCGGCGGCACCCACGTCAACTACATCGCCGATCAGATCACCGCCTTCTTGCTCAAGACCCTGGACAAGAAGAAGAAGGGCCACGGCTTGAAGCAGGCTCATCTGCGAAACCACATCTTCATCTTCGTCAACTGTCTCATCAACAACCCCGCCTTCAACTCGCAGACAAAGGAGCAGATGACGACCAAGACCAGCCAGTTCGGCAGCGCCTGCAAGCTCTCGGAAGACTTCCTGAAAAAGATCGCCAAGTCGGACGCAATCGCCAACATCATGGAGTTTGCCGAGAGGAAGGCCGACAAGCTTCTCGCAAAGAGCGACGGAAACAAGAGATCGCGAGTCAGCAACGCCAAGCTGGTCGAGGCTAACTTGGCAGGCTCCAAGCGCGGACACGAGTGCACCCTCATCCTCACCGAAGGTGACTCTGCCAAAGGTCTGGCCGTCTCCGGGCGAGCCATCCTGGACCCCGACCGCATCGGCGTCTTTCCCCTTCGCGGAAAGCTCCTCAACGTGCGAGACGCCTCGGTCGATCAGATCAGCAAGAATCAAGAGATTCAGAATATCAAGCAGTTCCTCGGTCTCAAGCACAAGACGGTCTACACCGACACCAAGGGCCTTCGGTATGGGCATCTCATGATCATGACGGATCAGGATCACGACGGCAGCCACATCAAGGGTCTCCTCATCAATTTCCTGCAAGTGCAGTACCCCTCTCTGCTCAAGATCCCTGACTTCCTCCGGGAGTTCATCACCCCCGTCGTCAAGGTCTGGCAGGGCTCCAACCCCAAGCGGCCGCAGAAGCTCAAGGCCTTCTTCACCCAGCCGCAGTACGAGGAGTGGAAGGAGGCCAACAAGTCCGATATGCACAAGTGGCACTACAAGTACTACAAGGGTCTGGGAACAAGCGACAACGATGATGCCCAGGTCTACTTCACAAACCTCGATGAGCACTTGAAAGAGTTCGACGTGATGAGGACAGACGAGGAAGACCTCTTCGATCTGGCCTTCTCCAAGAAGAAGGCCGACGCGCGAAAGGAGTGGCTCGGGAACTTCCTGCCCGGGACGTTCCTGGACCACACCTCCAAGGTCATCAAGTACAGCGATTTCGTCAACAAGGAGCTCATCTTGTTCAGCATGGCCGACAACATGCGATCCATCCCGTCCATGATTGACGGCTTCAAGCCTGGTCAGCGCAAGGTCCTGTACGCCTGTTTCAAGGGGAACAGAGTCAAGGACATCAAGGTCGCCGAGTTGCACGGTTACGTTTCTCAGCAGACCGCTTACCACCATGGCGAAATATCCCTGCAGCAGACAATCATCGGTATGGCTCAGGACTTCGTCGGATCAAACAATATCAATGTTCTGGTGCCAAGTGGTAACTTCGGTTCGAGGCTCGCCGGTGGCTCCGATGCCGCTAGCCCCCGTTATATCTTCACCCGCCTATCCCCCTTTGCCCGCAGGATCTTCTCCTCCCTCGACGACCCCAACCTCAAGCACCAATTCGAGGATGGCAAGCAGATCGAACCGGAGGTGTTCGCGCCAATCCTGCCCATGGTCCTCGTCAACGGTGCCGACGGTATCGGCACCGGATGGAGCACATCCATCCCCAACTACCATCCGCTGGAGCTGGTGAAGAGCCTGAAGCGGCGCATGGGCCGCCTCGACAGCGCCGATCCCGAGGAGAAACCATTCGAGACTCTGAACCCGTGGTTCCGAGGATGGAAGGGCACTTCGGAGCCTGCCGGTCCCAACCGGTACCAGTTTAACGGCACCGCCTACCAGAACGAGGCGAGCCCCAACGAGATCGTCGTCACGGAGCTGCCCATCCGCGTGTGGACGGACGACTTCAAGGCCAAGCTCGAGAAGATCATCAGCGGCGTCGACGGCCCCAGCTGGATCAAGGACTACAAAGAGTTCAACGACCACAAGACGGTCCACTTCGAGATCATGGTCGACGAGAAACACACAAAGAATGTCATCGAAGAGGGCATCCTCGAGCGCTTCAAGCTCACGAAGCAAGTCGCCACGTCGAACCTGGTCGCTTTCAACACCCGAGGCCAGATCCAGAAGTACGAGAACGTGGAGGAAATCCTCGAGGAGTACTACCTCTACCGGCTCGACATGTACACGGAGCGCAAGAAGTACTGGCTCGGGGTGTACATGTCCGAGTGGTCCAAGCTGCAGAACCAGGCACGCTTCATCCAGGAAATCATCGACGGGACTCTCATCGTCGGCAAGAAGAAGAAGGTCGTCCTCGTCGCCGAGCTGCGAAAGACCAAGTACGACCCATTCCCGCCCAAGGCAGCCAAGAGCGCGGAAGAAGAAGAGGACGCTGAAGAGGAGGAGGGAGAAGAGGCTGACGGCGGAGCCCGCGACTATGACTACCTGCTTTCGGTAAGAATTTCCCCCTTTTTTTCTTCTTTTTTTTGCATGCGCCGCGACAGTGTACAAGGCTAATGACCAACCCCTTTTAGATGCCGATCTACTCCTTGACTGCTGAAAAGCTCGCCAAACTGAAGGATGCAATCAAGAGGAAGCGAGCAGAGCATGATGAGTTGCTGGCAAAGGACGAGAAGGATCTTTGGTGCGCAGACCTTGACGGTTTCGTGGAAGAGTGGGAGAAACAACTTGCCCTCGAAGCCGAGATTCAGACGAGCATCCGGCGCATGGGTCGTCGCGTGTCCAAGAAGATAGGAGCGGGTCACGGTCGCAAACCCAACTACGACGATGACTACGATCCGGGCGTCAAGAAGGGCCGCGGCAAGGCAAAGGCCGCGCCCGCGGCGGTCAAGGTTGAGACCAAGACGGCGCAACGGTTTGCCGAGATGTTTGGCGCCAAGCCCAAGGTCAAGAAGGAGCCCAAGGTGAAGGAGATGGACATGTCGGAAGACTTCTCGGACGACGACTTTGCAGCTCTGAGCAGAAGCAAGCCCACAGCCAAGGCGAGCAAGTCAAAGACCCCTGTGGCTGATGAAATCGAAGAGGAAGCGCCGGCACCGGCACCGGCACCGGCACGAAGCAAGCGTGCTGCCGCGGCAAAGGCCCAGACCTTCTTTGAAGACGACTTGGAGAGTGATGACGACGACAAGATGCTCGGAGACGTCGGCGCGCTCGTCAAGGGCATCGACAACCCCACCGAGGAGTCTCCGACCCGTGTTAGCCTGCACGCCATGAGCAGACCCGAGTCTGGTAGCGGCAGCAGTGCGGCCCTTCCGAAGCCCAAGGTCAAGTCCGCAAAGGCCTTCAGCTTCGACAGCGAGGACGACGACACGAACTACGAGATGCTGGCCAAGTCTTCACCGCAGAAGACGGCGATCAAGGCCGATTCTCCAGACGACCTGGTTTCTGAAAACGAGCCAGCCCCTGTCCCGGCTATTAAGCCGGCAGTAAAGGCCAAGCCGATGAAGGAGGTCGAGAAGGAACCGGAAGCTCCCCCTCCTCCAGGACTCGCGGCAGTCAAGAAGCGTGGCAGGCCTGCGGGATCCAAGAACAAGCCTGATGCGGCCGCCAAGGCGACAGCCAAGACCAAGGCGGCGGAGCCCAAGGCGAAGACTAAAGCTGCTGAGAAGCCGGTGGGGCTCTCGCCGGCCGCCAAGCGGTACGCCGCCAAGAAGAAGGCCTTGGTCAAAGACTCTGGCGACGAGGAGGACGTGGGCCAGGGCCAGGGCGACGAGGACGAGGAAGAAGACATTTCGCAAGCCCCGAGGGCAGCGGCAAGAGCGCGGCCGAGGGCGGCGGCATCGAGGAGGCCCATTGTGATTGACGACGATTCTACCATGCAGCTCGACGAGGACGATGAGAGCGACGATCCGTTTGTGGTGGATGACGATGATGACTGAGCGACCCACAAGACGAGTGGATGACTGCGAGCATAGATGGCTTAGAGAGTGTGTATTTGATCGATACTGTGCTACTCCGTACATCTCTTTGTCATATTATAGCGAGAGATCATGAAGCTCCCGATGGACTGTGATGGGATGTGAAAGGGGGCTCGAGCTAGACTCATTGGTATTGATTGATGAATATGATGTTTACGATTGCGGGGTTGTGAGGAACATTTATCTTTGGTAAATCGGCAAGATTTTATTCTAATGAGAAATTAAATCGCTTCCCTCGTCCATTCCGGCTCTGATTCAGGCTGCCATCGATGCCTCTTGAAAATGAAGTGGATTGATTGATCCATGATTTTGGATCGTGCGACTTAAAAGGCCGAGGCTGGAGGAAGCTGGCGGTCGTTATCGATAAGAGTGTCGATGCTTTGGAGGGGCATCATTTCGACTTCCAACCTCCAACCTCCAACCTCCAACCTCCAACCTCCTTGCTCTCCGACGTCCTTGCTCTCCATCTCTCGACGTCCAACCTCATCTATCACTCTCTTCCTCTCAAGCGGCCAATCTCAATCTTCTCTGGGAGTTCTTATTTCAACGATCCCCTTCTTGATGCGACTCGCGCCTCGATAAAACTCCTCGATCGCCGTACATACAAAGATAAGGAAGAAGTCGCGAAAGCTACCGACCGCAGAGCCGCCCACCATGGCCACGTCCGACGAGCCGCAGTCGCTGCGCGCCCTCTTCGAAGAGGCCGAGTCCAAGCGCGAAGCCGTCGAGGCCCACCCGAACGCCATGTCCCCCCAATACGCCGAGGCCCTCTCCGCCGCCATCGGCGCGTACGCCCGCGTCGCGGAGCACGTCTCGGCCGTGGGCCTGTTCTCGCCCAACGAGGGCCTCGAGGACCTGGCCACGTCCTCGGTGCCCTACCTCCTCGTCGAGTTCCACGTCGCCGAGCTGGTGCAGCGCGCGCCGCGGCTCGCGCCCAAGGAGAAGCTGCGCGTGCTGCGCCGGGCGCGGGCCTCGTACGAGCGGTTCCTCGGGCTGGCGGAGGGCTACGGGCTCGTGCGCGCGCCGTACGACAGGCTGCTCGAGCGGTACCGCGACGACGAGGAGGGGTTCGCGGTCGCGGCGGGGGCGGACGCGGCGGCGCGCAGGGAGGGGAAGATTGCGAGCTTCAGGGCGGAGAAGGCGCTGAGGGAGAGGCTCGATGCGCTGAGGGGCGATCCGCGGTACAGGGACGGCGCCGACGGCGGGAGCGGCGGCGACGAGGAGATCGTGCGGGAGGCGTACCTTGCGGATGTGGCGTTCAAGATCCACGCGGCGTTCCAGGGCCTGGACTCGATGAACCGCGAGATCCCGCTGCTGCGGTCCGCGCCGTCGCCGACGCTCGCGCCGAGCGATGCTGCTGCTGCTGCTGCTGCTGCGGGTCGCAACAACAACATCAACAACAACAACAACGACGCAGAGGACACGAGTCTGCGGCTCGACAGGCCGTTTGGGCAGTTCCGGCCGGGCGGAGGGGGCGGAGGGGGCCCGCTGCTCTCGAGGCAGGGGAAACCGCTGCAGCCGTTCACGCTGGTGGGCTCGCGGGACGCCATGGCGCGCGGGGTGTTCCGCCCGGGGCACAACCTGCCGACCATGTCGATCGACGAGTACCTCGAGGAGGAGAAGCGGAGGGGCAATTTCCTCAGCGGGGGCACGGACCCGACGAAGCCCGAGGTGGATGAGGACGACGAGGAGGCGGTGGATCGCGAGATGTACAAGGCGCGGGAGTGGGATGAGTTTAAGGATGCGAACAGGAGGGGAGCGGGGAACACGATGAACATGGGGTGATGAGAACCCCACCCCTCCCCCCTGATTTACCGCTTCAAGCACGAGGGCAAAGAACAGGAAGAAGAAGGCGGCATGGGTTTTTTTTTCTTGCATTCATATGAGCGTAAATTCAAACCATTCACATGCTGCCCCCTTTTTCCATCGTCCGATACCTCGCCTCGCCCCCCCCTTTTTTTTTCATCCAAACTCGACAAAGACTATGCTGCCGTCATCGCTCCGCGCAATATCCTCGCCGTCATCGTCCATCCGCGTCTCCGCATCCAGCGTCGTCGTCGACGCAGACTCGTCGTCGGACGAGTAGGCGCCCATCTCCATCTCCCAGTCCGACTGGAATTCCGGCGCCCCCAGCGCAGCCGCGCGGTACTCGCTGCCCTCTGTGCGAAACGACTCGGACGCGCCGCTCGGCATCTCCAGCCCCGTGAAAGCCTCGACCAAGGAGGCAGACGTCGACGCCGTGGCGGCCACCGTCAGGCCGGTCGTGTATGCCGGGCCCGGCCCGCTGGGGCCCATCTCCGCCGGCGGGAGCGCGTCGCCGTACACGCCCCCCGTGCCGTCGTCGCACCCGCCGGCCCAGAGCGGCAGGAAGCTCATCTCCTCGCCCGAGAGGGTGAGGAGGAGGTGGCGCGATATGCCCAGCGCGGGCTCGGCGTCGCGCCGCGTGAAGGCGAGCAGGAAGGGGTCGGTGACGGTCCTGGTCCACTCGTCGAGGAGATGGGCGCGGATGAGCGGATTCTTCAAGTTCACGGGGGACCTGCTCTCAGGCTCGTTGTTGTCGTCGTTGTTGTTGTTGAAGAAAATGTCCCACGCCTTGGAGGTGATCGCCTCCGGGTGTCGGTCTACATATCGCGAGACGCATGCGGTCAGGGCCTTGATGTGCCTCGAGCGATTGACTCGGCGCTCGAGGTCCCTGATCCACGCGTTCTGCATCTCGCTGTAGATGAACCGGCACAAGAGCTGCTGTATCGTGTTGAGCTCGACGCTCGTCGAGGAGGAGGAGGAGGATGTTGTTGTTGTTGTAGAGGAGGCACTGTAGTCCGGAGGGGCATACTGGACCATGCGGTAGTCCATGAGCTCGTAGAACAACTCGTCGACAACGAAGCACGTCCTGGCCGTGAGATCCTTCCCCCCCGGGCCCAGGAGAGCCGTGCACTCCTTGACGCCCTGCAGCGCCTCCCACGCCGCGCGGCAGTCCTTGTCGTCGCCGGCCTCCTGGGCCAGCAACAGCGCCTGCTCCATCTCGCGCAGGACGGCCCACTCCCCGCCGAGCGGCACGCCGAGGCTCGTCACGTCCTGGAGCCCGTCGCGGAGGCGCGTCGTCCTTTCGACCAGCGCGCGCGCGGCGTGCTGCACCATGTTGCGCAGCTCGTCGTCCAGGTCGCCCTTGTCCCTGCCAAAGACGGTCTTCCTGCGCGGGGCGCGATACGGCGATGCGCTTGAGGCGGCGGCGGCGGGGTCTGCGGCGGGCTCTGCGGCCAGCTCGAGGGCCAGCTCGTACACGAGCACGCGGAACGCCATCTGCGCGACGGCGGCGAGCTCGCAGTCGAACGCGATGCGCAGGGTCTCCTCGGGCAAGAAGTCCAGGAAGCGCGTGTTGCTGTCGTACATGAGCCACTGCGCGGCCTTGTCGCGGATCACGGGCGCGCAGTCGAGGACCGTGGCGGCCGCGACGAGGGACCACATGCGGCCCGCCGAGTCGATGACCACGTCGATGCCCTCGACGAGCATCATGATGCGGATGATGCTGTTCCGGTGCCGCACGGGGCAGTAGTCCGGGACGCCGCGGCGCCGGGCCTCCTCCTCGGCCAGCCTTGCCTCTCGCTGTCGTCTCGCGGCCTCGGCAGCGTCATCATCGCCGTCGTCGTCGGCGGCGTGGCTCTGGCTGTCAGGAAACGCTGGCTGCTGCTGCTGCTGCTTCCCGGCCCCGCAAGAGCAGACGTCGTCGTGGCCGTTGATCGGCCTGGACTGGGCGATCCGGTGGCTCTCCATGTCCCGCCAGGCGATGATGCCCGGCGTGAGCGACATCCTGGCCACCTGGAAGAGGACCTCGTCGCCCTCTGCCGGGGGCGTGAGGTCGAGCACGAACTCGACACCCGAGGGCAGCTCCCACTCCGCCGCGAGGCCCCTCCGCCTCTTCACTCGGGACTGGTGAGTCGGGTCGAGCATGGCGAGGAACCTGGCGGACCCTGTGGCGCGCAGCTTGGCCGAGTGCACGCGGAACGTCGTCGAGCGATACACGGTGCCGTAGCAGTCGGCGTAGGGGGCCCGTTCGGCCGGCGGGGTCGGGTAGTCGACGAAGACGAGGGTGTCTCCGTCGTCGAGGGTGAAGGAGACGGAGTGCAGCCTGAAGAGCTCCATGAAGTGGATGTCCCCCCCGACGGCGGTGTCCGCTTCCATGATCGGCAGTGATGCTTTCTCTTTCAAAGATCTTTTCGACTTTGACTGTGGGAGACGAAGCTCGAGGGCCGGTTGAGATGGCGGTTGGCTGTCCTGAACGGCCTGCGGGGGGACTCGCCGCTGCTGCTGCCGCCGACGATGAAGCTTGACGGCAGTGGACGGTGCTTCGGCTGTATCTGTCCGTTTCTCTGTGCTTGTCTTGATTTTTGTCTGTGTCTGTGTCTTCGTCTGAGTCTGAGTCTGAGTCTGTTTCTGTTCTTTGCTGGCTCCCTTCTTGCGTCCACGACTCGGCTCAGGAGCTCGATCCATCGCCTCGCCGAGCAATTTCCTGCAAAACCACGTCAGAGTCAGAAGCTTACTTGTTATGAAACAGCCAGAGACAAAAAGACCAGAAGAGGTGGAGGATCCAGTGATAAGAGACAAAGAAGGACAAGAAGAGGAGACAAAGGGAGAGGGGGGT
>NQYQ01000001.1:1935216-1977229 GCA_003055925.1 Escovopsis sp. Ae720 | reverse complement strand
CCCCCCCCTGCTGCTCGTGCCATAACCCGGCCCCTCTACATACGAGTATCTGCACGCCTGCACCTCCAGCTCCAGCTTTCCTGTAGGTCCCGGCCTTCCTGCATCGATCGCCTGCACTCCCGCCCGCTGTGATTCGCCGCCCCCTTCCAGGCCTCCTGCAGCCCTCCATCATCCTCATGAGACACTGCCGACCAGGCCTCGCCTCTCCATGCGCCTCCGATAGATTGATGGATGGATCGTTCCTGTTTTCCTCTCAGCTGCCATCTTGTCCATCCTCGGATCACTCGCGCAACCACTCCACGCCTTTGGGACAATACCTACATACCGAGTACCTGTACAGATGATACAGATGATACCTCTACCTCTACTACTACTACCTCTACCTACTACTACCTCTACCTACTACTACTACGACTGCTGCTCCCGGGATATCCCAGATGCTAACTTATCAAGCACGAACCCACCTCTCTAGGGACACCGAAAAATAATAAACCAAACTCCTTCCTCGGTCCTCCTCCTCTTCCTTCTCCTCCTACTTCTCCTGTTCTACGACTCTCTGCTCCATCGACTTTTCCGTCTCCCGCGCACACAAGCCACACAATAATCCGGCCCTTCCATCGATCGAGAACTCGAAAAGTCATTCTTTCTCCCGAAAATATCCATATACTATCCCAAATCTCCCAATCTCGCCATGGCCGACACAGCTGCTGGCCCTGCCCCAGCCCTGAACGGAAGCTCCAGTAAGGTACGTCGATCGCAGCGCCTCCAGGTCATGTTGCCTCTATATACCTACATACATACACTCCATCAACTACATGCCTCTACGATTACCTACTGTGCATATAATCAGCCTAGGCGCTTCGCCCCTGTTCCCCATTTTACCTCCGATCTTAGCACAGCTCTGACAATCTTCTCCTCTCTTCCCCCCCCCCCTCCATCTCTCTTCTCCCTCTTTCTCTTCCTCTTCCTCTTCATCGTCGTCGTCGTCGTCTTCTTCCCTTCTTCTTCTTCTTCTTCTTCTTCTTCCTTTTTTCTTCTTCTTACCCCCTTCTCCTCCTCCACTACCTCCTTCTCTTCACCACCATCTTCACTGCTATTCCTCCTCTCCCATCAGAATCACGACAAGCTCGAAGCTGACAAGCATCACCACCAACTAGTTTTGCATGTGATCACGACACACAAACAGACAAACCATCGCCGCCATGGACCACTTTGCCCACACAACAACTGACTCCTCCCCAGAAGCCGCCAACGGCAGCGCTGCGACCGCACAGCCTACATACTACCACTCTCTCTTCTCCGACCTCGTCTCCTGGAAGAATCCTCGTAAGTCCACACGAGGCCACAGCGGCAATCGCCTCATCCCCACGCCCGTCGCCTCGCTCCGCTCCGTATGCACGGCGCTTCGCGTGCTAACAGGCCGTCCTGATAGGTGAATCTGGTATTGCCTACGCGAGCATCGTGTCCGCCATCATCGCCACCCACTACCTCCCTCTTGTGCGATGGGCCATCAAGCTCTCATGGATGTCCCTCGCCCTCACCATCGCCGCCGAGGTCGCCGGTAAGACCATCATCGGCAATGGTCTCGCCTCTCAGTTCCGACCTCGCAGCTACCACACCCTCTCCAAGCAGACCGTCGATACCATCACCACAGACCTCCACGAGCTCATCAACTTCTTCGCCATCGAGGCGCAGAGGATCTTCTACGTCGAGAATGTCGGCGCCTCTTCTGCTGTAAGTCTTTTTTTTTTTATGATTTTTTTTTTTGAAGATTTGTGTTTTTTTTTTTTTTTTTTTTTTTTTGGCGGCCTCCTCGGGCCACCTCCCTCCCACCTTGCGCACTCCACGCTGACACATGATATCAAAATGCAACAGGCCTGTGCAGCTGCCTTCGTCACCTACTACCTGATCAAGATCGTGCCATACTGGGGTCTCGCCGTCCTCGCCACGACCTTGGCTTTCTTCGCCCCCCTCATCTATCAGTCTAACCAGGAGCTCATTGACCAGCAACTCAAGAACGCTTCCGACGCTATCAACGCCCAGACCGCCCACGTTCGAACCGCTGCTCAGAAGCAGGCCGATCACCTCGCCGCCGTCGGCAAGCAGTACGCCGGTGACTATACCGGCAAGGTGCAGGACCTGTTGCGCGGCCGCAGCGCCTCTGGCAAGGCTCACAAGGCCCCTGAGTTCCCCTCTCCTCCCACGGAAGAGCCCCAGGCTGCCGAGCCCTCGGTCCCCACCGAGGAGCCCGTCGCCGCCTCTTGAGAGGAGGGCGGGAGAAGGGAGCCGAAAATGGAAGAAAGAAAAAAAAAAGAGAAAAGAAATTCCGGAATCGACTACCGGGACGACAAGTACGAGTTAACGAAGAGCGGAGCGACTTCTTAGCTTGGACTGAGCAATGGCACCTTTTTCGACATTCTTTGGCAGATGGTGAATCAGTCGTTTCGCGTGCCAGAGTTAGCAAACAAATTGGAATCATCAAGGCAACATCATGTTTCAGGCATACTGTTTCTCGACGAGCTGAGCTGAACATGACGAGACCGTCCTCGGCTGGATGATGCCATCTCTGTGGTACCATTTTCTTGGGTGAGTCACCAGGGAGCAAGGGCAAAGCGGGGGAGGAGAAAGTGACGAAGTACGAAAGGGGACGAAGAAGGAGAGAAAGAAAGAAAGAAAGAAAGAAAGAAAGAACAAGGAACAAAAAAAATCCACAAATGTACGAGGAAGGGGGAAGAGAGATGAGGCGATGGACGGGGTTCTTGGTCGCGGATCGGCACGTTTGCAAGTGCTTTATGTCTTTAATCCATCCATGTTGACATGAATTCATTATTCCCTTCACTACGGAGTATTTACGAACAGGTCGTGCCTTGATCTCGGGTTCACCAGGCTGAAAAGCACCAGGATTGAAGGATTGACAAGCTCCAAGATTGAACCATTGGTAAGCTCTATGCACGCAGATTTGAATTTTCTTGATTGCAATATCGACGGGAACAGATGGTGTATGTATGTATGTATGCATGTCTAGATGAGGTTGGAGATACAAACAGGATGCCGCGGAGGGAGAAAACAAAAAAGGGAGATAGAATATTGTGGGAATGGATGCAAAGGACCACTCCTACTTTCTCCTCTTTCCGCCGCCGCCGCGGCCGCCGCCGTTGCCACTGCCATCGTCGGCCGCGCCCCTCTTGCGGCCGTTCTTGCGCCAGAACTCCTTTGTCTCGCGCTTCTCGCGGGCCTCCTTCTTCTCCTCACCGTCTGCAATCTTCTTTCGGAACGCGACGCGGCCCTCCTCCTTCTTGGCGCGGCGCTTGGCGGCCTGGTCGTTGCGCACGGTGAGCATCTTCTGCATGAATGCGCGGGCCTTCTTCTCCTCGCCCGAGAGCACGACGGCGCGCTTCTGCATGTACGTCTCGCGCTTCTGCTTCTTTGTCTCTACGATCTGGGAGCGGAAGGGCAGCGACGCGGCGAGGGCGCGGGGCACCTTGAGCGGGTTGAAGTGGCGGGCCTCGCGCTCGAGCTTGCGGTACTGGCTGTTCTTGAGCTGCGGGGCGGACGAGCCCTCGGCGCGGCGCACCTCGCCCGTGAGCCGCATGGGCTGCCACCCGACGAGGTTGCTGGCCGGGTTGTAGAAGCGGTGCGGCTTGATCGGGTACCAGGCGCGCAGGAAGACGATGTCGGAGAGCAGGATCTTGTCCTCGAAGGTGGCGCGGAAGTGGCCCTCGGGCTTGCTGAGCGCGCGCTTGATCTGCCCGCGGATGCCCGACACCGTCTTGATCGACGCGCCCTCGAACTTGGCGATCTCGAGCGCCGAGTTGAACATGCCCCTGACGAACGCCGTGTTCTTGTAGATCTTGTCCGGCGTGCCCGTCAGCTTGAGCTTCTTGACGATCTCGGCCGACTCGTCCACGCTGAGCACCGTGCCCGTCGCCGCGATGCGGAACCCGGGGCTGGCCGCCGAGAAGGAGTTGAAGCACACGAAGCCCGTGTTGGGCGCGATCAGCGGCGCGTACACCGTCGCGAAGCAGTGCATGTGCTCCGGCGTGTACTTGAGCATGCGGTTGCGCGTCCGCGAGTCGCTGATGCTGTAGATGGGCAGCGTCTGGAACCGCCGCCACCCGAGCGAGAAGATGAGCGGGTCGTTGGTCTTGAGGATCTTCTTGTGCCACCGGTGCCGCTTGATCCGCACCTGCACGAACCCGAACCGGTCCTCCGTCGCGGACAGACCCCCCGCAACGATCGGCTGCCGCGCGCTGAACCGCGTCACGAACTCGGACGGCACCCCCTCCAGCACGAGCTTCGCGTACTTGCCGGCCTTGAGGCCCTCCACCGCCACGCGCTGCCGCTCGTCAAGGTTCTCAAACTCCTCCTTGTTGATGTCGAGCTGCTTCTGGATCGCCGCCTTCTGCGCGTCGTACCAGTCGTCCTCCCCGAACTCCTCCGCCTCCCCGCCGCCCTCCCGCCGCGACTTGGCCTTGTCGTTGAGGAAGCCCTCGCGGTCCTCCTCCTCGAACCGCGCCTTGAGCTCCTCCTTCCTCTTGGCGTTCTTCTCTCGCTCCGCCTCGATGTCCTCGGCCGATTGCGGCTCGGCGCCCTTGGAGGAGTCGCCGGCCTCGAGATCCTCGAACTCGCCGTCCCCTTCGGAGTCGTCATCGCCGCCGAAGGGGTCCTCGTCGTCGTCGTCGTCGTCGTCGTCGCCGCCATCTCCGTCGCCGCCGTCACCTCCTCTCCTGCTGGAACTGGACGATGTGAATCTCTGCCGCAGCTTGTCGATGTTTTCCTTCGCCGCCCACTTGGCTGCCAGGTCCTCGTAGTCGTACTCCGGTATGGATCGGTCCTCAGCCAAATCGTCCTTCTCCTGGGATGTCTTCTTGAAGAACTCGTCGTCCTCGTCTCGCTCGATGTCCTCTTCCTCGTCTTCCCCGTCTTCCTCGCCTCGCCACCGTTTGAGGACCTCGCTTGGTGTCATAGAATCGTTGTAAAGATACCGCGCCAGATCCGCTGTGTGATAGGAGCGCCGCCTTGTGTGGAGCTTGAGGGCCTTGTCTGCCAGGTTGTCCTTCCACCTCATGGCGGCGGCCTCCTCGTCCGAGTCATACTCCTCCTCCTCCTCCTCGTTGTCGTTTCCTTGCGCGTCTTCATCGAGATCCGACATGGAGCCAAGATCGGAGTCACTGTCGGCGAAGGCGATGTCGTCTTCGTCTCCCTCCTTCCCGTTGGGCTTTTTATCGTCGTCCTTGCGGAACATACTCCCCAGCTTTCCTTCGTTGAACTCGGCCTCGTCGTCGGGGTCCTCGTCGTCGCTGCCGCTGGCAAAGTCTTGATCGTTGGGGCTGCCATCCTCGTCGTCCTCGTCGTCCTCGCCGTCCTCGTCCTGGTCGCGTTCGGCTAATCTCGCCTTGCGCTGCGTTTTCCTGCCTGTGTCGTTTTCCTCATCCTCTGCGGCGAGCGCTCTGACCTCCTGGCCGCCCCTGAAGAGCTGGACGCCCTCCTCGGTCTGGCCGAGCAGTCTTCGTTCGCCCTGGAGGCCGATGATCATCTCCTCGCCCTCCCCGCGCTCGACGCCCTCGGCGTCTTTGTCGAAGTTGAAGCCCTTCTCTCGCGTGATCCAGATAGCATCGCCGTCGACCTTGAGACCGCTCCTGTCCGACATGGGGGCGTACAGTCTCTTGTCCTTCTCGTCCAGCCGCCGCCGGCCCGTCTTGCCCGTGATCTTGGCCATTGCCTGCTCCATCGCCGGGGTGGGACAGGGATCGGGAAGCACCTCGATGGCCGAGACCGTGAAATCGCCCAGGCCCGCCACATGGATGCGTTGTCCCTGCGTCGCGAAGTTGGTGCCGCGCAGGTAGCCGGAGAGGGAGATGGAGCGGTCGCACTTCGGGTCCTCCTCGATCTTGGTGGGGTGCGTGACGTCGCGGAAGCTGTCGATGATGGTGTAGGGGTGGGAGTTTCGCCAGATGAGCGGCCGCGGGTTCTTCATGACGGACAGGAAGCGCGACAGGTTGTGGATTTCGCGATCCGGGTAACGCCCGTTCATGACGCCGGAGAGGTAGAAGAGGTGGGCGCCCTGGTAGAGCTCGGTCCACAGCCTGCGCTTGAGCCGCTTCTTGGCGTCCTTGAGGGCCTGCGGCTTGCGGAAGAGGTCGAGATGGGTCAGGATGCCGAAGACGTTTCCCGGCATGCCTGTGGCGGCGAGGACGTTGAGGAACTCCATCGTCTCCATCTCGAAGCCGTAGTTGCCGTCGATCATGAGCAGGACGATGTCGGCGACCTTGGCGACGTCAACCATGGCCTCGAGCTCGTTGGGGCACTCGAGGAAGGTCAGGCGCTGCTTCTTGGAGGTGACGACGGTGACGGGACCCTGCGGGTCCGAGATTGTTTCCTTGGCATATCGGCGGATCATGGACTTGAGGAGTGTCGTCTTTCCCACTCCGGGGGGGCCAACAATGGCGACGAGGCGCGGCGGAGCCTCCTCCGGCAGTCGATCGACGAGGGGAACATGGAGACGCTTCTCTTTGATCTGTTATGGGGGGGATAAACGTCAGTATTTCCGTCAAGCTTTTCTCAATTTCTGTTGTCTCCAATGGGCTTCAAAGAATGGCACAAACGTCAGAGGATCGGGCGGCTTGTCGTTGAAGCTTGCCGGGGTTCGAGAAGGCGAAGGCCTTGGGATTGCGATCTGGTTTCGCATCGTCAGCTGGCGGCTCCCATCAACATGAGTTCGGGAGCGAAGCCCCAGCTCGACGGCACAGACTTGCCTCCGGAAGGCTGCTGCTTCTTCTTCTCCTTGGACTTGCGATGCGGTTTGTGCACTTGGTCCTCCATGGTTGCTTGCCGTCGACCAAAGCGCAGCGCTCTCGAATCGCCTCAAAACTTCGAGCGACGAGACGCGAACTGCTCGATCCATCATCGGTCGCTCTTGCTCTTGCAATGGGAAATTTTCCCAAAGATAACGATAAGACACACTATCGATAAGGAAGCTCCGATGCCCTGTGGGGCAACCTCGACCGGGATCTTGATCCTTGCCGATAGCAAGCCGTTCCGCTACTAAGGTACGAGACCTACCCTGGACCCATTACGCGGAGAGCCGGAGCTACGGAGCGTTAAGCCCCGATTGGAGTCGTCGATGCATGACGGATCGTGGCGGTGCCTGCACTGCGCATCCTCCTTGCTCGCCCCAGTATCTACAGATACTTGTCCAAAGGAGTCTGGAAACATGGAAAGAGAGAAGATTTCGAAGGATCGATGAAACCTTCTCTTCTTCTAGAGAAAACCAATTGGCCTCGGAAAGAAGGACATTGCCGCAGGCTCTTGCTCGTACGTCGGATTCCCCATTTTTCTACCGGTATAACAAACACACCAGCCACAAGTGGATTTTCTGTGAGGATACCTGTACGGCGCTCATGCGTTTCATCACATGACTCTCACGAACCTCATCCATGCTTCATGCGGCCATTGATGAACGTAACGGCTGTGCTTCTCCATCCGGCCAAGCATCTCGATGCATTGGCAGCGCCCGGGGATCATGAAGCTTGGCCAACCTTTTTTTCAATGACTCATTGATCGAACTACTATCCTCATCAAGCCACCTCAGCTCCACAGGCACTCCGTCCTAGACACGCACGTCGACTTTGATGCCTCCATGCGTTTTTGCAATCCCCTCCCTCGAAGACGCCAACGCAAGATGCCCCAATGGTTCGACAATTGACTTCACGGCGTACTCGTCCTGTACGAGTACGAGTAGAGCTCGGACCCGTCGACCCTCGAAGCGAGCGTGCATGCCGAGACCCATAGCTTCGCCTTCCGTGCAGCGCATGGCAACCACCAGGCCGGGCCAGACCAGCGAACAGCAATGCCTAGCGAGCCTCATCTGATACTTTGAATTTCTTGGCCCTGGAGGCTCGAGGGGGGCAAGCGCCCCACGTGGACCAAAACAGCTTGGTCGAGCCAGGCTCTTTCGAGTCAAAAAAAACAAATTGAAGAGTCAGATGAGGAGTCATATGAAGAGTCAGCTCGAGTTGGGCGTGAGGTGGATGCATTGGCCTCGACTGCTACATACGGCTTTTCCACGAATACGAATACGCTTTATGCTTTACACAATCGAGCGTCGGTGCCGCCGCAAATGACCATCAATGGTACCTGCGTCCGGCTGTTCAGCTCGAGGTCTTGGTTTTAGGCGCTGAGAGCTCGGAAAGACAGTGTACGAGTATCTCTTGATCCTTCGCGGGGGTCGCTTCGCCAGCCCGTGCGAATATGTACGAGTACGAGTACGAGTACTCCGAATTCTCACCATACCTCAATGGATGTCCAATATCGGTAATGGATCACGCTCGCTCCGCTAGATCCGATATTCCCAAGTCGATGCCTCGAGCCGTCTCCACACGTCTGAGCCCTCGCAATCAACGATGACGCGGCTTGCGTGCTGGCTCCGGGCAGCCTGCGGGTGAACGAGCGGCTCAATTCCTCCCCGAAAGCCCCGCGTCGTCGTCAACCTTCTGCCTGTCTCGGGGAGATCTTTCGGATTCCCATCTCGGCGAGCCAAGTTTGGCGGCATTCGGAGAACATACGTGTTGGACCATTGCCTACTAACTCGTTCGCTCGAGAAAGCATCAAGGGCCTTTGTCGTGGTGTTGAAGCGGGCGGCGGGGGGTCCTTGCCGCTCCTGGAACATGCAGTGACTCATCAGGGCTCACGCCGCCATCAGTGCCATCCACCACCAATGCAGTTGACGCATCTTCTACCAGTAGTGTGCGAAGCTACTCGTAGCAGTATTGTCCTTGCGCACCCATGTGATGTTCATGCATCAAGTACCTTTTAATATCTGTATGTATGTTGCAGCTGCGCTTTCAAGTTATGAGTACCACTTCATGATGCTGATGCTGATCCAGACCATCGTCGTGTTAGCCCTTGGACTGTGGCACAGTCTGACTTCATGCCAAGATGACTCAAGAGGCTCAAGCCACTATGCATGTCTGCCCGGGATCCCGCCCGCGACGGTCGAAGGATCGTCGGTTGCGTACTCGTACGAGTGTACATACTCCCGTAGACTTGCCACGGCATCACGAAGCCTGGCGAGGCATCACCATGGTGACGTTGGAAAAGGGGGGGTGGAAGCGAGAGCACCAGGACAAGAAGAAAATTAGATTGGAAAGGATTGGCATCGCCTCTACGCCCGCCGAGGGCGTCGTCTCCTGCAGGCCATCTCGACTAACATGATCGATGATGCGGGAGAGCATCAGTTCGTCAGGAAGTATAAATATATACTAGACGGACTGCCCCTTCATGAGCTTCAATATACCAAACCAAACAGATCAATCTTACAACCCATCGCTCCATCAGAACCGCACTCGATCTTGAACACTCGTCTCGATCCCAGTGCAACCCCCCAAAGCCAACTTATACCATCCTACTCCGTACTCCCGACCAACAACAACACAAATCCAACACAATGTCGCTCGGCTTCAACCACCAGGGCATCATGCTCGTCGGCAAGGCTGAACGACCCGGCCCATCCGCAGGTCCCCGCCCCTCGTCCGCCGCGCAGCAAGATGTAGCCAAGGCATCCGGCTCACAATCTGACGCCTCGTCCATCACGACCTCCTCCACTTCATCCGTGGCTTCCGAGAAGCGGTCTCTGCTGCGGAAGCTGCGCGACAATGTTGCGACCAGGCCCGAGAGTGCTCCGATCGAGCGCAACATCACTATGATGCCTCCCCAGAGGTCGTATCGATGAAATCTGCCGCCTGAGGAGGAATTCAATGCAGTGACCCCTTTCAACCTAATTGTATGTCAGAAGGACTACCTTTCAGGTTTTCTCGCCTTCCACGGGATTCATGCTGACAGCTTGCGCAGTAATAGACGGAGACTTGTGGAGGGACGCATTCATGAAGACATGGATCAATGGATACACGGAACTGGAGTATGGCGCAATCAGTGAGAGATTTGGCTGGGCATCGCGGTCTTGATTTCTTGCTTGCTGTGGAATAGTAGCTTGCCGTCAAACAGTTTGCTGTCAAAAGGCTTGCTGTTCATCTCATATCATAATTTGATCAAAACGTATCGTTCAGAACATCCTCGTTCATCTTGACCATCGTGGGACTGTACTCGGGAGACTCCGCTCCAGCATCAAGCAGAATATCCCCCACAATCCTTCTACTCGCCTCCCTCGCTGTGATCAAGGTCAGCAATCAATCCCCAATCAGGAAGTCCGCAAGGTGCAAACTCACCCGGCGTCTGCAGGAGCTTCGAAGGCGGCAGCGCAAACTGGATCGTCTTGGGCGGGCTCATGCCCTCATACAGATCCCCCTCCTCCTCATCACTCTCCCAGTCAATCTCGAACGTCTGCCCCCCGCCGCCCTTCGCCGCGCTCTCCCTTGGGGCGAACACGTCCTTGGTCTTCCTCCCCGCCGCGGGCGTCTGCACGCTCACCCCCGGCGTCCTGGGTGCCTGAGCAGCAGCAGCCGCCAGCCGCGCCCGCGCGTTGCTCTTCAGCGGGGACATGAACGCCTCGCTCCGCAGCTTCGGGATCGCAATCTCGGGCGACGACATGGGCGAGTCCTGCCACCGGATCGTCTCCGTCCGATCAGCCTGCTTGCCCTTGACGGGGGACAGGCGCGGCGCCGACTTGTGCGGCGTGGCCTGCACGCGATATGTCTTGTCGAGCACGCGGTGCAGCACGGGGTCCTTCTGCCGCTGCTCGGGCTGGTGCTCGCCGCGCGTCTGGAAGATGCCCCGAGGCGTCATCGACAGGCCCGTCAGCCTTGCCGTCTGCTGCGCGAAGAGCACCGTTGAGTCTTCCTCCTCGCCCTCCTCCTCCTGCTCTTCTTCTTCTTCGTCGTCGTCGTCGCCGCCGTCGAGCACTGTAGTGTTGTTCTCCTCGCCCCTCATCTCGCGCTTCATGGTCTCGTAGGGCGACTCCGCGACGAGCTGGGACTTCTGCTGCGCGCGGGTGCCCTCTGGACGCGGTGTGCTCCCCGCGAGGTCTGCGTCGTCGAGCAGCGACTCCTCTGCTTCGTAGCGATGGCGGTGCTCTGCCGTGCTGGCTCTTGTCCTTTCTTCCTCGTCGAGGTCTGCCGTGAAGTCAACCGACATGGCATCTTCCTCCTCCTCGCCCTCCTCTTCATTGTCTTGTCCGTTCGCCTGGTCCTCATACCCGCTCAGGGATACGTTTGCCGATGCCTCGAAGAATTGTTTCCAGAACTACGAAAATGAGTCAGTGTTTGGTTTTTTTTTTTTTTTTTTCCTTTCTTTCGGGACGCTGGAAGTAGGCTCTCTCGGAAGGATATACAAAATCATACCTTGGACGCTTCCCAGACAGCCTTGGAGTGCTCGCCGTACTGCTCGACTAGCGGGATGATGCTCGTCGTCACGATCCGGTGCGCCTTGCTGAAATTACGATCGATCTCTGTGTGCCTTTCATGAGCTTTTGAGCTTTTCGCCAACGGCGTTTCGGCAGCAACGCCGGCTACAAGGCCGCCTCTACTCACCCTGCAGCGTCAAGGTAATTGACTGCTCGAGCTTCTCAAGCTCCTCCGTCAAGCTCAAATTGCGTGTCGCCATGGCTGCAGCGGCGCGATGCTAGAACGGTGCGGCTGGTAGGGCAATGGAGGTGCCGCCTGAGATGTTGATGTTGACGATTCTGCGTTTGGTGACGCGATGAGGGGCTGATCGTTTTCCTCTTTACGCGTCGGAGGGGCAAGCCCAGGGTTATGTATGTAGCTAGGTATTGATGTCCATCAGGGTATGCCCACCTACCCTATCGCCTCCTGAATTGAAATTGGCCATGCCCTGAGCGATGTTGATGGTGCATGAGAGGGTAGTAGTTAGTACATACGAGGATTGAAGAAGAGGACAAGGCAATAAATACTCAGGTTTGATATAAGAGACTTTGATTTATTGTGAGCTTTGCTTCTCGAAACTTGAAAGTGAGGCCCTGGAGTATCATGATGAAGATGGAGTCGCGTACAATTCTATCGCTCCCGAAACCGGCGCTCAACCCCTGACATAGTAATCAAACATATCCAGCTTCACCAGCAGCTGGGCAATCATGCTCTCGTCCCCAGTCCCAAACTGCTCCCTAAGCGATCGATCCTCCTCAAGCAGCGTGTTCTCCCTGCCCCGTCTCGCCTTGTCCGACAAGCCCCGGCACACTTTGATAAACCTGCAGACCTTCTTCCTGAACTCCCGGTAGAGCGTGGCCGGATCCCGCACGTCCTCGATCTCGGCGTCTCTCCCCAGAGACCGGAGGCGCACGTACTTGGCAAACTGCAGCACCGCGTTGAGAATGTCCTCCAAGAGGCCGAGCACCGGCTGCTGCCGCTTCCTGAGGAAGAGGGCGACGAGAACGCGATCGAGCACGAGCGAATGGAGCTCTCGAAGCCTGTCCGGGCTCTGGAGCTCGTCCGAGGAGCTGCCCGGCTTGACGAGGTCCGCCTGTATCTTGTCCAGCTTGTCCTCGAACATCTTCCACGGGACCGCGACCCCGGTATCCAGGAGATACGCGGCGAGGGCGCTGACGAAATGCTGCGACTCCCGCACGAAGCGGTATACGACGCTGCCCGCGTCTTCCCAGCGCCGGCTCATAACGACGTCGCGGAAGAGCTGGTCCACCACGAAGAGGACGCGCAGGACGCGGAGCAGCAGCCTGAAGATTCGGTCGTACTGCATCAGGCTCATCGGCGTGATGATGCAGGTGAGCTGCGGGGGGGTCGTGTAGGACAGGCGCAAAAAGTCGAGAGCCTCGAGCGAGTCCGGGTTCATGCACTTGTCGATTTCCTCGTCGGAGAGATCCCGGACTGCGAAGCTCAGATCGCCAGGCAGTTCCGAGCTCTCGCCGAACCCGCTTCGTGGCAACTCGAGCTTGGAGCCCGTGTTGGCCTCGTAGCTCTCGGCGAGTATGCCCATGAGCGCCAGCCTCAACTCGGAGCTTGCCGGCGGCCACGTGTCGCGGCCCCCGAGTCGGAGCCCCATGACGCCCCCGGACCTCACGGCTCCCGCTCGCTTCTCTGTCGTCTCAATATCCGGATTGAAAAGGGCCTGGGAGAGACGACTGCAGAAGATGCCGTTGCCGAGCAGCTGGAATTCCCGCTGGAGCCGGAGATGGTCGCGTAAGTCGTGGGCGGTGAAGAGCAATTTCAGTGCCTCCTTGTTCACCACCTGAGCTTGAGCGGAAGCAATGCTCCCGAACGAGAGCACTGGGAGCAACGACCAGTGAGGGGTCGAATTGGACAGCTCAATTCCTGGTTTGTGTGCCCCCGAAAGCCTCTCCTCGATGATCTTGCTCAGGAGGTCTCCATTCGTGGCCTTCTCGATGGGCTGGGAGAAGTGCTCCATCGAGGCCTCCAGACGCCTTTCCAGAGTATCCTGATCGAGCCCAAACAGATTGAGCTCGAAGACGGGATTGGGCTCTAGCGCGAGCCCGGCATTTCCGGCAGCGAAGCTGGATGCCCTTGCGCGGTTTGAATGGATCGCTTCAAGCAAGTTGTTTCGGTAGTCGGCGACCCGACTCTCGAGCTTCAGAATGGCATCCCAGTCATAAAGCCACTCGGCCTTGGGAGGCTTGCTCGATGCCATCAGACTGGGCTGCGCCAGGGGGTGATCGACGTGAAATGTTCTGATGAAGCGCAGATTGCGTCCCGTCTCGAAGATCATGTCTGCCACATCGCCTGGCATGAATCGCGGCATCCTGTCCTGGTCCAGAGCGAAGTCCACCTCCTCCGTCTCTCGGCCGAAATCGTCCAGGAAGACCCTTGGTCGCACCACGACGAAACCTTTGCTCTTGCCGACGTTGTTCTTCGTCAGAGGCAGCCCCTCCTCTCGTCTCGTGCCGATCCACTCTTCCAGGAACTCGATCCACGGCCCGGAGACCCTGCGAAGCACTTCGCGCATGATGTGACGGAGATACTCCTCGTTGTTGTCGACAGCGTAGGACTGCTGGAAGACCAGGGTCAGGATGTCCTCGTCGGACAAATCACGATGGAGTTGCGAGGTCAATGTCTGGAAGGGGCCCAGGATGGCCAGGACAGCGTTGATGGTGGACTGGAGCTGCAGGATGGACCTGGGATCGCGGCCCTTGGTCGCGACCCATTCCTGGACGACCTGGATGATCTGGCTGACGGTGCTTGCCAGGGCCACGCTGCAGCGGCTTGGATGGTTCTGGTAGGCGAAGTCGACAAAGGATTGCAGGTCGGCCAGAGCCCCTGAGCATCTCGAGCACTGCTTCTCCAGGCCGAGGAGGACGTCTGCCGAGTAGCCGGAGACTCTCATCATTGGCAAGACGGGCTTCAGGGTCCGGGACTTGTCGTCTCTGGTAAACAGGATCGACTCGCGACCGAGTGTCAGTGCCAAGAGAGACGACAGGTAGATCTTGATATCGACGACAGGCACGCCCGCGTTTTCGATCCGCAGGGGATCATCTTCGCTCGAGAGCAGTGCGTCGTAAGCGGCCGGACCGGCTTCGCTGAGGAACATTGGCTCGTGTGCCGTGACGGGTTTGCCAGTCAGGAACGCATCCCACGTTCGGTAGACAGGTGCTGGCTCTTCGGGTAGCTTTGGATTCGTCCACATGTCGCCCGAGTCGTCCGACTCAGCATCATCGCTCTCTGCGATGGACGCCGGAAGATCTGACGCATCGACAGCCGAAGGCGAGCCATCGCCAATGGTGGGAGGCGCACGGGGATCCGCATCGTGGATGGGTAGTTGAAAGAAGCCATGCTGTGATGGGGCGACCGGTAGCAGGGAGATTGGGTTCGAGTGGTCGAAGATTGGATCACCTGGGGGGGGGGGAAGCCGAGAGTCAGCAATGAGAGCGTTTCCGAGGAAGAACCATTCGTAGCTTTACTTGTGATCTCTGTGGAGAAGAAGCTCACATGCGATGTCGTGGTCGCATCTGGCTCGATGTGCTTCAAGAGGTCCGAGGTTTGCCAGAGGTTGGACAGGGCGAAGACGTCTGCTTCATCGGTCTTGCTGGCCATTGCTTCAACCTCGCGAGATCACCCGACGGATCCACGCAGTCAGAGAGAGCGCCTGACGCTTGGCCAGGATGTGGAATGGGCATCGCCGAGCTTGACGTTGGAGTTGGATGGATTGATGGATGGGTTGTCGATCTTTGGATGCTGAGAGTATATACGGGAGTCAATAAATATCTCCAAGTCCAGCCATTGATTATGTATGTCCATATGTATGTTGATCAATCAATCATAATCCATTCAAGACCTGCTACTACCCTGCAGCCGTCAATTAAAGTCCCCGACGCGGCGCGTTTTGGCGTGTTACAGCGAGATGCTGCGCTGGAACTGGCGATGTCGACGCGCTGGAGGGGCCAATGGCGGGGAGTGGCTGAAGCACGAGCGATTGCGCCTCACATTGATTGATGTTGAATCCAGCACCTCCACATTTGATCAATTGGTCCAGTCCATTCCATTTGAGATTCAATTGGATGGATCAATTATTTTGATGATCTCATTTGATCGCCTCGTCCATTGGCAAGCCTTGGAATCAACCACTCACTCCGTTGATGTCGAAATCTAAATCATTCAATCAAAAAGGATCGATCGAAAGATTCAAGCAGATCCCGCTATTTTTCATTGTTCACAAACGCGATTCTTCCACACGCCGACAGCGTGATCGAAATCAGTACGGAGTACGGAGTAATAGATTGACGACTCACGGCCGACGAGACTCTGAAGCTTCCGCCCTCATCATAAGCCACACAGCCCATATCATCGACAAGTGGCACGTCAATCCATTGATCAATAGAATCAATAGATCCGTCCGCCGGGCTTGCTTTTCTCGCGATGCCTCCCAAAAAGCGAGCCCGCACCTCGGCAGCGTCAGCATCAACGCCCTCACTCTCCCGCAAGGAGGACGCAATGGACACCGCAACCCCCCAGGCCGCCGGCACCCCCTCCTCAGCAGCCCCCGCCATGCCCGCGCCGCCCGCGACGAAGCCCGAGTTCCATGCCGGCGACGGTCTCTGGACAGACGACCAGATATCGTCCCTCTTCAAGGGCGTCATCCGCTGGAAGCCCGCCGGTCCGTCTGCCCTGCCGCCACCTGCGAAAGCATGGGGTGGTGATGATCATCATCATCGATGAGGAAGGAATCCGCAACTGACATCGAGAAAAACAATTTTTTTAAAAAAAAATTGGAATGGCACCAGGCATGCACAAGCACTTCCGCATGATCGCCATCTCCGAGCACCTGCGCAACCACGGCTTCGACCCCGACATACACCGCCACACCCGCATCCCCTTCATCTGGGAGAAGCTGCGCACCTACTACGACCTCGACCTCATCGACGAGCGCGAGTACTTCGACGACGACGAGTCCGAGGACAGATACGTCGAGTTCGCCCTCCCGCTGCGCGACTTCGGCGACTCCATGATGCGCCGCGCCATCAGCGAGGCGCCCACCTCCCCGCCCCAGCTCGACCTCGACTCCCCGCCCGAGCCGGCGCCCCTGCGCCGCAAGCGCGCCTCCACCGCCAAGGCCAGGGCCGCGTCCGGCGACGAGACCGAGGACGGGACCGACACGCAGTCGCCCGCTGCCAAGATGACGAGGGGCGCGCGCGGGCGCACCCGGGCCGCGAGCCAGACGGCGCGGTTCGAGAAGACCGAGTCCACCGAGGAGGAGGAGGACTCGGAGGAGGACGACAGCGGCTCGGGCGAGGCGGACGATGACAGTGAGGAGGAGAACGAGACGCCCGCGTCGAGATCCACGAGGTTGCCGGGCAGAGGGCGTGGGAGAGGCCGAGGAAGGGGGAGAAGGGGAAGGGGGCGCGGGGGGTAGATCTCATCGACCAGGATGCCGTCTATCTCCCAGGGTCCGTCAGGATGGGAAGAAAAAAAAAGAGGGATTGATGCCTTGTGGTCCACCCCTCTTGGGGAGAGACGACCGAAAAAAAAAGAAAAAGAAGAAAAAGAAGAAGAAGAAGAAGAAGAAGAAGAAGAAAAGGAAACAAAAAGCAGCTCTGATCAAGTCATCGTTATTGAATAGATACCCAATATGTTTAAGTATTATTAGGCAAGACTCTGGACGCCCGCCCCCATGCTATCAATGCGTGTTGTTGTCTCCGAAACACCCGTCTCCTAAACATAGTATGCAACGCCATGCCAACCAATGCTGAGAATCGCCGAGATTGCGGCCCCTCAAGTTCAATGAGCGCCCTCATCGTTGTCTTCGTTGTTGTCGTCCTCGTCCTCTTCCCCTCGCTGCTGCCCCGGTGTTCCTGTGCTCTCCCATTCGCTAAAGTACTCCAGCCGCTGCAGCCAGTCCCGGCCCGCCGGATATATCCCCTCCACGTCAAAGGTCGACCGCTTTGGAAGTCCCGGGTCCGGCTTCTTGGGGAGCAGCGCGGGCGGCTTCTTCTGCAGGATGTCCCACAGTTCCAGCTCGGCCTTGTAGCTGGCATGCTCGTCCCACTCGTTTGCGTGCCAATCCTTGTATCTCTCGGAGGCGATCCTCGCCTTGAGTGCCTGCTTCGCGGCTTTGTCCGTTCGAATCCCGGCTGCTGCGTAGACGAAGACCTCGTCTGCTTCCTGATTGATGTCTCGGCTCAAATCGTCACCAGCTGATGATGACTGGCTGGAATCGGAGTCCTGCGCCGCCGTGTCATATTCTTCCTCCTTGTCCGAGTACAACTGCTTCTTGACATCCACTGCCGATTGGGACGGTGCGGCGTTGTCGTCTTGGTCGTCGCCGGAGAGACGTCTCTCGATTTCGTCGTAGGTCATCGGGTCTTCTTCTTCTTCTTCTTCCGCTTCTCCTCCTTCTTCGTCATTCACGGCATCCTCTCCCTCGGTCTCCATTTCGGGCGGGTCTTCGTGCACATGCAGCCGTAGTCGGCGGGCGCATTGGATCCATTTCTCGTCCCAGGTCGATGCCATCCCCAGAGAGGACAACGCCGCCTCGACATCTTGCAATTTGATCGTGCCCCTCGCGCTGCCATGCGTGGCTCTCCTCGTCTTGATCCTGGACATGACCATGAACAAGGTGGTCTGTACCAGCCGCCGGGTAATCGAAATGGCCAGGGAGTGGAAGTCCTCAAACGCTGTCGCCCAGACCGAGGGCGGCTCGTCCTCGAAAAAGTGCCAGTTGCTGCTCGGGATCGAGGAGTTCATGAACAGGCGCCGCGAGAGCTCCAGCCAATGCGAGGTATGGAACAGCTGAGCAAACGGGGGCGGTGCTTGGCCATTGCCTCCTCCTGCTCCACCTCCTGCTCCCGATCCTCCTATGCGGCGAACTTGCTTGTCGAGTTTCCTCGCCACTTCTGGCGTGACGTCCCAGATCTCGTTCCAGCGCTTCCTCTCCCGCTGCCCCTCCCGCGCTTCTTGCCTGAGATGAATCTCGTCGGCGGCCTCCTCCTGAGCCCTCACGCACTGCTGGCTGACCTCAACGGCCGCGGGATGCTCGTAGATCCCAAGCGCGGGTCTCTTCTCGGAATTGTGCCTCTGGTCGCGAGCTTCCTGAAGCAGGCTGATGTATTGGCTGATTTCGACGGTGCTCTTGGTGCCAACGGCTGCGGAGATGGCGGACAGCTCCGTCTTTCCCAGGCGGGCGAGGGCCTCGAAGAACTTGTGTTTCTCGAACGGGGACCAGTGGGTGAGACCGATCTGACTCGGATGCAGCTGGCCAGGGTCGTCTAGGACCGTCCGCCTCGCAGCATCCTCGATGTCCCGGTTGAGAAGCTCGAGGTAAGACAGGTTGAGCTTTCCTCTTCGTCTTTTGAAAGGTCTGGGCGAGCTGGTCATCTCCGCGGGCCTTTTGAGCGATGCCTGTGGCCGTTCGCCATGCCCAGAATTCAATGCCTCTTCTTTGATGTACGCTCTCTCTGCCCCGGACTCGTGTGGGCTCCCGATCAGACTGACCCCCGAGCTCTGCACGCCATTCAATCTCCCTGTCTCGTCATACTCCTCGGGTTCGTGGTCGGAATCGTCCATCATCATCATCTTCTTCTTCTTCTTTCTTCAATCCTGGCAGCGTCAAGGACCACGAGACGAGACGAGACCATTGTAGCTGCTACCATGAACGATCAAGCGGCTTCAAGAGGAACGAAGATGATATAAATCTCGTCGGAGTCTGCGTTTTCTCAAGCTCGAGGTCTGATTCTGCACTTCCATGTCGTCTGCGATCCGAACAAGAACAACAGAGGAGGAAGAAAAAAAATTATTCAGAAGTTGATGCAAACGAGCTTAAGAGAGAGAATAGCGAGTCGACGAGTCGAAGGAAAAAGCACAGCCACAACAAAGCTGGCCTTGCGCCACATGACGTCCCTGACTTTCGAGTTGAATTTAATTGAAAAAGAAAAAGAAAAGAAAAGATAAGATTAGATTAGATTAGATAAGATGACCTTGTCGCCCTGCTTCCAGAAAAACTTCGATAAAGAGACTCTGAAAACGACGACATCACGTCTTCCTCTCGAGAGCCCTCTTGCTGCCCTTGACGACCCGGGAGCGTGAGAAGAGACTCCTTGACTGCCGCGGAGCGACACGAGGGAACGCGCTCGGTCTCGCTGCCCAGATCAATATGTGCAATGATACGATCTGTCGCAAGACGACTCTTCCGGCCACATGATGGCCCCGCCGGCCTCCTCGGAGCCGCGTGCTTCGGCACCCTTCGAACATACGCCACTGCCACCCCCGTGGCCGAGCTTAGTAGCAAGCTCAAGCTGAGAGACTACCAGCAGGAATGCATCAAGTCGGTCCTCTGCTCCCTCAAGCTCGGGCACAAGAGGGTCGGGATCTCCCTCGCCACCGGGAGCGGCAAGACGGTAAGATATGATCTATGATCCGTGATCCGTGATCCGTGATCCGTGATCCATGATCCATGATCCATGATCCATGATTCTTCGTCTTCTCCAAAAGAATGCGTCCCTCTCTGACTCGAGAATGTTCATTTTTCATGTATACTATAGGTCATCTTCACGCAGTTGATCGACAAGATCCAGTCCCGGCGAGAAGGCGCCGGCCAGACCCTCATCCTCGCGCACCGCCGTGAGCTCGTCGAGCAGGCCGCCCGGCACTGCCAGCTCGCATACCCCGACAAGCGCATCGAGATCGAGATGGGCTCCCTGCACGCCTCTGGCGTCGCCGACATCACCATCGCCAGCGTGCAGAGCATCATCTCCAAGGGCCGCCTGGACAAGTTCGACCCGGCCAAGTTCAAGCTCGTCCTCGTCGACGAGGCGCACCACATCGTCGCGCCGGGCTACCTCCGCGCGCTCAAGCACTTCGGCCTCGACGCGAAGCGCGCCCGGTCCCCGACCCTCGTCGGCGTCTCGGCCACCTTCTCGCGCTTCGACGGCGTCAAGCTCGGCGCCGCCATCGACGAGATCGTCTACCACAAGGACTACGTCGACATGATCGAGGACAAGTGGCTCTCCGACGTCATGTTCACCACCGTCAAGTCGCCCGCCAACCTGTCGAAAGTCAGATCCGGCACCTTTGGCGACTTCGCGACGGGAGAGCTCTCCAGGGCCGTCAACACCGACGCCATCAACGACATCACCGTGCGCAGCTGGCTCGCCAGGACCGAGGACCGCAAGTCCACCCTCGTCTTCTGCGTCGACCTCGCCCACGTCGCCGCGCTCACGCACAAGTTCCGCCACCACGGCTTCGACGCGCGCTTCGTCACGGGCGACACGCCAAAGGTCGAGCGCGGCGCCATCCTCGACGGCTTCAAGAAGGGCGAGTTCCCAGTGCTCGTCAACTGCGGCGTCTTCACCGAGGGCACCGACATCCCCAACATCGACTGCATCGTCCTCGCAAGGCCCACCAGGTCCCGCAACCTGCTCGTCCAGATGATCGGCAGGGGCATGCGCCTCCACCCGGGCAAGAAGAACTGCCACATCATCGACATGGTTTCCAGCCTCGAGACGGGCATCGTCAGCACCCCGACCCTCTTCGGCCTCGACCCGGGCGAGCTCGTCGACAGCGCCACCGTCGAGGACATGCGCAAGATGAAGGACGACAAGGACGACGCGCCCCCGCGGCCCGGCGCCCCGCGCGACCAGCAGGGGTCCCCCTTGAGCGCCTCCGCGGCCGTCACCTTCACCGACTACTCCTCCGTCCTGGACCTCATCGCTGACACCTCGGGCGAGCGCCACATCCGCACCCTCAGCCGGTACGCCTGGGTCCAGGTCAGCCCCGAGCGCTTCGTCCTCGCCGCCCCGAGCGGCTCCTACATCCGCATCGAGCGCTTAGGCCCCGAGGCAGGCTCCGCCATTTCCGCCCCGTCCCCCACCCGGTCTCCCTCCCCCGGCCCGGCCCCTCCCCCCGCCGCCCCGACCTACCGCGCCGTCGAGGTCCGCGCCCTCCCCTCCTTCCTCGCCAAGGCGCCCTACGCGGCCCCGCGCGAGATCCTCGTCGCGTCCTCCTTCACCGACGCCGTCCAGGGCGCAGACACCTACGCCGCCTCCGCCTTCCCGCACACCTTCATCTCCCGCGTCCAGCCCTGGCGCAGCCTCCCCCCCACCCAGGGCCAGCTCGCCTTCATCAACAAGCTGCGCGGAAAGGGAAAGGCCCTGCGCCCCTCGGAGCTCACAAAGGGCAAGGCCGCCGACATGATCACCAAGCTCAAGCACGGCGCCCGCGGCCAGTTCGCAAGGATCGAGGCCGCACAGCGTAGGCGCGAGAAGCAGGCCCTCGCCGCCGACTCCAAGGGCTCCCGCGAGCAGGTCCGCGTCGGGCCTCTCTCCGCCTGATCTGTTCGACGCCCATGCACACTTGTTGTCATCGGTGCTTCTTCAATCTTACTCGCGGTATATTCCTTCCTCTTCTTGCGTCAAATCTACACACACGTGGCTGAGCTTCGATGCGTCCTCCCCCCCCCCCCCCAAACTCCCTTTTTTTTTCATATACAGGTGAATTTTGGTCATGCATGGTTTGGGCACATGTTTGCATTCGGCAGGATCTACAGGCGGGTTCACATTTCGTTTTCAGGGAGATCAATTCAAGCGCAAGTCCAGACTTTGGTTGTTTTCAACGTCCCAATATACATCAAGTACTATCTACATACTACCACCACCACCACTACTACACTACTACTACTGCTACTACTGCTACTACCGCTGCTACGTCCCATCTTAAGTCCTGCTTGACACATCGATCAATAGATCAGTAGGTACCTGTCGCTTGAGCAAGCACACTGGGGAGTAAACACATAGAAGTATTGATCTATGGGGCTATGATGGCAATCTGAAGCGAAAATGAAAGAAAGGGGGATCATCTCTTCTCCCAGTAATTGTCAAATGCCCAGAGGGGTTCCCCTATATGCAACGGACTTCCAAAGCGTTATATTTTGACAGTCTCTGAGAAAATAAAGGCGCTTCTATCTTCTCGAGTCCTCGCCGCCTGCGAATCACCGGGTATCATTTCTCTTCCTCCTGCCGCGCGCCCCTCAAGCTCGTCCCGCGTCATCCATGCATGCTTCAACGCTTGACCTTCCGAATTCAGACCGATCAATCCCTTCCGTCTACCACTCGTCGCCGACCTCCCAAGCCTGGCCAACTGGGCTTGATTTCCCAACATCGTCCAACGTCGCCTAACGTTCTCCAACATCCTCGAACGTCTGGCATCCTCCCATCGTCCCGTCCACAAAACAACCGCCTCCACGATCAGCAAGAAAAGAAAAGCGAGGCAAGAAAGCAAATAGCAGATACAAACACACCCAAGGGATCAAAGCTTCCCTTGTGAACCAACAACAAGGCATATACCAGGTAAGACTTTTTTTTCTTCTTCTGTTCGTTTCGTAAGGAAAAGAGTGGGGTCTTTCATCTCGACATCTTCGGCCATGACTCCAAAGGAGAGTCACGAACCCATCTCCCAAACCAACTTCTTCCAGCTCCAACGCCCGAGGGGTATTTTGATCATATTTTTTATCTTGACGTTTCGACACGCATATGGGTATAGTAAAGTGGACGTCCATTCGTCAAGATCGGGGCCAAAAGGTTTCAGTAACAGATAAAGGGTTCGTAAAAAAATATGTGATAGGAGCGAAAAGAGCAGTTCAAAGCAAGCCATAAACCCAGCAAAACGAAGCAAAGTGAATTCGAAAAGAATAATGCAAAAGAGAATCAAGCAAACGGGAACGGACCAACATCGAGAGGACAGAACGGGGGGGGAGCCAGATCGATGACAGGTCTTGAACGTTCCGGGGTATATCCAGCCGGGTGAGGGGGTATTCGTACTCAAAGGCGTCTAGGTTGTAATTCGCAAAATCTAACGAAATGGTCCAATGGGGCCGGGGTATCCTGAATTCATAGAATGAGAGGTGGAGGGGCGCCCGCTGTCACCAGACGCGCGGGGGTTGTGGCGTGGCGTAGCATCGCCCGGGTAGGAGATGGCTAATTTGGTGTCCATGTGATGGTTGCTGATGGGCCGGGGAGCCCAGGGGTTGTCGTCATCGGGGAGGTTGACGCCGCTGTCGTTCCAAGGGTTTCGGTCGGCATTGAAGCTGCGAGTAGACTCAATTGAAATTAGCGAGGATTTCGAGACGTTGGCAGAGCCCTTGAAGAAGCTACTGCTAGCAGAATGAGAGCTGTTCTTCCTCCGGTCGAGGAATGCAGAAATCGAAGTCATGCTTCCAGGCTTTCTCAGCCGATCCAGGATGCTGCTACGCTCGCGGGCGATGTCAGCGTTGAAGGCGTTCTTGATCGGAGAGTCGCTCGTGACCGAGGACGGCGCCTGTTGGAGAAGCTTCGAATCGAAGTACTGCAGCGAGTCCTCGAACGAATCCGACTTGGGGCGCGGGATCGAACCCTTGACGATGGAGGCCTCGACACCCGCGGTAGCGAACTGCGCGAGCAGGAATTCGATCGCATCGCGCAAGCCGCCGGCATTGTTTCGAGTGAAGCCCCAGACCAGTGTCGCGGTCGGGGAACCGTCCTCGGTGACCTCGTCCGGATTCTGATGCACCGTCACTTCGACCTCGTACTGGCTCTTGAGTTTCGGCACCAAATCGTGTGCAAACTCGGGAGATTCCAAGAACTTGACAAGCTCGGTGCTACGAGCAAGCACCAACTCATGCCTGTCGGGGACCATGCCCAGGAACTCGTCGACGCAGTGTGGAACCTGCCACTGGGGCCCATTCACGGTCACCTCATCGCTCGCCTGCTCGGTGCTAGGAAAACAAATCTTGCAGTTATACTTATTCTCGAGCTCCTCGATAGCGTTGAGGCGAGCAATCAGCTCACGGTGGTAGAGGCGATCCACGCTGACGATTTGGGAGGTGTACTCCGAGTCCTTGGATACGTCATCAGAGATTGAAGCTCTTGCATGCCACTCATCAGGGGAGAAGGGGGTTCTGTATTTACCGCTCGGTCAACCATCTCCAGGATCTCGTTTTTGACGGCGTCCAAGTTTTGGGCGTTGCGAGCCGGAGTGCGGCAGATGACGTTGTCGACCTTGATGTCATCATCCTCGCGTCCCATGCCCCCTGAAGTTGAGAAAATATTTGTCAGCTGATCGGGTCATCACTACACACAGCCATTTCAGACCATCTCGCGAGAAAGCAACTCACCTCTGTCCATGGCATTGGAAAACTTGACGAAAACGGAGTGCTTCTTCATGATTCTTTGAATATGCTGTCCGCCAATACCGATAATTCGCTTGTGGTACTGATCCGGGACATGGAACGAGATGGATGCCGGCATCTCCTGCTCCACCAGGCTCAGACCCTGCTTCATGGAGTCGTAATTGCCTGCCATGACATCGATATTGAAGTTGTATTCGTTGAAGCCATCGAAGATGATCTGGACGTTGCCTTGGGTGATTCCGTCAGCTGCCTGATGCGCGCCACGCGACGTTTTCACGCCCCTCCCCATGCTTATTGAGCAGTACTCACTCTGCCCCATGATCTTGTTGATCTTGCCATTCTTCTTCCCGCTGACGAATTCTTTGTGCTCATTGGCAAGTTCGATCTTGACGCGGATCTGGCAGACAGACTGCATCAGGAATTTGATCTCGGAGATGACCTTCAAAGCCGACTTGACGGCGTCGTCCGACCCAGTCACGGTGAAAGATGACTTGTCGAAAGACACGTCGGCCTCTGAGTTTGCACAAATGTCTGTGAGCATCGTTCGGGTGTCTAGAGGGCTCGAGATTTGCCTGATTTCCGGTTGAACAAACCACATAGCACCATAAAACTGGCCCGCCTAGAAGTTCAAAGTCAGACCGGAAACCCTTGCTTCGATTCTCGAAGCTTGTGTGATCGCCCCCGGCATCTCTTACCAGTGACATGAGCTCGCGGACGGTGCGCTCAACCGGTAGGCCTTCGCTGCCTTGGACTCTGACGGTGGTTCGTTGGCATGATAGGGGAGGGAACATGATGTAGGTTCCGTTGGCCTCGAGGATCTTGCGGACTTTATCGAGGCGGCCCAAGAGAATGCTGTCGATCTTGGCAGCGGAAATGACGACGTCCTTGACGTAGAGTCGGATACGCGAAACAGTTTCGTGCAATTTCTGCTTGGCCAGCTCAATGGCTTGAGGCGTCTCTCCGGTGATGAATATATCATTCGGGTCACGTCGATTCGCGTGCGGCGGGCAGTAACGATACATCTGCGAGAAGAGCGGCGGGAAGTAGATGGCAGTGCCGGTTGTGGACTCGATGAATTTGATGTTCTTGCGATGACGACCGCAGACCAGCTGGTGGAGAGACAATTCCAGTCTGGTGGCATCCACCATGCGGCCGAGCTAGGCAATCGTCAGCATCCGCAGGAAGACCCGAAACCCTCGGCCCAGCACGAAGGTGGGATCTGGGGCGCGTGAACGGCAGGATGAAGGAGTTAGCGTACCCAAGTGTCGATTTGGATCAAAACGCGAGCTTTGGCATGCTCCGAGGACAAGATGTCGCCGTAGATGGCGATTCTCCATCGCTGGTCCATTCGCATCTCCGAGTCTCCGCCCATGCCATCCACCATGGGAGTCAATTTAGGACCCAGGAGGAATATATCAACACCGCAGTAGGTGGAGATGTAGTCGAGAGTCTCCACCACATTCTTCTTCAACACCCCAGCGCCCAGATCGCAAGCCAGGCTCCCGTCGATATCGATTGTACAGCACCGCTGGTAGAAGTCAGTATTGAGGCAAGGGGGGCTGGCGCGAAGGGATCAGGAAAGGTGGACAAGGGGGGGGGGGGGGGGGGGGGGGGGGATGGGAGAAGAAGAGGAAGAGACCAGGACGAGGACCAGGGCCAGGGCGAGGACGAGGAAGAGTTTGGAAGGCATGGGAGCCCGTCACACACCATGGATATGGGGATCTCGTTGAGAATGGTCTCTCGGCTCTTGTTGACGAGCTCGGGGGAGCCCGAGAGGCATACGGTGGTGATCTGCTGTGCCCTTCCGTTCTTCGCGGTGGAGATGAGGACGTGTGCCTCGATGGGCAGCGGACCGCTCGACAAGTCGCGGCAGAGCCTTTGGAGGTTTGCCAGGTTCTGGGCGTGTACGGGCAGTTCGTGGACCTGGACGTCATCCGGGGCGTCCGCGGGGTGGGTCCAGCGGATGACGCCATCCGTCGTGGAGTGGAGGATGTCCTCGGTGTTTGGGCCGACGAGATCGGAGGCGAAGGGGATGTTGAAGCAGAGGTGTATCGTAACGTCGGCGGCTTGAGGCGAGGGGATCGGGATACCCGGTTGGGCCGCATTCTTCGGATGGGGGTTCAGGGAGCCCATGGGGGCATTGGGACGGCCCATGCCGAAGTTGGGGCTCATCCTCTCGGACCATTGGCGCATGTTCGCCAGTTTATTCATGATGGGATCTGGGGGAGATGGCGAGGAGTCTCCAGGCCGAGCCGAGTTCGAGGGGGCGGAGCCTGAGGCACGGCTGGCAATCTCAAGACACTCACGCGGACGCTCAGGCACAGGGTATCGAGGCAGCTGGCAGGTGAACACGCAAGCAGACAGAGGCGACGGGCGGCAGCTGGCGATGGCAACGAAGGGACGGACTAACGACGGGCCAAAATGAGCGATGCAGGAAGACGGACCGGCTGCGAGCTTGTTGGGCTGAGAAGGGTCTTTTAAGACGGAAAAAAAAAATCAACGAGTCAATAGGCGAGGAGAGGAGAGTTTGATTTGAGAAGGGCAGGGGAGCGGGATTGGGGGGGGAGGGGGGGGGAAGGGTATCGAGACGAAAGAAATAAGGGTAGATAACAAAGAAAGAAGAAAAACAGAAACAGAAAAAATCGGCACGCCTGCTCACGAGCTACGCGAACAGGATGCTGGTGGTGGTTTGCCGTCCTGTGAAAGGAGAGGAGAGAGGACGACTTGAGATGGAGGGAGGGGGAGGAGGATGAGGAGGGGAAGACGAGAGAGACTCGGAGAGAGAGAGAGAGAGAGAGAGAGAGAAAGAGAGGGTGGGAGAGGGTGGTAAGAATAAAGGATAATAGGCAGAGCTTCGGGGCTTTGCCAGGGGAGAATCGGATTGATAGTAGAATCTAATGATTATAAGACTTGGGAGGGAAGAGAGAGAGACAGACAGAGAACCCTGAGAGAGAGAGAATGGTAGAGGGCAGGGGAGGGGGGGCCCGGGAAGAGGAGGTTAATGCATAAAAAAAAGAAAAGAGGAAGAAAAGAGAGAGTGGGAGAAGAAGAAGAAGGAAGAGGAAGAGGAAAAGGAAGAGGAAGAGGAAGAGGAAGAGGAAGAGGAAGAGGAAGAAGAAGAGAAAAGAGGAAGAAGCGAGAGACGCAGACGCAGCGTTAGAGAGAAAGAGACTCAACTGGAGAGGAAAGAGCCTAAGGGCAGCCAGCGTACTCCGTACTCGTGCTCGTACTCCGTGCTACCTACAGGTACCAAGAGGTGACCTCCTACTATAGTACCTGTACGAGTAGTAATCTCGTACCTGACGCTCCGGGAGCTGTTGCCAGTACCAGGTAGTTACCTACCTGAAGTGCCACTATGGAGTATGGGCACTGTACTTGTACATGATGATACCGTGACAGACTCAAGAGGTACGGAGGCACTAGCGACTCCGGGTCGCTGATTCCAGCCTGAGTTACTCCGTAGGTAGTAAGTTAGTAGTCGCTTGACGCTCGAGTCTCCACTGGCAGGCGCGAGCCGAGTCGATCCAGTATGATACTTACGAAGTACTCCTAGGTACCTTAGTACTGTCATTCCCGTCCGCTATACTATATCAGAAGGGACTTGAGTTGCAGGTACCAGCGCAAACTATGAATGCTGGTATCAGTACAGGAACCTGTATACTACTAGGTACACTGCGGTAATGCAGTGATGAGTTGAACCTTGATTGGATTGAGTCAATCGATTGCATCTTGATGCCACCCACTGCTGCGGGCTCCTAATTGCTACGGGCTCCTAATCGTGCTGGATGCCGTATGTAGGGCAGCTGGTTCCGGGACGGACGCAGCTTGTTGAGCTTGGCGCTTGGATCCAAAGGCCGGGCAGCCACGGGTCGCGTACATATAAAGTTAGTACCTGTACACAGTAGTACCACCTGTATGTACATGTAGGTAGATCAATTCATCCAAAGAAGAAGTTGCGCGCTGCATGGCATCATATGTAGTACTATCTGGACTCTGGACATTGATCAATCAATTCATCTTGTTTATCCATCAATGATTGATTAATTCTGGGTGGATTCGATCCGAGGGAGCTCGGCGTCAATCGAACGTGCTGCCTGCAGCATCCATTGATTTCTACGAGTACAGGAGACGACCTGTCTCGACAGGGTCCAAGTTCAGTGTGCCTTGCAGCCCGTGCGTTCAATGAGAGGAACCTCACGTGCGAGTATCTCGAGTCTAAGGCTGGTCACTGCTGCCAGATTGAGAGGGGGAGGGGGTACTGGAGATGATGGGATTGAACATATGCACGTACTCCAACTCGTACCGGTACAGGGTAGCTTCTCCTGCAGAGCCCTTGCACTAGTCCTAAATCGGCTGAAATTAGGCACAGAAGCCACTAGTCCTTTTCCGGAAGTGCGACATTGCTCGCCATGGCAGCTTCGTCCCGAGTCCTTCTTTCCTTCAATCCTTTCCTTGCCAATCCTCCAACTCCCCCGCCTCCCTCTTCTCTCCAATGGGCTCTCTCTCTTTTCTCTTCCTTTCCCCTCTCATTCTCTACATATTCTTCTCCTCTCTTTACAGGTTTTGTACTCCTCGCGTGCTGCGGACGAGTTGAGATCCTTCGACCTAACCACTACGAGTACGAGTACGAGTACGAGCACACACCCTGTCTTATCCCTCGCTCGAGACAAGAGACCATCGCCTTCAGCTGTCAATCGGTCTCGACGCCCTTCGCAGTGGGGCTGCGGCACTGTGCGATGGGAGCGGCGAGCTCGACAGGTCCGTCTCGACTTGCTTCTCGAGGGCCTGAGCCGGGGTAGGGTAGGGTAGGGGGGGGGGCCGTCCTGCAGAGGAGCTACTTACCACTAATAGATTGCTTACATACATACAGACGGACAAAGCACGGGTTTCCGGCCTCACATTGATCTTCTGCATTGCTACAGCATGTGCCGCGTGCTCGTGCCCGTGCACGTGCCTGTGCCTGTGTCGAATTCCTCGATGCGGACCTGGCGTACGAGTGCGATTGCGAGTGCTCCTATAGGACCGGTACTCGTACTCATAGCACGACTCGTACGGGTAATACAGGCTCGGGGGGTTCCGCCGAGCACACACACACACGTTCCCTGTGTGTGGGCCATGTCGAGGATCGATGGGTGCATCAAAGCTCGACCGCGATACCGAGCCTTGGCCCCGAGCCTCGACCCTGAAACGGCCCACCCTCGCGCTGCACGGCACGAGGTCTCTGCGGCTATCTCATGACCCTCGCGAGCCGCCACGACTCGCCAGCCGACTCCACGAGTGGGGGTTCGTCCATTGTCCTCAGATGGTCGCCTCACAGTACGGTCCTCCACGGCCAAAAAGTCTGCTCGTTCGATAGACCGAGCATCCATACATACTAGGTACATACGGGTATGAGTTCTGTCCTCTTTTCTGGCTCAATCGGCAGATCCCACTCATCACGACCATCTATCAGATCCATTCTCAGGCCATTCGCCGCCGAGCTCACCATCATTGCATCCAGACGCGAGGGACTCGTACTCGTACTCCGTATTCCATCCATGGACGGATTCCTCCGTACTGGTACGGGGCACGGGTACGAGTACGAGTACTCGTACAGGCAATGGTGCCAGTATCACAAGAGCCCGGTCCTAATGCAAGGCAAAATCAGCTCCCACTTCTGGTACCTGGAGAAACCCGTAAGGTCCCAATCCGGGGAACCCGCCGACTCTGCATTCCGCGGCCAACAACAGCCGCCCTGGGCCCCGTCAGGCGCATGCAGGTGCCTCTTGGCCTCTCACGGTTGCAGGACATACATACATACAGTAGTAGCCTGCACCTGCGGATCGGGCGTCATGCTCGGCGGGCGTTCTGCTGGGTGCTGGGTGCTGGGTGCTGTACGGAATACTCTCCTACAGGTACGGATAATCATCGACTCATGCATCTTGCAAGTCCCGACGAGCAATCCGTGTTGGCAGTCGGAGGGTGTGTTGCCATTCGTCCCCAGTGACGATCTTGTTGGTCCGTCCGCCCCCGAGGCTTGGATCTCAGCTTGCCAGCAAGGAGGATCCGTACCCCGAATCCGTGGTACTGTACTCCGTACGGAGTACGAGTTACGGATCACGGAGTGAGCAGTACTCCGTAGTGCTCGAGTACTCGTACCTCTTGTACGGAGTACGGAGTACTCGTACGACAATGGACGGGATGCAGTGCAATGCCTGCCTCGTGTGGCGCCATTTTTTACAACTGAATCGCTGCCGAGCCCGAGCTGTCCGCGCTCCGACGATGCTGGTGCTGATGCTGACGCCGACGCTGCGCCGGCTCAACCTTCTCGTCCCAGCTTCGGGCAATCGACAATCAGGGCGATCGGGGTACTCCGTACTCGAAGCCTGAATCATCAATCCATCTCCAAACGGCCCAGATCTCGAGCCCCTACAGAAGACGCAGTACGGCTACTTCATACGAGTACAGGTTGGTCTGGAGTAATCCGTACGAATCGTCTCATGTGCTGGATCGCGAAGCAGCTGCTGATCCTGATCTTGAAACAAGGCCGTACTCCGGAGCATGCCGTGGGATCGAGGACCAACTCCCTGATCTCCGACCTGTACCCTGCCCGTGGGGGGGAGGGGGGGGGCCTCGTCATCTGTCATCAACGGTCTCTCGGGTCCTCCCCTGATGACTCGGCAGTTCGGGGCTCCCCCTTTACGCTCGAAAGACTCACACCAGTGTTTCAGCGTTATACTTTCAGCTACTCCGTACTCGCGTCAAGGAGGACCAAAAGATGACGCTACACCCAGGAGCGGTATCGCAAGGAATACAACTTCCTCCACGCACTCGTACGATCCATGATTTCGTACTCCGTATCCTGAGCACGAGACGGCGACAGCCCAGGCACCTAGATCCAGGCGATTTTTCCCAGGGAAATCCAGAAACCACAAGGCCTGTTCTGTCTCTCTCCAGACTGCGGAGCACGGAACACTCCGTACCACTGACCAGCGTGAGTGACGCCTCGAGACCGGCCCTCTGTTCCGTGGACCGAGTGCGCCGAGCAAACACCGCCCACGAATCCGTTTCATAACGACGCAGGTGGGGAGGTGTCTCGCCAGGCTCGTCGTCACGGCTAGCGAGGAAGCCAAGTGCCCACTGCCCTACGGAGGACGGAGGACTGGATGGAGTACTCCGTGCTCCTTACTCCGGACGGTACCGCGAAGAAAACCTACTCGCTCTGCCTCTCCTCCGAATCGAGACAAGATCGACGCGCAAAGTCGCGGCCGTGGCGCCGCGTGCGTGGCTCAGACTAGATCAATCGCCGACATTGCCTTTGATCCGCCCAATGTCCAACACATATTGACCACGACGACTCCCCCGTGCCCTCCGGACGTATGGAGTTCCAGGTGCCACGTATGCCGATATCTCAACAGAAGGCAAATAGGAGGGAATTTGAAAAGGAGACGAGGAGACCAGAGGAATCAACGAGGCGAAACACGGAGCGCAAGCTTGACAAATTGACCCAGGTGGTCTCTCTGTCCCCCCCCCCCCCCTCCTCTCTCGTCAGGAGACTTGCCGCACATCGAACAGGTTTAACTCTTACGAAGTTGCATCCCACGCTTGTCAAGCTGCGGCGTCCCTGCTCGCTCACATCAGAATGCGCGACAGCCGTGCCAATCATCAAGACTTGACACCCGATGCCACACGCATTCAGACAGACTTCTTGACGGGTTCATGAGAGGCATGGACACGGACCCTTGTTGACCACCTAGATCCATGCCATCAGATCTGCTCTGACACTGTCTGCACGAAGCACTGACGATCAATGGCTGAAACCGCGGACGAAGCCAATCTGATCGACAGTGCTCCGTACTCCTTGCTCCGTACGGAGTATGATCTACGACATCTTGCCTTGCCTTGCCTTGCCTTGCCGTCTGCTAAAAGTGTTCCATGCCAAAGCCCAGGGACCGGGTACTAAGCCCTCGACTCGGACGACTTGGCCCTACGTAAATTCAACGCCCCCTCTTGAATACAGGCATTATACTCCTCCGTGCTCTTTGAATTCATAATCCATTGTTGATCCGTCATCAGTCCAGGTACGGAGTAGACATATGCACACGTTGATCTATTCTACTCCGCACATATCTCAATGCATTCATTCAAAAAAATATATCAAATTGCTCTGCACGACAACACGGGATATCCGACAGATCTTCATTACGCCGCGGGCTCGCTCGCCCTTCTACTCCGTAGAGGAAAGCTGGATCGCTGCCGTCGTGTTTCCCAAGATCCAGTTTGCTGCGTGAAACCGCATGTTTGAGGTGACGTGCGCAAACAGTGCCCCCCCGTCCATCAATGATCCCTTCCAAGAAACATCCCCCCCCTCCCCCTTCGCACAACACTCCTCGAATATGCGCAGCCTCTTCTCCCCTCCCCTTTCCCTTTGGAAAGCCTCTCGGTATAAAAGATACAATGAAATCTGCCTGAAAAGATACAGGGCAAGCAGGCATTGACGACAGGTCGGTCGCACGATGAAACATGGCAAATGGAAGATAGCCCGCTTCACTCGTCGCGAGGCGCGCCGTGGCCCTCGATCGGTAGAGCCATCATGGCATCTCGTCATGGCCGGTACACCTCCCTCCTCCCGTCGTCCACGTACACAATCTCCTGTGTCCGCCTCCCGGGCCCCTCGATGAACGCAATCTCCTCGCCCCTCCTCCCGCCGTGGGCCGGTTCATTGTATCGCTCCGCCGGCCGCACGCTGTACGCCCTGCGCACATACGGCTGCGGCTGCGGCTGCTGCTGCTGCTGCTGAAGCGGTTGCTGTTGCGGTTGCTGCTGCTGCTGCAGCACGGGCCCACTGCCGTACTCCCCCGCGAATCCTGGCGCCCCCTCCGCATGCCGGCTCTCGGGGTGCACGCTCCCGGCGTGCTCTCGAGCTGGCGCCTCGGGTCGCGCGCTCTGCATGCGCCCGTAGCCCAACTGCGGTGCCTCGTACCGGGGGGCATCCAACGGCCTGACGTTTGCCACCCTGGTGATGTACTCGCGCGGCCGCTCCTCGACGGGCCGTCGATCTTGAGGCGTCATGACCCGGACGTACTCCCTGGGGCCGAGGGGCTGTGTCGAGTACTCCCTGTCGTGGGCCCGCGTGTCCCGGTGATACTCATGAGTGATGTACTCGGGCTGCGCGACGTAGCGCCTCGTCACGGCGAATGGCGGCGGCGGCGGCGGCCTGGCGTACACGATTCCTCCGTCATCGTACGGCCCCGCGCCGGGGTGGCCCGACATGGCGCGGCTTGGCAGTCGCTCGTAAACGATTTCGGGCTCTCCAGGCCGCCCGGGAGGGGCGACGGAGTGCCTCGGCACGGGGTGCGGCGGCTCGATATACTCACGTCCGTATGCATCCACCACGATCCTAGCGGGTGGCGGTCGGGGGGGAACCACAAAGGGGTCACCCTCCGGCCGAACGCTCATCCGAGGCCGCTCGAGGGACTCACGGTACAACCGCGGAGGCTCCCTGTACGGGTCGTTCACGATGACCTGCGTCACTGATCTTGTGGGGTGAGCTTCTCTGGGCGAGTAGTGATACGATGGCCCGCCCGGCGAAGGGTGGCGCCGCACGTAGGCGCCGCCTGGTACCTGATACTCGTCGACGTACTCTCGCTCGTATCTCGGCTCGCCGATGACAGATGTAGTGTTGATGACTCGCCTGGGGTATGCGGTGGGCTCCTCGTAGATGACCGGAACCCTCTCCTGTCGGTAAATGTGAGGGTGGTGGGGGTCATAGGTGCCATTCGCGGACGGTCTCGCGTAGCCTGGATCGATCATTTCGGGCTCGGCTGGCTGGTTTTCAGCCTGTCTCTGCCGCTTGCCCGGCCGAGCATATGAGGGAGCTGTTATGGGTGAGGCGGACCGCGGCTCAGTCTTGATATAGGCTCCCCCTTCCGTCTCAGGCGCTTGCCGATCAGCCTTTCTCTTCTTTCTCTTCCCCTTCTTCTTCTCGTGGTCCTTCTCCCCTTGCGAGGAGGTATCTGAAATTATGGAGGCTGGCTCGTGCCGGGTCGTGGCAACTGGTGCTGGCGTCGGCACTGCCGTGACCGGACCTGAAGCAATGACGATTGGCTGGTTGTCAACAGCCATGGGAATATCTTGGGCTGTGTGTGATGGAGCAGCAGATGTCAGGTGGTCCTGCGGCCGAGTCAGGGGCGAAGGAGGTCGCGTGTTTGGAGCAGAGGCGTTCGCGCTCTGGGGGATGGGCGGCGGCGGCGGCGGCGGCGGCGCACGCTCCTTGGGCCCTGGAACTCCTGTCCGGCTGGCTTCTCTGCCGGCGGCGGGCCCTCGTCTCGCCGAGGGACCAACACCAATGCCGTCGACATAGTTGTTCAACCCCGGGACCACGATTCCGCCTGACCTGCCAACTGTGGGATTCGCCTGCGGGCCCGGCTGGCAGACGGGGCGTGCAAGAGCATCGCGACGAGCTTCTTGGACTGGTGAAGTCGGCTCGTTCCCTCTCGGAACAGGTATGCGGGCCGGCGACGGTTTCCGCGACGATGAGACGCCGACGAGGTGGGGCGCTTCGGAAAGATTGCGCAGGCGCGATGTGAGATTCGACTCTGGTGTATCATGATGCGAGGAATAGAAGGTATCGTCATCGAGGGAATCACTTGCAGCTTCATGATTAGCAGTCAAGTCCTCATCAGCGGGTAATGGCAGAGCGGTAGCTTCGACGAGCTGCAGAGCTTTTGTAAGCACATCAGACAGATCGAACACGACGAAGGAGCTCTGCGGGGGCTTGGAGCCACGCCGCTCCTCGAGCTCGTCTCTCAAGGAACGCTCGAGCCTCTGTCTCTGGAGCTGGAATTCTGCCCTGATGAGCTCGTCGGATTTTTCGAGGAGGATCGGATTGATCTCCGTCCTCCCGGAAGTAAGCGGCCTCTGCGCAGGCCGAGAAGCCACCTGCGAGGGGACGGGTTTCTCCGCCACGGGAGGCGCATCCACCTCGACGACCTTTGCCTGGAAGTTCTCAGGGACGGCCTGTTGGTCCCTGGAGACTGCGCTTCTCACGTCGGCCACGGACGTTGTCTTGACCCGGGCAGGCAGGGAGTCTGCGATTGCCTTGAGGCCCGGCGGAAGCTTGATGGTTGGGTGCTTCCCAGACAAGACCGTGTCCCGCAATTGGACGATCTTCTCGTACTGCCCAATCTCGTAGCTGTCCTTCTCAGTGAGCCCCGCGAGGCGGTCTCCATCGGCGAGGGATGGTATCCTCGCGGTACCGGCCTGGGCCATGACGGGCGGCAGGCGATCGGTGACACAGTGGCAGCAAGGCGAGCGTCGGCGTCGGCGCAATCCGACAATCTCAGGACGAATGTGGCTGAGACGGGCAAAACGCGCTGATGCTGACGATGATTCAGAGCCAGCTGTCGCCAGCCATGGGCCACGACGGGGGCGATGGCGATGCGGTGGGTGATGGGAGTCGTTGGGATTCCGAGAGGGGAGAGAGAGTGAGAGGGAGAGAGAAAGAAGAGAGAGTCGGTGGTCGAGGAGGCGCGACTCCATGTTCGAGTCGACGTTGGGGCGAGCTCGAGGGCGGAATCAGGGCGGTGTGCGCGGCAGAATCTTCATGCTGCAGGAAGTTGCATCAGCCACCTCCCCAGCCACAATTTACACAAGTACCTGTCTGGGGCTGACTCCCAAGTTGAAGACTCCAGTCTCGACTTCCCTCCATCAATCTAGTGCTGGAACGTGTGGCTGAGCGCCCGGGCTGCATCAAGTCTCAATCCATCCATTGCTCCCCAGAGGGTCTTCAGCGGCTGTGGCTCACTGAAGCGCAGCGGCAGCGGACCCCTCTTCAGGGCCTCGTGTGCCGATCGGAGGGGCAATTCGGCGCTGCGGGGTTGCAGCCTCAGGGGCCTTTGCGGGGGATCAATTGATTGATGGTGGATCCGTCGAACCTCAGGCTCAGGTTCAACAGTGGACGGGAAAGGTAAAGTCCAGTATACCTTTTGACTTTGTCACTTTCACACTGGAACAGAGGTCCTGGGTACATCTATGACTCGCATCCATCACTTGCCGCATTTCGGGGAGTCGCAATCGTGCGGTCTTGATCTGGCACCTTCCGGTTGATCTTGCAGTGATTCAAAATCGCCTCCACCAGAAGATGGAGCAATGAATTGATGGAACTGATCAAATCTACCTATCTTCTCCCATCATCATCAACCTCAAGGGCTTCTCGTTGTTGGCTCCTCACGGAATCGGGCGGCTCAGGAACTTGGGATGGATTCGAAGACCCGCAACCTGCAAGGCTTGCTCTAGCTCCCATCCTTCCCGGTAGAGTCACTGCCGATCGATGACACTTGCGACGTCGGATTGATCACTCAAACCGCCACTATTAGCGCAAGATGGCCTCGACAAGCGATTCTTAGTACCCCAAGCACAAGTTAGTAACGGAGTAGGTACGAGTATATATTCTCTTTCCAGCAAACCTCTTACATCTCAGCATTCCAATCATCCTCCCGAATCCATATAGATCGCCGGCTTCGTTCTCTTCTTGCTTCTTGCTTAGAGCTCCAAGGCCCCAGACCCTTCTCCCCTTGACGACTTCCACGATATCATTGGAAATCGCACTCCCGTCGGCACCCGCAAGCCACCTTCTTCTCCGCGTCCTGTACTGTCATCATTCATACGTCCTCAACAATGACAGTCGTTAACGGCGCAAGGGCCGTCAAGCCGGTCCTCTTCTTGTATGGGCCCATCAAACAACCTTGCCACCTCTTTCTTCCTCGGCTTGCGCTGACTTCAACATTCAAGTGACATCGACAACTGCCTCTACTCCAAGAGTACGACGCCCAAGCCCTCGCCGCCCTGACAAAGGTCCTTGAAATCAGTACCTGACGGCTGACATCCCCCCCCCTCCCCCTCGCAGGTGCCAAGGTCCACGATCTCATGGCAGATCTCATCGACCAGTACTTCTCACAGCATCTCAACCTCCCCTGGGACGAAGCCGTCAAGCTGCACAAGGAATACTACACCAACTACGGCCTGGCCATCGAGGGCCTTGTCCGCCACCACCAGATCGACCCCCTCGAGTACAACGCCAAGGTGGATGACGCCCTGCCCCTGGAGGGCATCATCAAGCCAGACCCCGAACTGCATCAGCTCCTCGAGGACATTGACAGGAGCAAGGTCACCCTGTGGCTGTTCACCAACGCCTACGTCAACCACGCCAGAAGGGTGACGCGCCTCCTGGGCATTGACGAATTTTTCGACGGCCTCACCTACTGCGACTACACCCAGAATCCCCTCATCTGCAAGCCCAGTCGCACCGCCTTCGAGAAGGCCATGCGAGAGGCCGGTATCGAGAAGTCAGAGCATTGCTTCTTCGTTGGTAAGGAACCGGCCGACTCCCCTTTCTACAACTTCCCCCACGCACAGGCGCTACTCTATCCGCATACCGCGCCGAAGGAAAATGCTCAGGGGCTAATTGCGCCTAGATGACTCGTACTCTAATTGCTCGCAAGCCAGGGAATTCGGCTGGACGGCAGCACACCTCGTGGAAGAAGGGGTCACTGTCCCAAAGACCCAAGCGTCTCAATACCAGATTAGACATCTGCGGGAGTTGAGAACAGTCTATCCGCAGTTCTTCAAATCGACCTCCACCAGCGCGGCCAACGGCGAACAGTGATTTTCATTACTAAATCTGGCGGAAGGGGGCGGCAAAGATTTGACATTTAGAGGATAGAGCACATCTGGTTTCGACATAGCATATTCTTAAATAGACATCGCCACGGCGATGACGGAGGTATTTCACTCTCCCCCAAGCGCTCGCAGTCCCGCTCTTTTCGTGGCCAGGGTGAATCAAGTTCATGAGAATGAGAAATAAATAAAGAGAGATTATGGAATCCCTTTGATCACCCAAACGCCTTGCTCTGCAGATAGTAGTAGCACAAAGAATAGAAGGTACCTAGATGGAAGAAGGAAGGACATTGAACGACCGGGCCAGGGCTTCAGGGCCGCCGTATGCTCCGGATGACGGAATCCAGATCGGCCAAGATCTGATCCTTCTCCTTGAGCGCCTCCTGGCGCTGGGCCTCGGCGGCTTTCAGGTCATCCTCCAGTTCCTTGATGCATCTCTCCTGGTCCCTCTCGCTGTTGTCCAGGCCTGGGAGGGATGAGATGAGCATCTCGATCTGCTGCTCTCGGATGATGAGGTCCCGGGACAGCTCGAGCAGGCCGGCGCGAAACTCGTCCGGCGGAAGGGGATCGACTGGGGATCGAGTCAGATAACAACGATCGTCGTCATGAATCCGGATAGGAGACACACCTTCTTTCTGCGACTGCTCCTGCTTCACATCGCGAACCTTGTCATTCGGCCCAAGGGTCTCGAGGTCGTGCCGCCTGTGGACAAAGTGTAGGCAGGCCACAAACTGCTGGGCCAGCTGGAGCAGGAAAGCGTGAGCGATCGAATGCCCGAATTACGTCTTGGGCAAGGGAGGATTGGGAACGCACCTGATCCACAGCGTCCTGCAGCTGGGTCAATCTATCGCCCATCTCGACGATGGTTCGAATGCAACGGCTGCTGACTGTCTGCGATTCGAGCCCTGCGCGGCGCGGACATGATGCTGAAACTTGAGTTGGCAGACCCCGGGCGACGGGCGATGTCATTGATTGATTTCATCCACGTCCGTCTTATCAATGGATGGATCAATTTGATTGATCTCTTATCGAGAGACAGTGCGATAGAATACTCTTTCGAGTACTGGGCACTGTACCCAGATCGCCCGCCGGATCGCGGGCAATCAGCTCTCCCGAAGAGCCATCATTGGCACCAAGAACGGGCCGCCGTCAAAGTTACAAGTTGGCAGTTCAAGAAACGAACTGGACACATCGCACATTCAAGGTTGCCAGGCGGGTACGCGCTTCCACTGCCGGCGCCAAGTACCCACTACCTGACCCTGCATATTCCGATAGCTGCACCGCTGGTCCTTTCTACTGTCGGAGCACCCGTGCTGAAGTTGCGAACTTGAAAAGCGCGACCACCAGTGGAAAGCACAAAGCCTCCCGAGTCCCTGGTGCCTTCCTTCAACCTGGAAGTTCCAACTTGCTCCTTCCCAAGTTCGCAGCGTCGCCTTCCGTTTCGAACCCCCCTCGACGCTCGCTCGACGCAGTGCTCCTTCCTCGCGAGCCGTTGACCGCCGCTCGCGCCTTCCTGAGTCGACTTGCCACGAAGTACTCCGTATTGAAGACAGTCCATCCATCCATCAATCAATCCATCAATAACCTGTTTGATCGATCAATCATCCATCCATCCATCCATCCATCCATCCCGCCGGGGCGACTCGTTTAGAAAGGCTTCACCACAATGTCGACTCCGCCGCAGCCTCCGCCCTTCGCACTCCCTCCGGGGACGACGTTTCAGGGTCAGCAGCCCACGCCCGAGCAGATCCAGGAGATCCAGAGACGAATCGCCGAGGACGCCCAAAAGGCCGGCATGAGCGTTCCCGAATTCATCGAACACATTAAGAGGCAGCAGATGATGCAGATGGAGCGAATGCGCCAGATGCAGATGGCGGCGCAACAGCAGCAGCAGCAGCACCAGCACGGCCCTGGTTGCAACCACGACCACGGGCCTCCTCAACCTCATCCTCATATGCAGCAGCAGCAGCAGGGCCAGCCCCAGCCTATCATGCCGGGGCCGCCCAAGCCCGAGGGTCTGGCCATGGCCAAGTTCCTGCGCGGCCAGGACTTGAAGCAGCGGACTTGCATCCTCAATGGCGAGCGCAAGGACATGTTCAAAGGTACGTCTGCCCCTCCCAACACCCTTCTCGCGTTCACTTGAGGGAGCGCGCAAGCTGACCGCGCGGTCTTGGGAATGCCAACAGTCAAGCGCGCCATCCGTGCCCTGCAGTCCCCGGCCTACGAGAAGGCCCGCAAGAAGAACCCGCTCCTCCCTCAAGTCTCCGACCGAGCGTCCCTCGAGAATGCGCTCAAGCTTCTCCCCCTGAGCATGCTCGCGCTCCGCGTGACCAAGATCGAGCCCGAGGCCGGCCCCAACGGCAAGAAGCCGAAGCGCGTCAAGGGCCAGTGGAACGTCAGGATCGAGCAGCAGCAGGAAGCCCGCGACGACATGTACTACGCCTGGCTCTGGGAGGGCAGCCAGGTCATGCGCCAGGTCTACGCCGCCCTCGCCCTCGTCGTCATCTTCGCCATCGTCCTGTATCCCCTCTGGCCCGTCAAGCTCCGCCAGGGAGTCTACTACCTTTCCTGGGGCCTGCTGGGCCTGCTCGGTCTCTTCTTCGCCATGGCCATCTTCCGCGTCATTCTCTTCTGCATCACGTACTTTGTCGTGCCCCCCGGACTGTGGCTCTACCCCAACCTCTGGGAGGATGTCTCCTTCATGGACAGTTTCCGACCCGTGTGGGCCTGGCACCAGGTAAGCTCTGCGAGAGACCTTGAAACGTCAAGACTTATCCATTCTAATACTGTTGATTTTGCAGACCGAGAAGCCCAAGAAGAAGAAGAAGGCAAAGTCCATTTCCTCAGCCACCAACGCAACGATGGCCGCCGCGACTGGCCAGCTAGCTCCCACCACGGCGACAACCACCGGCACAGACACTCAGATCAACACCGCACCCCTGCAGCCAGACTCCGAAGGCCCCAAGGCAACCTACGAGGCTCCCAAAGTCGAAGAACTCGTCGATGGAGAGTGAGTTGTTTGAAGAGAAATGACTCCAAGGGTCTTTGTGTGGGTGACTCTCGTCGATCAGAGCATGACATTGAGGGATTTACGACTTTGGGAAGGATAGATTCATGCCCGGTCTCTTCAAAAATTGCAAAGTTGATTTATGTAATGGTTGCTCGAGTATTCCCATTTTGTCATTGTTCAAGTTTTGTTGTCGTCATTGGCGTCATACCTTTGCCCCTTTTCACGTCTATTTCCAAGTGTGTGTGTGTGTGTGTGTGTGTAGATTGTATGGATTGTGAGCAAGATCACAAAATGTATATCCACGAGCGTCCAAGCCCCCCCCCCCCCAATGCGCGAGCCTAGGGGCAGTCATCCTCATTACCCGCCTCGCTCCCCGGCGCGCGCTCAAAGTACCAGATGGCGCCCGGAGCCGTCGCGCAGGTCGTGACCGACCCGCCCACGACGTCAGCGGGCACACGCACGCCCTGCTGGCGCTGCACGCCGCCGAAGACGTGGTAGTAGTACCACAGCTCGTTGATCTGGGTGCGCCCGTCGTCGAGCGAGCCCTTTCCCTCCTCGGTCTCGTTGAACCGCGGGCCCCCGCAGCCGATGAAGGGCGTGACGCCGTAGCCGGTGGTCAGGGCGGCCTGGATGTCGGCGAGAGAGTACGACGTCGTGTTGGAGGGGCGGATGTCGGCGGCCGAGAGCCATTCCCAGGTGGGGTGGTTCTTGTAGTATCCGATGACGGTCTCGAAGAAGAAGAAGAGGTCGTCGAACTCGTTTGCCTTGGGGCCCTGGGGGATGATTTGCCTGTCAATGGATGGCGGGCGATGGGAAAAA
>NQYQ01000001.1:1846512-1874702 GCA_003055925.1 Escovopsis sp. Ae720 | reverse complement strand
GGGGGGGGGGGGGGGGGGGCAAAAGGGGAGGAACAATATCCGAAGTGAAATAGAGTAAAGGAAAAAGAACGACCCCCGTTCGCTTTTTGTGCTCTTCAAGTCCGTACTGTCCCTCAGTCAGGAATGGAACCAAACACATACATACCTACGTGCAGGCACACAGGTAGAGGTAGAGAAATAGGGCTGGCTGCTGGCTGCGCGTTTGATGCCACCCCATCCAGCTTGATCCCGCTGTATCAAGCCGGGTCCGCCTCCTCGCCGTCCTGTCCTCCTCCCCCTTCCATCAGCAATCGATTCGCCTTTCGCTTTCTCGATTCTGGCTGTTTGGAAGTCGCTCCGTCACAGCAATGGTCAATCCATGGTTGTTGACAGCTCCGATTTCGTGGTATCCTTGATCGGCTTGATCGGCCCGGGTAAATCACAGAACTGATGGTTCATGGGCTTAGTCCTCATCCCAGTGACTCTGCGAAGCATGGGACTGTCTCCCCGCTGCTCACCATGTCATGCCACACTCCGTCCGTCAGGGCAGATGCTTTGCGCTGTCCGGCGTCTTGGAATCCGCATCTTTTGAAGAAGTCGACGAGGCCCTTTGATATCATGGTCAGTACCTGGTGCTGGCAGCATTCCCCACATGTATTGATCGATATGTACTCTGGGGAGAGTATTTCAGATGACTGATGGATGGTGGTATGTCTCACAGGTCTGCACACCAAAGCCACACGATCGGCAATCTCTGACTCGTTCATCAGCTGGAGATAGGACTTCAGGGTCCTCTTGCCTATCCCGATGCCTTGGACCTCGGGACAGACGGCGAACGAGTGGAGGCAGATCGTCCTGCCTGAGTACTTGTGACCTAGGGGCGAGCAGTCACAGTGGGTCGTCGTGCGCCAATCCTCGGGGCACCTCATGTCGTCGTCCGTCACGAATGCGTCCTTGCCCAGCGTCGCCAGGACGTGGGCGAAGAGGACGTGTTTGGCGTTGTCCTCGCGCCCGGTCTCCACGGGCCGGCTGTGCGGCAGGGTCCCGATCCACCAGTCCCTGGCGTCGTCCGGGCGGTACGTGTTGAAGAGGCCGAAGCAGAGGTTGCCGCATTTCCTGATGCGATACTCGACCTGCCAGTTGTCACCTCACAAAGCCTCGACCCAGATGTGAACTTGATTGCCCGGGCAGACAGACACACGACTGCACAGAGCGAAAGAAAGAAAGTCGCGGGCGATGATGACGGGAGCAAGACGGGGTGAAGACTGCCTACCAGCTCCTTGGTTGACGCTCTCTCCGAATCCGCATACGCCAATCGCTCGAGCGTCTCGCATGCCTCGACATCGCACTCGGTGAGCGGGGTGAGCATCGGGGCCCAGTGGAAGGGGATGACCTTTTGCAGGAGGCTCCCGGCCGACTTGCGCCTCACGATGCGCTCCATGGTGATGTTTCTCTGCGTCTCGACCGTCTCCTCGTCGGCCTCTGCCTCCTCGTCAATCGCCTCATCGTCGATGTCGACGAGCTCGAAGTTGAAGTGACGCGGAGCCGATGCGTGGACGCCGTCTCCGGGCGGGCTGTCCTCCTCGGTGGTGATTGATCCTCGGCAATGCTCGATGCCTCCAATCTCCATGGCGCGCGCTCTTACGACAACAAAGCGGTTGATGGGGACAACAAGTAAAGAGCAATCAATCCAATAGCTTTCCTGTCAGCATGCGGTGGTCGTGCGACAACGTTGGAGATCAATGGATCTAGATATTATCAGGAATGACGCAAACCGTGGGATAGCGTGATATGACGAAATTCCGCACGCTGCCAAATGCTTCCAGCCAAAGCCAAACGCAACTCGGGAATCGAAAGTCAATTGAGAACTAGATGCCAGCCAAGCGACGGGGGGCAGAATCTCGATGTCGGGGTGGCAGAGGGCTTGGTCAGGTGCTGGTGGCACCGTTTGATCTCCCCATCATGGCCAGCCAACCCGCGCATTCTGGCGCCACGTTTGAGCTAGATTGAGAGGCCTCTTTGCTCGCAGGACTCGAGTCGGCCAAGCTGGTCGAGAGCCCTCCTTTTCAAGGACAACGGCGATTGGCCGTGTCTGATTTCCAACGCATCGGCCGTCGAGCAGCCGGATCTATTGATCAATTGCATGAGGCTTTGAGAAGATGAGGCGCTGGACCCGTTGATGCAGCCGACCGCTGCAAGAGTGGGTAGCCCTCTTGTCCGGGAGCAGGTTTCCAATGTGCGAGGGACTCGTACAGACAGCGTCGTTGATCAACTTGAAGTCTCTCGGATCATCTCGCCTGTTTCGAGTTGTGAAGTTGGCGTCGTAGCCTTCGTCATTGAAAGAGAGTGATCTGATGATTGCCGAGGCTCTGGCCCTGTTTTGAGACCTTGCTGCATCTCGGCAATGGAGCCACCACCACCATGTCGTACGAAAAGGGCGGGGGAGGGGAAACTGCACTTGTTTCCATGCATGTCGTCTCTGTCGTAAGTTGTCTGTTCTCGTCGGTGACTTCCGTCGATCAGATTCCCAGACCCTTTCGGGTCTTTGCTCGTGACTATTGCGGATTCATGCGAGCATCCTGGCGGTCAGCAAACGCATCCGCCCCAGGCTCCTGATTTTAATCTTTGTTTGTTTGCAGCGCGCTGTTTACCATGCTCGGGATCTTGTTGCGATGATAATAGATCCCGGTGAGGACCGGAGCTGCAGGTGCACGAGAGCTGCTGATTACATTTGGCACATGGGCCGTGAAGGCGGTATGATGCTTCTAGGGAGCCTTGATGGCTGCATATTGCTTCCCCTTTCAACTCAGCTGGAGATGATGAGTCCTGTACTTGATCCAGGAAAGATCGATGACGAAGGCCAAGCGTGGGACTCAGCCAAAGTCGTACATACGAGTCCACACGTTCTAATTAACAGAGGAGGCTGCGGCACTGGGAGGGCGCAGACCAGGAAGGCCCCCTTTGCGTCAAGGCCCTGCCTCAGCTTGCTGCGGCCGAGCGCACAGGAGATCGGGCAACATGCGGTCATGAACGGCAACCGAGCACTTCGGACAAGACCAGGCCAGGCCAGGCCAGGCCAAGGCCGGAACAGACGAAGTTGTAAAGAGACGGGGCGCCGAGAGCGGAGACGCGGAAGGCGAACAGGCATGGCCGAGAAGATGACAGACAAGGACTTCCAAGCTGCATCGCCAAGCGCTTGCGTGCGTGTCCACGCGACAAGGGACCAAGTTGTCTGCTCGAGCATGCATCGATGACATGCTCGCGAGCCGCACGCACTTGCTCTGGGCTGCGTGGAGCTAGGATAGAGCAGGCGTCTGGAGTCTGGGCACCCCGGGAAGTCATGGATGGCCCATGGATTAGGGCGGACCGCGAAAGATGACTGGAGTTGCGCTGCATGAGCTCCGGGCGTGATGGAGAAGCGCACTGGACGCTCGGTATAGGAATGTGGGTGTGGATGGGTCGATGCCGCCCGTCAGCCGTTCGCGGGGACCTGGAGGCATTGATGGATCCATTTGATGCTGGTCTTAGCTCGGGGTGCTTGATGTCGGGCGGATAGGCTTCGAGCTTCGGCCGTGAACAGCTGGAGCCTTGGGCTGAAGGGAGGAAGAATCTGATGAGGAGACGACCTGGGGGGCTGATGGGTACTACATAAGGTTAGAGGTAGAGGCAGTTGGATTCAAGTGGATGTTGATGGATTGGATGGAAAGGAATGGAAAGCGATGGATGAAAAGATGAAGAAAGAGAAGAAGAAGAAAAAGAAAAAGAAGAAAAAGAAAAAGAAAAAGAATGAAGTGTCCTCTTGGGCGTCCACGTGCCCGTGATGGATATGGATTTGTGGGAAGGAGCGCCCGTCTATCGAGGACAGGAGCTGCGTGCAGTGCGCATTGGAAGGCGCGGAGAGGTTCGACTTGAGGTTCGCGGCTTCTCGGCCATGGCGTCTCGACAACGGCGAGTCTGCTGAGGAAGGCACTGCCACTGCCGGATGCGAATCGATCACCAGGTCCGGCTCCTGCCCTGAGAATTCCACATACGAGATGCTCACCGGCGCCTTCCAACCTGAAGCGTCCCATCCGTATCCTCGGTTCTATCAATTGTTACAGGTACTACCTGTACCTATATCTACTTCTCCGTAGTACTACCTGTACTCGTAGTACGGAGTACGAGAACATCAAGCTTCCACTCCCGGACATGTGAGGGTTTGAGATCGGGCCAGAGCGACCCAGGCGTGCATCATGATGACCATGACCACCAAAGACAGCTTCAAGTATCAAGTTGGAAGGAACATCCTGTAGTACGGAGAGGTAGTTGGGACGAAGCTGCCTGTGCGGCTCCCTCGCCAACTCTCCAGGGCCTTTCAGGGCAATTGACGGCCAATTCTAGTGAATTGCCCCCTGTAATCCCACGATGAGGGGCCTGCAGCAGGGCGCCGTACAGGGCATGGACAGGGGCTGGAGCACCAGTGACTCGAAGGTCGGCTTCCAAGTACACTCTGAGCTTGTATTCTCTACCTCGGTGGAAACCGGAAGACATATTCAATCGTGGGTACGGAGTACACCTACCTCTGGGGACGGGATAGGTGCCTGAATGTACTGTGTGCCCCAGCCAATGTACATGTATTGATCAAATGTGCTCCAGGACATCAATTTAATGCGTCCACGATCGGAGCTTGTTGAGCTCAGTTAATGGCTCGTGCTGGAATTCAATCCACCATCAGCCAATTCCATCAACTCCATCAACGCCATCGAGTCCAGATCCATCCATCCATCCATCCATCCAACCCATCAATCGATTCCCTTCGACCGCAGCTCCATCCAGATCCATCCAGATCCATCCATCCACCTCTGCGTCTGCGTCTGCCTGCCTTACGTTACCAATAACCCTTTCACCCATGATCCATGCCCGGCGCCCCATCGGTGCTCCATGTACTTGAACTGACCCATGATTCTGGACGCCTCTTGCCTCATCCTCCATGACCCGTCCGTCCCCTTGATGATTGCATCCTCGATCTATCCGTGATTCATCTTCCTGTATCCATCTCTCACCCACTATCGCATTCCTCCGACCTACTACTGCTGCTATCCATCTCTGCTGCCTTGCTTTGCGTTTGCCTCGCCTCGCCTCGCCATACCGCACATCTCTCAGTCTCTTCCCCGCGACTTCAGGCAAATCCCACGCCGACTTCCTCTCCTCCCGCCCTCCGCCTCTCGCCGATTCCGTCTCCGACTTGACCGGATATCGCGAACAAAACGAGGGGAAACTTGAAAACTACGAGTACTACCTTACACAGGCACACATACACACTCGAGAAGAGAGAAAAGAAGAGAGGGCAAAAAAAGAGAAGCAAGAAAAAAATAATAAAAAAAAATCCTCAAAATCTCTGTCGGAGGGAGGGGCATCCTTTGCTCTGGCGCTATCATACCAATCCTGGTCGGCCTCAGCTGTGCTTCTGCAGCTTCACTCACCACCATGTAAGTTCCGGGGTTCATCGATCACCAAAACGCCACGATGCGGCAGCAGCTAACGCGGCCTCTGCCAAACCCAGGCGCGTCACACTCAACATCTTCAATCCAAACCCCCGCGCCGGGGACCAGGACAGCCTCCTGACCCTCGAGGTCTTCTCTGAAATGCTCGTCTCCACCTTGCGCGAGTCCGTCCAGCTCGAGACCGGCATCCCCTCCAAGGCGCAGCACATCTACCACAACGGCCGTCTCGTCTCCGACGACTCCAAGACGATGGAGCAGCTGCAGATCAGCGACGGAGACATGCTGGCAGTCCATGTCAGGGACGTGGCGGCCAGCACCGCAGCTCCAGAGCAAGCCCGGCCCGCACCGGCCCGCCCTCGACCGGCCCCCGCCGCAGCTCCCGATAACGATGCCGAGGTGATCCGTCTCCAGATACTCGGAAACCCCGTCATGAGGGCACAGCTCGCCAGGCAACATCCGGAGCTGGCGGCCGCCGTCGACGACCCCGTCAGGTTCACCTCGATCCTCCACGACAGCCGGGATAGGGAGCAGAGGGAGCGGCTCGAGAGACAGCGCGAGATCGAGCGCCTCAACGAGGACCCCTTCAACGTCGAGAACCAGAGGCGGATCGAGGAGATGATTCGCCAGGAGAGGGTCATGGAGAATCTACAGAATGCCATGGAGCACAACCCCGAAGGTAGAGCCCCCCCCCCCTTCCCCCTTCTATCCCCCCTGGCCCCCCTTTTTCGGAACAGAAAACCCACCACCCTTCAAGTCGAGCAAGTGATCGGGATGAGGGCTGTGACAAGGCTGACCATGGAATCCTCTTCAAAGTCTTTGGGCGGGTACATCTTCTCTACGCCGACGTCGAGGTCAACGGGCACAAAGTCAAGGCACTGGTCGACTCCGGCGCCCAGGCAACCATCATGTCCCCCTCATGCGCCGAGGCCTGCGGCATCATGCGATTAGTCGACAAGCGGTTCGCCGGCGTCGCGCGCGGCGTCGGCACCGCCACCATCATCGGCCGCGTCCACTCCGCCCAGATCAAGATCGGGACCCTGTTCCTGCCCTGCAGCTTCACCGTCATGGAGGGCAAGTCCGTCGGCCTGCTCCTCGGCCTCGACATGCTCAAGCGGTACCAGGCCCACATCGACCTGGAAAAGGACAAGCTCATCATCCAGGGCCAGGAGATCCCCTTCCTCGGCGAGGCAGAGATCCCGAGGGACGAGGAGGCCGCCGCCGTGCAGGAACCCACGATCCCAGGACCCGGCGGGACCACCATAGGACAGAGGTCCGGCGCAGTCGTGCCGGCCGAGTCATCCGCCGGGCCCTCGTCGTCCCCCAAGCCCGCGCCGCCCGCACAGAGCCAGCCAGCCCCCGCGCGGGACCCTCACGGCGCTGCGGCGCCTTCTTCCTCTTCTGCTGCCTCTCCATCGTCCTCCCGCCAGCCCGCGGATTTAGGGGTACGGGTGACGCCTGCCCACGTCGAGAGTCTCGTATCGATGGGCGCATCGAGAGAGGATGCCGTCCATGCCCTGCAAGTATCCAACGACAATCTAGACATGGCTATCAGCCTGATTTTTTTCTAGCGGATCCGCGCGCGCGCATATGTCTAGAGGCGGTTTTGCAAAGAATTCCCATCATCAGACCAATGCATTGTACATAGTAGAAATGTGGTATTCGACGGGATAGACGTCTCCACGAATGGCATCAAGAGCTTTCCGGCTTTCAGGAAATCGCACGGGGCCAGGGTAAATGTTGTCAGATCAGATCAGATCCCGAGAGAACAGTTTGATCTGATCTGATCTAATTTGATCTGATCTGAGAAGAGACAATGAGAACAAGAACAAGATGACACGCTGATATGATCTCGATGACACGACAAATGATAAAAAAGGTACAGCAAAAGTGAAAGAGAGATGGTCCGCACGCAACTCCTCCATGCTCCTACTACTTGCTACTTGAGCGGCGCACTCCATCCCCTCACCGGATCTTGTAGACGCAGGGCTTCAGGATCGCCGCCTCCACAGCCCGGTCCTCCTTCTCGCTGCCCTGCTCGAACTGGAACATCTTCTTCTTCTTCGGCGGCGCCGCCGGCCTGTCCTGCTCCCTCGCGCCCTTGCCCACCACCGGCGCCGCCGCCTTGAGGAAGTGCATCTTGACGAACATCCTGTTGGACAGGTCGACCGCCTCGCCCCGCTCGCCCTGGAGGACGAAGCCACGCCGGCGCAGCGCCTCCACGAATGCCGACACGTCCGTCTCCCGGCGCGTGTCGTCCAGCCCGTCCACCTCGACGGCCAGGTCCCGCTCGTAGCGGCCCTGGAGCTCGGCGTCGCGGGCCGCGCTCTCCTTCTTGCTGACTCCGCCGGCGCCGGCGCCGGCGCCGGGGGTCTTGCGCCTGTTGCCGACGCTGTGCGTCACGGGCGCGTTCTTGCTGCGCACGGGGCCGAAGCGGCTCTTGATCTCGGCGACCCAGAGCTCGCCCTTCCAGTGGAGGATGCGGTACGCCTCCTCGATGAAGTCGAGCCAGTTGGTGCCCATCAGCGCGAGGCAGAAGATGGCCACGTCGACGGAGCCGTCCTCGAGCGGGAGGTTGGCGATGTCGGCGCGCGTGACGAGCGGGCTGGGGCTCTGGAGGTCGTAGGACCGCACGTCGAGGCGCGACCTGTCCTTGTCGGCCTGCAGGGACTCGGCGAGCCGGGCGTCGCCGCAGCCCAGGTCGGCAATGATGCAGGTGCCCGCCGTGCGGGGGAGCGCCGTCTTGCTCAGCTCCGAGGGCGGGTGGTTCGGCCGCCCCTTTTCGCGGTGGGGGGCCCGGATCTTGGCGCGCGTGCGGATGTCCTGCAGGAAGCTGTCGACGGGGTTCTCGGGCCACACCTTGACCTGGCGCCGGAAGCCCTGGTGGTACTCGTCGAACATCTCCGGGTTCTCGTGGAAGAGGCTGAAGGATTCCTCCGACGGCCGGGTGTAGAGCGTTTCGTTGAGGTGGCGGAAGCGAGCCGAGACGAGCTTCTCTCGCATGGAGGCCTGCAGCGGCGTGAGGGCCGTCGTGGGCTTCGCGAGCGATGCGGTCTGAGGGGTAGCGGTTTCATCCGACTTCGATGGGCCCGACGGCTCGCCATCCACTCCGGCCTTCTCCTTCTTCTCCTTCTTCTCCTTCTTATCCTTTTGCTTCTTCTCCGGCCTGTCCCCACCTTTTGGTTTCTGGCTCTTGTCTTTCCCGCTGCCTCCCTCTTCCGCCTCCTTCCCCTGAGTTACAGGCTTTGTGCGCCCCTCTCCATCTTGGTTCCCCGCGCTGATGTCCTTTCCCTTCTTGGGTTTGCCTGCAGACTCTTTGCGCTGGCGCTTCGCCGCGTCGGCTGTAGGCTTCTCGGATTTCGTCTCGACCCCCCCAACAACGGAATTGTACAGATCCGCGACATTGTCGGCCGTGACAGCCTCCGCCTTCTCCCGACCGCCGTTGGGCCTCTTCCTCTTCCTCGACTTTGCGGGCCCTGCGCCGTTGGCAGACGCGAGGGTCTCTGGTTTCAACGCTTCGGCCGCGAGTGACCAGCCTGGCACGGCGAACATGGCGGCGATTTTTCCTCGACAATATTTCCCTTGGTGACTTGAAAGGGGCGGCTCGCGGCGCTGAGCAGGCAGACAAGCTTCAAGTCGATATCGGCGCAAGCCAGCCGTCGTCAGGATCCAAGACTCTGGATTTGTTTTTTTTTTCTTGCATCGGCGAGAGATCGATCTCTTATCGTGATTCTTTATCGCTATTTCTTATCGTGACGAGATAAGCTTGAGTGAGTCTAAGATCCGATCTGCCCCAAGCGTTTGCATTTGCTGACTAATCCAGACACCCCCCCCCCCCTTTTTGACTTCTTTCTTCTCGTGATGCTTGAGAATGGAAGACAATGACGAAGAACGAAGAACCAAGACTGGAAGGGAGCTTGCGGCATTCCCCATCGACAACCCGAGAAGCCGGTCCCGTTCACAAGAGACGGGGCTGACGTGCGACTGCATCGTTTCGCAACCAAGGGCATTTCCATTTGCTAGAGAGCACAATGTACTAGCCATCTCGGCTGTGCCAGAGGGCCAACGTGCTTGGTCTGATGCAGTCTGCGGACCATGTCGAGGGAAACAGCATCGACAATCAAACCATCCAATGTTTGTCGCCCGTCCGTCCGTTCGTTCTAAGCCCGGGAGTTTGCTGCCCGAGCCTGGCCCAGGACGTCGGAACCAAAGATCGACGCTGCCGCAGAGCAATATCCACACCCCTCGCCCGTATTCGACAAGCGTCACGGCTAGGTGCACAATCATCATTGCATCCCTTCAAGACATATTGAGTGACCGACTCGGAAGATGGGAAGATTTTCAGGTGCATGAAACTCGAGTGGCTTCATACACCTCGTCTGGCAAAGCTGAATGGTGACGAGCCGCGACCTCTTGGCTTGGTATGATGCAGCCCGAGGTGGGGGGTCATGCATGCGGGCGGATTGCGACTCCGAAAGCGAGAGATGCACAACATCGACTGTCCTTTGTCTCGTCCTGTTGGCTCACCTCAACGGGTCCAAGCCGAGCATGATTCGCCGTCGGGAGAAAGTAGAGCAGAGTCGGCTTGATGCCTACCTGTACCCGACACATTGGTCGAGTGATACGAGATTCGAAGCTGGTATAGGCTCGTCACCCACGGAGGACCCAGCAGATCTCGTCGCCCCCCTCGCCCCTCGCCCTTCACCATCCCTATCACCTTCACCCTTCCTTCGCTGCCTCGTGTGTCGGCGAGTACAAGATTCAGCAATAGGGGCTTGGCGGAGTGAGATCTCGAGCCAGGCCATCTCGAGCGACCGAGCATGCTGCTGAAAAAGTCTCAGACAACGCACGAAGCCCTCGTACGGAGAGGTAGCACTCACGCGAGGGCAGCGCGGACGAAGGTGCGAAGAGAAGGGGAGATCCTGCAGCCGGGTTGATCAGCGCTGTACCGGTAACACCCACCAGACTATCATTATCCCCCAGCCTCACATCGCTCGGCGACTCGAGGAGCGTTGTTCCCATCTTTGCGGTCGTGCCCTTGTCTCCGTGAGAAGGCTCACCAGCAGGAACGACGGAAGGGTGGCGTTTCCTAGGTACGAGAAAGAAGGTCAATCAAACCAAAACACGCCCCCGTCCTTCCTTTGTGTCCAGATCTTGGACTCTGGTTTGTGGCTCCAGAGATGACGCAGGGAACCGATGCAGGGATCATACAGTGCGTTGGCATGATGGGTAACCAGTGAGCGATGTGCTCAAGTCCCATGGACCCCGTCATCCTTCCCTCGAGCAGGCATTGGATCATGCGGCAATCGGTGAGCTTGGTGTGCGTGGCTCGCTGGGGGAGCCGAGAGCGAGGATTGCGGCATCCGTCTGCAAGACGAAGTGAGGGCATTCGATCGACCACAGACCAGTTCTAGAGGGCCACCTATTGCTTTCTTTCTCTGTGGGATCCAGAACTCGGGGGGTATCCTGCTTCTCATTCTCCCCTAGTCTGCTTTCGCGATGATGACGAAACGGGAGGTCAGATCCTAGGTGGAGAGCTTGGAGGACATGATTAAGAGGCGTTATCCAGGATGGAGACTCTCGGTATAAGGGGGGGCCAGACGAAATCTTGATTCGGGACGCCAGCAACTCGCAGTCGGATTTTCTTTCCTTTCCTGGATGGTCAGGACCTCTGACCCAAGTCTATGCAAAATCGATTCGGTCCTCTTCGATTCAATGCGCCTCCAGCTCTCCCGTACGTGTTGTCCTCCCTACCCGTTGCCAACGACGACTATGCGGTGATGCAACAGCGACTGGCATCGCAAGGCTCATGCGACTCCGGGAACCGAGACAGTCCAAGTACCCTTGGCCCTCGAGTCGAGGCACATCGCATCTGTCTAAATCAGCCTTGGGCCAGACCCTCGTTCCGATCCCCGCATACATACATTTCTATGTACGCAGCAGCGCCAAGGTCCAGGCACTCGTGCGCATCCTTGCAGCATTTGTTGGTCCCTCGACTCGAGCTTCGAGTACGAGCGAGCACTTGTACTCATATCAGGCGGTCCGTTGGTGTTCCTGAGACAAGGAGATGTTCTTCGCCGTTGCCGCTTTTGCGGGATGGGGTCGATGAATGCGCAAGACTCCACAGAAAGCGGAGTCTTCATGCACCTGTGCCGCGCGGGACTTGGACCTTCAGGTGCACCGGCCGCCGTTCCGTCTTGGCGATTTCCATCAGTGTTTGGTGGCCTCTCTCGCATGCATACTGGTACTCGTACCTCCATCCTTTGCGGACATCCTCATGCAAAAGGAACCGGGTGGCTTCGAGGCAATACGAGTACTCGTACCAGAAGCCAGTGCCTCGGATGAATGCGAACGGGCCGGGGTCTCAATGACATACCTATACACCATCTCTTTGTCCTCTCAGGCGCCCATGTTTGGTGACACCCACCATCACCAAGAGACTGTTCCGCTTCGGTTTCTGCCCACGCCGATGATCCAGCATCGCCTCGTCCCATCTCGCTTGGCTTGCCTTTCTACTCGGATTGGGGGGAAAGACCTTCGACGAGGAAGGCTCTCGACAGGACCATTCGCAAGTCGTGACGCGAAGGCTTGCTTTCCCACTCCACCCTGTCCCATCCTTTGCTGTTTTTTCGACGGCTCAAGAGGGGTGGCCTGACGCTTTCCTGCTCGGTCGGAGAAGTGCTGCATTTGAAGGGTGACTTGGGGTTCCGCATCCCGCCCTCATGCGACGGATGTCCCCGCGTCGGGCCTGTTTCTCCGTGAGCGTACGTACATGAACCGCAGCAAACACACACTTCTACCTACAGGTAGGCAGGCAGGCAGGCGGCTGCAAGGGCAAGCCCCCGCCCGTATGGCCCGAAGCTGGGTCTCGCCGCCGAACCAGCAGCTGGACGTCGTCTGCCGTTGCCGTGAACAGGGGAGCGATCGTTCCGAGGCCTTACTTGATCGGGGAATCGATTTCTGGTCCTGCGCGTGTTCTTGTGCCTGATCCAAGTGGGGAGCCCCCCCCCCCCTTTTCCCAAGAACCACGACAGGCGAGGTGTCTCCCTTGCTCGGCGACAGCGGCTCTTTGCTCACCGTCTCGATGGAAAAGCTCGCAATTTTTCCAACTTCTCGAAAGCCGAGAAGAATCTTCTCCCGACTACGAGCTCGCGATGTGCGCAGCCCTCCGACGCTTTCCCCCTCCCCAGCCCCTGCACGTACCTGTCCCCACGAGGGCTCACCACTGTTGATTCGAGCCATCCAGCTGACCGCACGTGCTACTGATCGCCAAGGTTAGCAGGGACAGTGCTCGGAACCGAACGAGCTCTCTCTCTCTCTCTCTCAGCTCAGCTGCCCCAGCTGTAACCGGGGCTCCGTCCAAACAAACATTGGTGGCCCATACATACCTGCTTAGCTAGTTTCTGAACGTGGAGGCTCCCGAGTCGCTGACACTTTTCTTCAGCGGCTGAGGCGAGATAGCGAGCTTCTCCATCTCCAAGTCTGGAAAAGTCGGCGATCAGCTGCAGCTGCTAAGCCTTATGGAAATTGCCCCCCCGGGCTCCTTCCCTCCTCCTCCTGTCCTTTTGTCATTCCCTCGTTCCCTCATTCCCTCCTTCCATCATCCTTGCCTCCTTCCCACTGTGACGGCAGGAGAGGAACCATCCACACCCAAAAGAGCAGAAGGAGCCACTGACGAGGGTGACCTGTGCCTTGCAGCTGCCGTCCCTGATCTAATCTCAGCAGGCACATCGGACTGTGGGCTCAATGCTCCTTCCCCCCCATCAAACTTGAAGGTTTCCAACCTGAGGTGAGTTAGTACCTGCCCGTATTATTCGTACCAAGTACAGGTACATCCCGATCCAATGCCTGTCCCCTTCAACTTCAAGTACAACTTCTCTCCCACTCTCTATTTTCAAAATTCGGGCAGGAACATCCCAGGGGATCGTCATCAAGCAGGCGGAGAGGAAGCGAGAGGAGATACCGGACGAGGCAGGCGCGTGTCTGGCACTGGTTGTTCAGTTCCTTCCATCAATGTCCTCTTGCCCTTACCCCCAATTTGGCCTCAACACCAAATTTCCCTTCTCAAAACTTCAACTTCAAAAAAAAAAGGTCGCCTGGAATCATCACCACTGCTTCGTCTTCTCTGGGACAAATCACCCATCCCGAGAGGTTCCTGCTTCACACTCTCCGTCCATCACGCCACACACACCCATTGCCTTCAGGACTGAGAAACGTGGGTGTGGTAGCATGAGCGGCTGTTACGGACTTCGAGACAAGTGTTGCTTGCGGTGCCTCCCCTTCCTCCTCCTCCTCCTCCTCCTCCTCCTCCCTCTTTCAGCAGACAAGCATCCAGCTTGAGAGGTTCGACCTGGCCTTCAAGTTACACTGTTTTTGTTTCACCCTCTCATGCTCTACAGCACTTCCCACAACCGCCGCGCATCTCTCAACGTTCTCCGATCTTCCCTCATACGCATCAGCCCTGTCATTGAATCTCTGGCTGACGAAAGCAATACTGACTAGCCGCCATCACGATCTTTCCCGACCGCTTTCTCCAATCCTGGTCCTGGACAAAAATCACCTCCTCACCCCTTCTTTCACTTCGGCATACAGCTCGAGCTATATCAGGCTTCGCCCTCTTTCTTGTGGACTCCTGGCCATGCCAGTGTCGCCAACTTCTCCCGGAAGAGCACAGACATACTAGTAGCTTACGCGACATCAAGAGAAGGAGCCAGGACTTCGTTTCTCCGATCTTTTTCTACCATACGACGATGATCCTCTCCAGGACCAGAATACACTCTCAACTCTGATCAGCACATACAGGTCCCCATTCCACTTAGGGCAGTCACAATGGACAGCTCAACGACGAGATCGAATCCTACTGCAAAGCCTCAGTCGGGATCTCCACAGCCGAATGAGGAAGCAGGAGAAGAGGGAAACACAAGAAAGCCAAATGTGAGGAAAAGGACTAAGACAGGCTGTCTCAGTAAGTCCATCACTGCCTGCCTTTCTCAGAAGCCGTGGTGGGCTTCCTGACCCATTTGTCCACTCCACCCTCCATGTCCTTGGTCTTGTCTCTTTTTCCTCCGAAAGTCACGATATCTGACGGCCAGGTATCCAGCTTGCCGCAAAAGAAGAATTAAATGCGACGAGGCCAAACCCACGTGCAAAAACTGTATAAAGTCGAGACGCCATTGCGACGGCTACAATCAGAGAGTCATTTTTAAGGAACCCATTGGCTCTCTTTCAGCCCCCTTTGGATCCGCTTATGCAGTTGGCCCGTCGCATCTTGTTCAAAATGCCTTGGCGAATCATCACGATGGTCAACCATCTCGAGTTCCCCTTCAGGCTATTGCGCCAAGGCCTCCAGCTTTCGACTTCAACCAACCCATGTCATTCCCGTATCGCTCGGAGGGCATCCCGTACCAATTGCCATTTCATGAGGCGCATTTGATGGACATGCACCTCTACCAACGAATGGATGCTAGCAATTTGTATTCGCCTTACTACTCACAGCTCGCAAATTCCCACCTTGCGTTGGAGGCTCAGCCACAGATACAGCGCGAGAATGCACGACCTAGATCTGGACATGGGATCTCTCCTCTCATGTTTGAAGATGGTCAGGGGCATCAAGGATCGTCTACGATGGTAGTGATGGGCAACGATGCTGTCCGCTATTCATACCCTATCCAGACGACCCAACTTGTCAACAATGATTATAGTCTCGATACAAGAGGGCGTCGTCTTTCCGATGGGCCTGGCAAGCTGGGCTCTGACCCTTGGAGGAAGATTGCGCACAAATCAGATTCTCCTACGACCCCTTACCTGATAGGCCGGACCTATCCAGCGGCAAATACACCACCAAGCGACGAACAGGACGAAGACAGATCAATGCCCGATTCTGACATTGACTACCGAGATGCTCAAGATATCGTGGGGCCCGCCATGAATGTTGGGCTTCAGCACGGTAGTGCCACAGAGGTTAGGACCTTCGGAGCATATACGGCAAGCTGGGCTGTCTCGGCATACTTGGATCATCCCCACACCCCAGAGTTCTGGCACAGTGGGTTGCGTGATATCTTCATGCACTTTGTCAACGTGACGGGGGCCACCATCACGCTCTACGAGCCGCGCGCATTTGATCAGAACCCATCCCAGGCGGACCATGTTTCCGGTCATGCGCTGTGGAAATGTAAGGCCCCGAAAAGTCTCTCAGCCATCACGCATCACGCTGACTGAACTTCACTCTATAGCCGCCTTCCCACAGATGGCCCTCCGGCATCCTGCATTGCTACAATCCATGCTGGCACTGGCCAGTCTGCAACTCGCCAAGCTACAGAACTACACCCAAGCGGCTGCGTTGAAGCATTACCACCTCTCGCTCCGGCGCATAGGCAAGATCATGCAGTCAGACCTCAGGAGAAAGCACCCGGCAACTCTGGCCGCTACCCTGCTTCTAGCGTATTTCGAGGTGTGGACCGCCGACCATTCAAAATGGTCGCAGCACCTCTGGGGTGCGAGTATTCTGCTCGACGAGATTCCCCTGAAGGAGATGGCAAGAAGGTGTATACCCACCAAGAGACGGCGACAGCTGGCACAACAAAGACGTCAAATGAATTCCTTTTTTCCCGGCCTCATGCCGGGACCGCAGCCAACATCAAATGTCCTCGACTACGAGCTCTTGAGTATACTGACAGGGACCACGGTGAATCCAGATGATTATGGAGATATCACTTCGCAGTCTTGGGAGACTGCGCCGCCACCTGCATCAGACAAGGACGTTGAGACTTTCGAGATCTATTCCGATCTTTTCTGGTGGTATTGCAAGATGGATGTATATCAAAGCTTCCTTGCAGGAACAAAGCTCTTGTACGTACACAGCGGGGCCTTCTACGCAGAGATACTGACAGCAGATGCCATAGCATGAGTTATGAAAACTGGACTCAATGCCCGCCAAGAGCACCGGCCTCTGATGCCGGAACGACGTTGGTCATACCTCTAGATACCCTTCGTGCGAGATCTGAGCCTCCTCACTAATCGAGTCCAGATTTGGCACGTACGACCACTTGATCCTGCTGATGGGTCGGCTGGCGAATTTCGCGTTCAAGGACAGGGCACGAAAACGGAAAGCCGCCGAGATTCGGGCGGGAGGCGCGGCCAGACGTTCTCCCCAGATGTTCCCGGGCATGCTGCCTGTTCAAGGAAAAGTGCGCGGTCCGACGGGTTTCAACCTGCCTCGGGATAGTAGCCCACAGAGCGACTCCAACGAGGATTTTGACCCCCAGCGGAGCCACCAAAATGCTATTCGTGAGTGGGAGAGCATATACCAGGCCTTCCAAGTGTTCAAGGGGCAGCTTGGTCCAGAGTTCGGCAAGCTTGATAGCGAATACGGCGATCTCCAGGATACGCCCTTTGGGCCTGCCATCCAGTATCGATCGTACGCCATCGCCGGGGTGTGGATGAACTATTACATGGCGTTGATCAACCTCTATCGGAGTCATCCCGACATGCCCCCAGCTGCTCTGCAAGCTGCAGGACTGCAGGCCGCCAGGACTTGGGAATTTGCCCTGGAGATTGGCCGGATCGCAGCAGGAACGGTTCTCGACCTCTCGGGCCTGATGGAGATCAACACTCTGCTCGCCGCCGTTCTCATTGAAAGCGCCTTTTGTCTCTTCGTAGCAGGCGTCCAGGTTTGTTGCCCCAACTCGCACCAGTCTCGCAGGACCTCGCAAGCTGACCAGTCCCAGTTCCGTGATGCGGCACAGCGGCAGTGGCTAGTCCGGAGGATGTTTGATACTTCACGCTTGACCGGATGGCAGTCTGCGAGCCAGATTGCCGCCGGGTGCGAGTCGGCCTGGATCAAGGCGTTTGAGTTGAAGGTGGGACCCCCGTACGTTCGATCGACACTCTTCAGCGAGAAGTCGATTTGGGACAACCCTCGACGCATCGACTCCAAGATCCGCGAGCTGGCGCCCGGGGAGGGAGAGCACGAGCCCCTTGTGCTGGCCAACGCGGATCAGGCCGAGTACGCCCTTGGTTTGCTGGGTGTCGAGGACGACCTGCAGGTGCTCGAGCTTGAAGATTAGGCGCACGAGCGGACGGGGAAAAAAACGGCACATGATTTCGAGGAATGGTATTCAGGAGTCAGATGGCAGGCTTGCATAGGGCGCTCTGCGTAATGTCGAATTTGCTGTCCCGAGGGACAATGGTCATTTCTCACGCGCTACTTTGGGGTAAGGGGCAAAGAGGTTATAAAGAGAACAAAGGGGAAAGAGAAGAGAGGGGCAGAAGATGGATATCGGGGCGTCCACGGATTCTCGATGCCGTCATTGTAGCGATAGCGATTCACGCCAAAAAATCACCCATCTCTGGCCTTCATGAAGCATTCCGCACCATTAAGTCATATCTGTCGCCTTGATTGTAGCGACTCACACAAGCAAATTCACGTAGGCATCCATCTCTCTTTTTGTGTGAGTGTTTATCTCCTTTATCTCTGCCTTGATCGAGATCATGAGGGCTGTCCCCGTAAAAGGGGGGGGAATTCTCAATATGATATTTTTTCAAAGTTGCATGCTTGAGGACAGATTAATTTGCTGGTAAGCGAGCGACGACCTCGGCCATCTCATCGTCTGTGTATATTCTGAAGCCCTTTTCCTTGGTGACGCTCGCGAGCTGTACGTTTTTGGAGTCGAGCTTCTCCTCCATGACCTGCTTCAGCGTCTTGAGCACGAGGGTCTCGGCGTCGGTGATTGTTAAAGACTATCGATCCGAATCAGCATGGGGTGAGGGTCAAGAGGAACGAGGATTTTCTTCTGATGAGGAGAAAAGCGAAACAGAAGAAGAAAAACATAAAAGAGAGAGGGGGAGAGAGAGAGAGAGAGAGAGAGAGAGAGATAAGGACCTGGCGGAGCGACGACTCACCTTGTGGTACTCGTTCTGCAGCTCGGCCTGGGCGCCCTCGGAGCCAGAGCCGATGGCCTTTGCGTCGTAGCGGTAGAAGGTGCCGCTGGGCTCGGCATGGAACAGCTGGGGCCCGTTCTCGTCGTAGCCGGCGATGAGCAGCGCGACGCCAAAGGGCCTGCTCATGATTGTCTCCTCGCCGTCTGCGCCCTCGCCGAAGCGCAGGGCGAGGTCGCAGATGGCCTGGGTGCAGCTCTCGACGCCGAGGGGCTCGTTGTAGTTGAAGGCGTGGCTCTGGCACTCGACGCGGGCGTGCTCGACCATGGAGCGGGCGTCGGCCTGGAGGCCGGACATGGCGCAGCCGATGTGGCGGTCGATCTCGACGATCTTCTCGACGGAGGAGGTCTCGAGGAGGGAGGAGGTGACGCGCTTCTCGACGCCGAGGACGACGCCCTGGGCGGTGGCGACGCCGATGGCGGTGGAGCCGAGCTTGATGGCCTCGAGGGAGTATTCGACCTGGAAGAGGCGGCCTTCGGGGGAGAAGGTGTTGATGCCGCGGTCTGAAGGGGGGGGAAGGGCCCGTGGCCGTGGTTGTCAGCGGGGGTTCGTTCCGTGTTGGGTGGTGGTGGTGATGGTGGAGGGTGATGAGGGGCAGGGTCTGGGGAGCTTGCCGTATTCAGATCTTGCCATGAACATCTTGGCGGTTGGTGGGAGGGATGTCGCTGGGGGGATTGAAAGGAAGGGTTTCGAGAAGCGGGAGAGGAGGATGGAGGAGATTGTTTGCGCTAGAGATGGCGGGATGACTGGAGGTCTGGAATAGGTTGAGGTTGAGGTTGAGGTGCGGTTTGGTGCTGGCTCGGAGACTTTGGAGTGGACGATGCACGGGAAGCTCGAGCTCGAATTGGACTGGATGGATTGATTGATGGATTGATGGGTGTTTCGTCATGCGGCAAGCCAGGCAAGCAGGGCATACGCATTCAGGGTTAGGGTTATTGATCCATCCATCAAATTGATCCATCAATCTATCGAGGAATGATGGCGGGGTCAGTTTAAGCTAAGCTCACCTGTGCTGGTACCAGCTTGGGGTGATTCCCCCTGTAGCGGGAGCCTCGACGGAGTACAGCGCGCTTCATGGCGCTGTGGCCTGGCCGTTCCAGGGGGTGAAGACGCCATGGGATTGATGGCCCTGGATGGAATGGATGGACCAACAACCCTAACCCTTGTCGGAGGGTCGATTAATCCGAGCGCACCTTGGCCGGTGACGCGCTTCTGCCGATTCCCAGTCAGTCCAGAGCTCCAGAGTCTGAGACTCGCAATGGCTCGAGCTGCGAGAATCTGCGAGTATCGTGAATCAACAAAGGTCAATTCCAATTCGACGACTCCCGGACAACTCGAAGGGCGCGACTCCTGCCTCGCTTCCCCAACATTCGACCTTGCAGCTCGCGGCTCGATACGAAGCTGTCTTAAGAGGTGGCAGGCAGTCCGAGATAGGGTGGGTGCAGTGTTTATATTGACATCTTCAGCCTCGCATTTCTCGCCCTCCAAGATGCATGGTCATTCAGGATCACCCAAGCTGACACCCCTCGAGCAGGACCTTTGATTGAACGGCATCCTCAAGCCCGCTCGGAGCCTCTCGTCACAGATCGCCGTCACGACTGCCAGGGACCGCCGGGGACACAATCTCAGACCCGGCCGATGGTGCTCACTGCCTGATACACCACCTCCCCATCCTCCTGCGCAGGCGGTGCTTTCGAATGTAGCCCACCCACAGCATGTCCGGCGCAGCAAGAGCTTCTGGCCGCGCCAATGGATACGCCGACGACCGCACGCGCCTCTCCGGTGCCAATGGCGCCGTCAGGCCCGAGGCCCCCAGCTCGAGAACCGTCACATCCCCCCAGTTCGGCATGACGACCCCTCACAGGCGATCCCTCTCCGCCAACCCGCGGCGCATGACCGACGACAAGAAGGCCCCCGAGAGGGCCTTTGATCCCCAGGGCGACCGATTCGTCTCCCGAGCCCAGAGCCCCGAGAAGCTGCAGAGGCGCGGCACCCTCCCGGACAGGAGATCCGCAGAGGTCCGCAGGCAGAAGTCGGTCGAGCTGCGCTCCAAGGACGGGCAGCGAGCAGAGCCCGCGCAAGGTACGCAACAGGGGATGCGAGGGAGACACCCTGACTCCACGAATCCACCATCCGCCTATCCAATTGATCCATCCATCCGTGATAATCCTTATGCTTGCCCGTGTGACGCAGCTGCCTGCGCGCCATGAGCTGAGCCGAGCCGAGCCGAGTCGAGCTGATGCTGATGCTGAGAGAGGAGAAAAAAACAGAACAAAAATCGGTACACGAGGTGACCCTCGACAGCCGCAACCGCTCGGCGCTGGCCTCGCGGGTCAAGAAACCGCCCATGGCCACCGAGATCCTCCAGATGCTGCCGCCGCCCAAATCCCTAAACGACATGACCCTCGAGATGCAGGAGGCCGCCCTCATCGAGGACCTGCTCTTCGTCCTCATGGGCTACGAGGGCCAGTACATCCGCTTCGGCAAGGGGTTCAACCCCAAGGAGGAACGGGACCGGCTCTCCGGCCCCACCTTCAGGATCCTCCCGGGCCTCGACCCCAGCCTGCACGACCTGGCCAAGTCCATGCTCAAGACGGCGACCTACTACTGCGCCCTCGAGACCTTCGTCGACGTTCAGAGCCGCGCCGAGTTCGGCGCCGTCAACCACGCCCTGTGCGCCTCCATCCGCAAGGTCCTCCAGGACTACCTCGTCATGATCGCCCAGCTCGAGACCCAGTTCCTCACCAACGAGGCCTTCACCATCCACGTCCTCAACATCCACATCCTGCCCTCCTGCCACATCCTCCACCAGCTCTACGGGCTCGCGCACGAGCTGCTCAAGAAGAACGCCCTGCTCGACGACGAGAGCGAGGAGGAGGACGACGACACCGCCTTCGACTACGACAAGATCATCGAGAAGCTCACCGACGGCGGCGAAATGGTCCCCGGCAACATGACGGGCAAGAAGATCTTCAAGGGCGGCGTCGTCCTCGGCATCGTCACCAGGCGCCTCGAGTCCATGTCCGGCGACCCCGCCTCGCGCTCCCTGCTCACCTCGCTCCTCCGTGACGCCAGCCGGCCCTACATGGTCATGCTCAACCAGTGGCTCCACCACGGCAGCATCAACGACCCGCACGCCGAGTTCATGATCCGCGAGCAGAAGAGCATCGGCCGCGAGCGCCTCGAGCGCGACTACATCGACGAGTACTGGGAGCGCAGGTACACCATCCGCGACCACGACGTGCCCCCGCAGCTCGAGGCCGTCAGGGACAAGGTCCTCCTCGCCGGCAAGTACCTCAACGTCGTCCGCGAGTGCGGCGGCGTCGACGTCAGCCAGGTCGTCGCCGACCTGCCCGTCTCCTTCGACGACACCCGCTTCCTCGAGAACGTCAACAGCGCCTACGCCCACGCCAACGAGTCCCTCATGCAGCTCCTCCTCACCACCCACGCGCTGCCCCCGCGCCTGCGCTCCCTCAAGCACTACTTCTTCCTCGACCCCTCCGACTTCTTCTCCTACTTCCTCGAGCTCGGCGCCTCCGAGCTGCGCAAGCCCGTCAAGTCCGTCAACACGGGAAAGCTCCAGTCCCTCCTCGACCTCGTCCTGCGCCAGCCCGGCACCGCCGTCTCCCTCGACCCCTTCAAGGAGGACGTAAAGGTCGAGATGAACGAGATCACCCTCATCAACAGCCTCCAGCGCGTCGTCAACATCACCGGAATCGAGCAGGGCGAGGCCCTCCAGCCCCTCGCAAACCAGCCCGCCGTCGAGGCAGACAAGAACGCCACAGGCTTCACCTCCCTCCAGCTCGACTACTCCGTCCCCTTCCCCGTCTCCCTCGTCATCAGCCGCAAGACCGTCTGGCGCTACCAGGCCCTCTTCCGCTTCCTCCTCTCCCTGCGCCACCTCGAGTCCCAGCTCTCCACAACATGGCAGACGCAGACCCGCGTCGTCAGCTGGTCCCACAAGGGCTCCAACCAGGACCTCGAGCTGTGGAAGCGCCGCGCCTGGACCCTGCGCGCCAGGATGCTCGTCTACGTCCAGCAGGTCCTCTACTTCTGCACCGCAGAGGTCATCGAGCCGAACTGGACAAAGTTCATGTCCCGCCTCAGGACCCAGGACGGCAGCGGCAGCGGAAGCGGCAACGGCAGCGGCGGCGGCGGCAGCAGCGGCAGCGAGGCCCAGGGCCAGAAGACCCAAAAGGCCGGCCTCACCCGGACCGTCGACGAGCTGATGCAGGACCACGTCGACTTCCTCGACACCTGCCTCAAAGAGTGCATGCTCACCAACAGCAAGCTCCTCAAGGTATGTTTTCCTCCCTTGAGACCTCTCCCGTCCATATAAAAAAAAGAAGAAGCATAAAATAAAAATGAAAATACATTCATCCATTCGCAAGCTCACCCGCGGACCAGGTCAACTCGAAGCTCATGCAAACATGCACCATCTTCGCCGCCTACACCAACTGGCTCTCCCGCGAGCTCGAGAAATCCGAGCCAGACCTCTCCGGCACCACCAAGCCCCCCAACATGACCACCGACCAGTGGCGCCGCTTCCAGGCCACAAAGGCGGCCAACGCGCGCGCCGCACCCGACGGCAGCGGCAGCGGCAGCGGCAGCGGCGGCGGCGCCGCCGGCACCGGCAAGCAAGGCCAGGCCCATGCAGGGGACGTCTCCGCGCTCGAGGACGCAGAGGCCCGCATCAGCAACCTCTCCGACATCATCCGCAAGTGGGAGAGCAACTTCGGGCGGCACATGAAGATCCTCTCGGACTCGCTGAACCACTACGCCGCGACGGAGACGGTCGTCCTGCTGAGCCTGTGCGCGAGGCTGAGCACCGTGAACCAGGGCACCGAGTGGGCCGCCATGGGCGTCGAGGACGACGACGCATGATTGCGCGTCTTCAAGACTTTTCCGTCCCTCGTATCAACCCCCGTCTTTTTTTTTCTCAAAAGGAAACAAAAGAAAGCGTTCCAAGGAGATTTCATGGACCCAAGAATATGGCGTAGCAATGTCAAACAGGACGGGGAGGCACGGTGTACGGCGTTGGGTATATCAACAGAAAGGGGCGGGCAAAGATGTCATTTGTTCATAATCACTGCATAGCCAAAAAAAAAAAAAAAAAAAAAAAAACCTCACGCAAACTTGCAACTATCAACAACACTTAGAAGAAGTGTACTGCCGGCCTTTGTTCCTTCTGCCAGCTTGTCAATTCAACTGATTTAAAACCATTCATCGCGAAGGGTGGTGTTATCTTGTGTCTATGGGGCTAAAAAGGGGGAAGAATCGAAGAAAACGTGTCCACAAAGCAAATCGTTCCAAGCGCCACCACCGTCCGGGACTCCAAACCCTCTTGCGAGAGCTTCGGTATATACCGCCGTGTATCGTGTATAGCGGACAAGGATCGCTCATGCCCATAGTTTCCAAGACGATACCCCCCATGGTAAGAAATGAGAAATCAATCGTTGTCCATAATGCGTGTCGCGCAAGATATCAATATAGGGAAAATGGGGGCAAAGATTGCGGGGAAGAGAAAGTAAGAAAGGGAAAGGGGAAGTGAGCAGAATAAAAAATATTCCTGTGAAATGGAGAAAGATTCTTTGCAACGCCAGTTCCTTGCTTGCACCCGAAATTGCCCAATCGCGAAGGGGCACTCGTCTCCTCGTGGATTGACGCGGTGCCGAGGACTCGCTACTTGAAAAGACTGCGCAGATCGAGGAGTTTCTGCCTCGCCGCCTCGGCTTTGTCCAGCGCTTTGCTCTGGCCGTCCATGCTGAGGCTCGCCAGCTTCATCTTCTTCTCCTGCAGCTGCAGCATCTTCTCCTCGAAGCTATCCCGCATGATGTATCGAACGGTGCGCACGGGTCGTTTCTGGCCGAGACGATGGACACGATCGATGGCTTGGGCCTCCGCGGCGGGGTTGTACTGGGGCTCCATCACGTAAACGCTGTTGCCTGCGGTGAGGTTGAGGCCCAGTCCGCCGGCCATGATAGAGACGAGAATGACGTGGACCTGGTCATCATCGCGGAAGCTGTCCATGGCCGCCGTTCGTGCTGTTCGCGACATGCTGCCGTCAAGTCGAGTGAAGGAGATGTTGGCCTCCTTGAGCGCGATCTCGATCAAGTCCAAGTGAGACGTCCATCCAGAGAAGACGACGGACTTGAAAGGAGGCTCGGACGGATTCGCTTCGCTGGCCGTTCTGGACTTGAGCAGATCTTCGATCAGGGCCCTGGTCTTTGTGTGGGGGCCATCGTACTTGTCGAGGTTTTTCCCGGCAGTCTTGGATGTCGATTTCGCAGGGCCATCGTGCTCGGCATCGACGTCGGCGAGATGAAGCTCAATGAAATCACATCGAACGTGAGCATTGCACACGGGACAAGGACCGGAATTTTGGTCAGAGGTCATCAGCGCTCGGCTCCGTTCTCGGTAGCCTCCGATGCACGACCGGCAAACCACATGGAAGCATGGTGTCATGTAGCCCAGGACATCGTCTTCCCGTTCTGACTCCATGCTCGACCCCTCGCTGGAGGCCAATTTCTTGCCACACTCGATGCAGGCGTCGTTGTTTGTATCCTGCATCAGCTTGAACATCTCGTAGGCCTTCTGATGAGACATGACTGGTCCCTCGTCATCGCTCTCGTCGATGTCGATAGCCATCTCGGCAGACATGCCACGCAAGACTCCAAGGTCGTCTTCATTCAGGAGGTCTTTTCCGTGCGCACACAGCAACCGAAGACGCAAAATCGCCTTGAGGATGTGGATGTACGTGTTGCCGCCAAGGGCTCGGCCAGTATCGGACCGAGCCAAGACTTTGACCCTGTCTTGCGCGTTCTTGGCGAACAGATTGTAGATGCTGCGCTCCTCGTGGCTAAAATCGAGCCTCACGACCAGGTCTTCTCTCGGCGGCAGATCGATCTTGTCCTTGAGGCGACGCAAGGTTATGGTGTCGACAAGAATGCGGAGTTTCGGGACAATCTCCGGGTCACAGGCCTTGAAAGGCTCGACGATGTGACGCAGGAATTTTCCTCGCTCGTGGAAAGGGTGGAGCCGAAGGAATGAAAGGAGGGCTGCGAAATCGTCCAGACGATTCTGAACGGGGGTTCCGGTGACGGCCCATCGCCGCTGCGCCTGCAAGCGCACGATGGCCTTGAACTGCATTGTGGTCTGCTCGCGGATCATGTGAGCCTCATCCAGGACTATGCGGAACCAACCTAATTCCTCCAACGGGTAGGCTCCTTCTTTGCCCTTCCGGCGTGAGCTGAGCTCATTGGATACGGATCCGTAGGTGGTGATGACGATATCGAAGTCGGCGAGTTTTGCAAGGTCTTTGATGCGATTCGGGCCGTGGTAGATGTGATAAGACAGGCCGCCGGGGCGAATATGCTGCTTGATCTGTTCCTCCCAATTCGTGATGGTACTCAGGGGACAGATGATGAGAGTTGCTTTGGTGTTACGGGCCAGGGGGGTGAGGCCGAGGTTCGGCTGGGCCAGGAAGACGTCGTTCCGCGACGGCCTGGCCTCGGGGGCGGATGGCTGTTCGGGCGCGGCGCAATCCCACTTGGCAGCCTCCTCCGTCGAGCTCGCAACAAGCGAGAGGATGCTGAGCGTCTTGCCAAGACCCATCATATCTGCCAGCACGCCGCCCCGAGTGTCCGGTGGGGGGGCCTTCTGATTGTGGCCGGTGATGACATTGAAGTATAGGCGCTGCCCCATGTGGCCAATCTTGGCCTGCCAGAAGGATGCCAATTTGTGTTCCTTGGCCTGGTCCCATCGCAGATTCTCCCGTGACCACATGAAATAAAGGCCCTGCCTCTGATGCTTCAGGAGAGGCGTCTGAACGCAAGGCGGGGCGTCCATGAGTGGCAGATCGTCGATGCGGGTGAGGGAATCGAAGACTCCCATCACCTCGGAGCGGACCTCCTCGACCGTCCTGGTTGTGGCGGACGTTGCCCCTAGATTTGATGAATATGACCGAGCGGGCTTTGACGGAGGCGGGTGGTACTCGAAATTGTGAGGATTATGTAATTTGATCCCGCGCTGCAGGATATAGGGATGGAAAAGTCGCATGTTGTGGCGATTCAGGTGGATGCCGATGTTCTTGGCGTATTTGAGGGGTCCGTAGAGGACGATGTCCAGGAGATATGAGCGCGAGATGGGCTGGCCCGGTTCCTCTCCGGGTTTCTTGGGCTGCGGGGGGATCCGGCAATCTGTTCTGAGTCGGATGTTGGTGTCCAGGAGAGGGGTTAGAGCCGCAGCTCCGAGGGGGTCCACGACTCCAATGATCTCCCGGGTGTGGTCGCACACGGGGATTCTCAATGTCCTGTCGTCCGTGGTTCGTCTGAGCAGGACCTTGACGCTGGGCTGATATCCAGGACCCCACATGGTCTGTACGCCGGGCTTCGGGGAGGGCACTTTTGTGCAGTTGAGATGGGCGTTGATCATGCCATAGCAGACCTCTTCCTCTCTCGGGTTCTGGGTCTCTTGGACATCATCGTCGGTGGCTGCGGGGAGGCTAGGGTTAGCAAAGACGGCACTGGCAAGAGAAAGAAAAAAAAAAGGGGGGGGAGCAATGGAAGAATGCGTCCTTACCGTCCGTCAAATCCACAGTCGATGCCCGGAGCATGGCTGCAGCGCCTGCCTCTTTCCTCTTCTCTCGAACGTATTCTCCCAGATCGCCGCCACCGCCACGCGCAGCCGCGCTGGGTCCACCAGATTGGCCGTCGCTGTCCTCGAGCTTGCGGCGCTTTGCTTGAGGGACGACGGAACGATGTTGAACGTTGTTCATTCGCTCGATCCAGTTTCCCACCCCTGTGGTGCCTGGCACATTCCCGGGGGAGGGGATGTCACGGCTAGGGGGCGTCGCCACCGGCGTCTCGCCAGGACTCGCAAATTGGAAGGCGAGCGAACCGCTGCTCGGGTCGATCTTGTCCTGCGCTTGAGCAGGCTGCTGCCTCGGCCTACTGGGCGGACTCGGGGCAGAGGCAGAGGCAGAGGCAGCGGACCTCGAGTCCGAGGCACTCGGGGCGCGGCGGCCTGGCTGAAGCAGGGAGGCAGGGTTCCACGAAGGCATGGCGCCTGCAGTGGCTGACGGCCGGCCTGGGAGTGCGTTAGCGAGCGATCGGTGGTGATCAAGGGGCGGCGACATCGCCGATGCCAGCAATGCGAGAGAGGCTCTCAAGTCCGGACTGCGAAGGCTTTCGCTGAGTCTGCTCACGTGCATCGACGGCGAGGGTGAGAAGAGAAGGGGGTGGTGAGGCAGAGAAGAAGGGCCGTGAGCCGGAGCGTGCGTACCATTGGAAGTCATGCTTGGATGAAGGCGACCTCGTCGGGAATGTGAAGGGTGACGTGCAGAACCGCCTCTTGCGCGCAAGAGGCAGCCAGCGCACAGCACGTCGACGAGAGCGCGTGATCGCCTAGTGAGGTGGATGTGAATTTGACATCACACGAGCCGAGGAAATGCGTGGAGATGGGATGCGCCGACAGGTCTTCTTATCAAGTGGCGATGCGCGACCACTCGCTCGCGGCGACTGGTTGAAGGGATGCGTCGAGATGTTTCAAGCCGGGCGATCGCCGAGAAGAAGGGGAGAAGGTGGTGATCGTGACCTTGGTCGTAGTCGTGGTCGTGGTCGTAGTGGAGGAGGAGAAGGAGAACGGGGAAGAAGAAGAGGAAGAAGAAGAAGAAGAAGAAGAAGTGGTATAGGTGGTAGAAGAAGAAGAAGAAGAGAAGAAGAATGGACGATGGAGGTTGAAAGTGGATTTCGGATTGATGGGTGGATGGCGAGGCTACTGCTAGTCCGTTGGGGG